>JAEQBH010003312.1:0-356224 GCA_016808115.1 Tetrastigma voinierianum
AAAAGTTCTGAATAGAAAGTGAAAATATTCGCTTTTTCTATCTCGTAAAGCTTCATTTTCCATGCACAAGAAAAACTCAATCATCATTCAATAAAAAGAAGAGTTGTTAATATATTTAGAATAACAATCTGGAGTGGGTTTTAGATCGATAGTCCCATCCCTAATCTTGGCCAGTTATTTTTTCTAAATTCTCAAACTGTCCTATTTAAAAATAATAGATACTTATATGTACTCTAAACTCTCCCCGCTACATTTTATTTTTGTTTTTATTTTTTAAATTTTAATTTTTTTATATTTGCTTTTTATTTTTAATACATTTTATTTTTGTTTTTACTTTAAATTTTGTTTTTTATTTGCTTTTTTATTTTTTATTATATTAAAATTAATATTTTTCATAAAATAAAAAAATATTATGAATTTTTACAAATTATTTATTAAAACATTATAATAATAATAATATTTATATAGCATAAAATAAAAAATAAAAAATATTTTTTTAAAAATATAATCGTAGGCGTATCTCATTATTATTATTTTGATATATGGTTCATATTGTTTCCACTCAATCCGTTTCGCTTCCGAAATCGAAAACTCTTAATCCTTGGAGTCACTGGCAACTTATCACCCAGAGTAACTTAAAAATTGCTTGGTTCTGTAATCACTTAAACTTTTGAGTTACAGATCAAGGAGATCTAACTAATCACAATTGCCATTATCCGGGAGATTTAGAGAATTTAAACTCTGCAACTTTTTATGGCAATTTATTATTTTTATTAACATTTTGTCATTTTTAAAATTCTAATTTTCTGCTCAGCAGAGTAATACACCCGAACTCCCCATCTGATTGAGAAAATAAACTCAAACTCATTAAAACCCGATTAAAATTAAATTAAACAGTTATTAAGAGCGAGTAAGGACAACCTCAAAAAAAATAATTTGTTCACACACATCCCTACTCACTACCTAATGTTAAAAAACAACATCCTAATACTTAATTATTAAGTACTATTCAGCATTAAGTCAAAAAAAGTTCTATTCAGAAGATTAATAAAAAAAACAAACTTAAACTCAAGATGCATGGAAAACGCTATTTCCGCTAATGAAGCTTTGAAGAATATGAAAGGTTTAATAAGGTCCTCCAAGAATCTTCTGTCTGAGAACCTCAATTCAGTTTGTTCTCGCTGGATAATGATCCTAGTTGGTTTTATTCTACCTCCTCTACTCAAGATATAATGAGCCATGATTATTGGGTCTCAATCCCCATGAAGTGATAACGCTTCGAGAATTTTTTCTCACTTCAAAAGTTTCAAATGATTGAGTACCAATGGGCTGAAGAATGATAGCAACACCACACAATACGTTCTTTAAGATAGAAGACCATTGGTTATAAATCAGCTAATCAATGATGATCCTTAAAAGAGATCAAATTCTTCAGATTCTCAAATTCAGTGCCTTGAATATAACTCCATAGCTCTTCTTTAACTACAAGAGATCTATAATCTCTCCTTCATTCTGCCTGTATTATCTGCTTCACCATGAACAAAGATCAGAACCCGCAAATACGTTGTACCCCACATCGACATCGCTCATTCGTCGTCGATGAGTCAAAACTTGCTCACTTTAATCCATTTTTCCGACTTATTATATGAGTAACCATTTATTTTTATGGTGAATGAAAGAAAACCTTAACAAATTTATGTTTTATGTGTTTTTACACAACAGACCAAGATATGTTAAAGATCCTGTAATATGCAGATCATGCAAATATGTCATATTGTACTTTGAAGGCACATGGATTCAACAAACTAATGCTTTTTTAACAATACCCGAGTGAGATGTTACAAGGTCTAAGCAAGATAAAAGCCTAAAATATGTCGCAACTCGTTTGTCATATGTCGTGAGAGAAAACAATGAAGATCGTGACAAAACTCGTTGCGACAGAGAATCCACAATGCGACAAGAAGTGATAATCGGGGCCAAGGGAAGAATGTTACAAGAGATGGATGAGACAAAGAAAAGCTTCAAAGAAGGATCTTGTCGCTATTAATCAAAGAAGATTGAACTCTTGTCACGACAGAAAAACAATGTCATGGCTAAGGAATGATTGCTTTATGAACTCCACCAGCCACAAAGGAATTGATGTCACATACTTGAATGAGATAAGATGAAGATATCATTCGAGATCGCGACAAAGGTCGTGCCGAGACATGAAAAGGTGAGCGAACAGCTTAAATCATGTTGCTGTTTATGTTTTATAACCACGACAAGAGCCAAGGGTGAAAAGGGTAACAACTTAGTCGTGGACATACTTTCCGTGTCGCAACGTAAATAGCTAAATGTTATCAACAACCGTTGTAACCGAGAAAATGAGGCTATGGCTAAAGTGAGAAGTAAGAACATAAAACGGGTCACAACCTAATCTTTATGTCATACGTAAATTGCATCAAGAAAAGAAATGGCCTCGGTTTAACTTAATCTTTGTATGTCACGAAGGCACCAATGATCGCCAGCCTGAGTCAGAATCCAATGAGCGCGTATGGCAACCAAGCGAGATATGTCGTAGAATATGTGCTGGGAAGTTTAATCCGTGAATCAAATCGTTGACGGTTTAAAAATAGTGTCGTGACACAGAAACTATTTCACGACACAGAATTCAGTAAAGGGAAGGACAACCAAGTCATGGAAATTACGGACATAAATACTTGAGGACAAGAAAACGCTGTCGCGAACAAGAGTCAAGACTATCGGGTAATCGAACTCGTCGCGCGCACAATTCAAGCTTATGATCAAAAAGGATAATATCAAGAAAGCACTAAAAGAAGACAATATGATTTGTGCAAAGACACACACCAAGAAAAACAAAGAGGTGAAGAAAGTTAGTCACGACAAAGAAATTCATGTCGTGACAAAGATTCCAGAGAAAGAATAAACTCTATGCAATCCCGCCTGCAGAACCGAAAAACTTAGTTGCAATAAGACCAAGGGACGGGTAACAAATTGCTATGAAAAAAACCGGGTCACGACAACCAAATGAAGAAGTCGAAAGAACAAAGGTTGTACATAAGACACAGGTCGCAAATCCCATATTGCCAAAAACAAAACAAAGAGTATCATGATAAAGCAATTGAAGTCAATGGCAGACTAGCAAGTTTGGGACCGTAACCACCGCGATTAGTCTCTTTAGTCATACCAACAATGAGCTCGACCATTGAATTAGGAAAATCCACTTGAAGCTTTCGAATCATACCTACTTGAAGTGTATAAAATGGGCGCCCGCTGACAAGTTTTGCTTCTCTTCCGTAACCCGCATCCTCGGGGGATTGAAGGAAGACTCATTTGTATATTTTTAGAATAGAATTAGTTAGAATTGTTTTGATTTTTTCGGATTCAACCAAGAATCCGCTTTGAATCGGGCTGGACCAAATAGTTTAAACCCTTTCAATTACTATATGGTCTGAATAGCCCTAGACAAATCTTGGTTCATTTATTTCATTTTTACGCTATTAATAGAAATAATCACGCCAATGCGATTGGTGGATTCATTTCAGAAGCGCAGCTTTCCACCGGGAATGGATATGTTGTTAGTTATCATCTCTTTCGTATAAATTAGATGGGAATTTCCTGATTTGACTTTATTTGGTTGATGTTGTTCATGAATTGAATTGTTCTTGGCTGCCTAGTATCGGAAAATCTCCTAAGACTCAGATCTGCTCCATCCGTGGAGGCCCTCCGAGCTACACACAGCGGAGATTCCCCGGCAGCCTCTATATTCAATTGGGGGTATGTTAGACTATTATTGAAAAACTAATGAACTCGAGAGCTCCAGACTCTGATAAATTTCAATCACCAAGGTTTGAAGTTGGGTTGGATTATCATCAGTTTAAACAATAAGAGATTTCACCTTGATCCGATAAAGATCCTCGATCCCGTGTTAATGAGATCTAATCAAGGAAAGGAAAATTTCATCGACGAAAGGATGATTCATCGAACCATTTTGTAGAAGTTTTGCAATGACCGCCTTGGGAAGCAAGAAACTGCATCTTCTAAGAAATGGGTATGAAGTATTGAAAAAGAAAAATGCCCAAATCTTATAAAGAATAATCTGAATACAAGTAACTTATTAGATCCCTATTTTGAAAGAAACAGGGACATCTAATTGGTGAAGTTAAGGAAAAATCCAAGTTGTACTATTATGTATCTTTGACAAATCCAGATCTAGAATCAGGAGAAAGTCACAGTATGTTATGATGTCGAAATTGGCAATTTCTATTAGTTCCTTACTTGATATTTCATTCTAATAGAGAACTGATTCAGTCCAGTTTATTTTATTTGTTTTATTTTGAATTTTATCCTTAATATAGAAACATCATATTGGATAATTATGCTTTCCAACCTTAGTTTTTAAATTGTTGCAAGGAAGTGCAAATAGTGTGGATCTTGAGTAGTTAGGGTAGATGATTTTAAAATCCTTGTCAATCTCTGAGAATGATATGCAGGCTTGTTTTTACTACTTATATGACACATTACGCCTTGCTATGTCTTAGACTAAACTCATTTTATAATTTCAAGAACATCAAACCATTTTCTAATTTTAAAACAACACTCCGATTTTTGGTACGGCTGTAGAAATTGTAAAGGCTCCGATGGGGAATAAAAATTGAAGGTTTAGTCCCATGTATTCGCGGTAATTGAGTTTTTATAAGCCTTGGATTGTCGAGGATTGAAAGAGGATTTGACAAAATCAATATTCAACAAAAGAGAGAAATGCTAATTTGGACATTTTCTTTCCTTTATAAAGAAATTCACAAAAATAGTTTTGTGTGATGGATTTACATAAGCTCTTGATCTTTTAGAGAAGCAAAGGATATATGATTTTTAATACCACTGATTCCATTTAATCTCAATATATTTCCATTTCAGGAAGTTGTTTCATGCACAGGAAGCCAGAATCAGATATGTTTCCCTTAGATACTGAATTGGAAAGAACATTGAGGAACTTAAGGAAGGTCAGAAGTGCAGAAATAACAATTATGGCAGATGAAAGAATGGGTTAGACAGTTGAGCAAGCTTGAGTAGCGAAGACCTTGATCTGAATCTGATGAAGGATTTCTAGAACCAGTTATCGAAAAATATTCAGCGAGTTAGACAACGCTATCGAAATTTCTTGATTTTGAAATTTGAAACCAGCATTGATCACCATGGTGTAGTATAATCAATTTACAGGCCATCCTACTGAAGATCCTAATGAACACATGGGCAGATTCCATAGGATGGCCAACACAGTTAAACTAAATGGTGTGAAACCAGAGGTGATCAAGCTACAACTCTTTCCTTTCTCTTTGAGAGATATTGTTGCCACATGGTTTGAATCATTGCCATATGGCTCAGTTAACACATGGGAAGAGTTGGTGGAGGCTTACCTAGGCAAATTTTTTCCCCCATCCCTCACATATGAAAGAAGAAGGGAGATCATTGTGTTGGGGAGGATGAAAGCTTGTATCTTTGCTTGGGAAGGTCTGAGTTGTTGTGAAGAGATGCCACTATGCATGGCATGGAGCACATTATTGAGATGGATATTGTCTACCACTCCTTGAATGATACCTCTAAGGGTATAATAGATGCAGCTTGCTGTGGGGCATTTAAGCAAAAAAAATGCAGATGAGGCAAGGCAGTTGATAGAAGACTTGGCTAAATGCAACATAGAAAGGTCCATAGTCTTGATGAACTCTTGTGAAACAAAGGGAATTAGGGTCATTGAGCTCGATAAAATGGCTGACATGGAAACGAAACTTGATGCAATAATGCAGTTGAGGTCGAAAGAATGCACTACGCTCATGAAATTGGAGCAGTGGAAGAGATGGAATCGGAAAGTCTTAGCGGACGATTGATGAGGATCCACATCAAGTTGAGGAGGCGAAGTATTTGAATGAGCAGGAAAATACGTTTCAAGCCTAACCCCGACTCTTACACATTATACACGGCATTGAGGAGCTATAGAGAACTACTCGCCATGGTGGGGAGTATCCTGGGAGCCCTGAAGACATAGGCAAGTTTTGACGAGATATAATCCACAGGGTTACAGCGTGACAACGAGGAGAATAGAAATGAATATCAAAAGTCAAAGAGGACTCGGTCCTTTGAGGAACAAATCTTGGTTCATGGGAGACAACAAATTCTTCATGACCTCCATGAGCAGGAAATTTACTAAGTTGGAACTTTTAAATCCAACACCTGAAAATTTTCAAGCGAACATGTGCTTCGCTCCCGAGAACTTGGAAACACGGGTTGGGCGAAATTGGCCTCGGCCAAGTCTTGAGAACGGACCAAAGATGCCTTCCCTAGTGACACCCGGAAAGATCGAGATTGTATGGTAGTCGATAAGGAGTGGCAAGGAAGTGGCTTGATAGTAAATGGAAAGAAAGAAATGTCTTAACGAAGAAGAGAAAGAAAGCTGGAGAAGATGATATAAAGAACAATTCGAGGTGTCTTTGCGAAGCTGAGAATAAAGTGCATCTTGAAGCATGGGGCTTGTGAACAAAACGAAGAAGATTTATTTACATGCTGCGGAGTTCCATTCAACGAAAGACGAGAAGCGAGAAGGAGGAACAATTTTTTAAATTCTTGGAGATTTTCAAGAAGATAGAAATTAACATTCCATTTGCAGATGCTATAACTCAAATGCCAAACTATGCCAAATTCTTGAAGGACATACTGAGCAAAAAGAAGAAAATTGCTGAGGAAGGAGTGGTGAGCCTAACTGCAACATGTAGTGCAGTTATCCAGAAGAGTCTACCAACTAAGATGAAAGACCTTGTGACTTACCATTCCACACCTTTATTGGGAAATATGAATTCAAGAAACTGTGTTACTAGGATGCTAGCATCAACTTGATACCCTTATCGATTAGTCTGAAAGGTTAGGTTAGGGAACTTACTCGACATAAATTACCTTTGCAAATGGTTGAGTCAATGGCCTGACCGGGAAGAAGTCCTTGAGGATATCTTGGTCTCAAGGTAGGAAATTCATTTTCCACGTGGATTTTGTTGTGTGAAGTGGAGAGGACACCACGAGGTTTCTGCGTTGTTGGGAAGACCTTCTTAGCTACTGGGTGCATACGATCGATGTACGAGGGGTGAGCTTACGAGGTGAAATGACGGTGCACTTGACCTCAACAAAGCAGCGCGATCCGGTGTTGATGAGGAAAATTGTATGGTGTAAATAACATTAGTCCCATCGAGTCTTGGCCCGAACTACGATTGTAATATCCATCACTCTTATCGATAGAAAATGAGATGAATTTCCTAGTATCTTAAGAGTGTTGATTATGAATTCTTTGCATTCAATTTGCAATACACGAAGCGATCTTGAGTTTGATTGAAAAGCAGTAAAGAAAATCATACGGCAAAGGCAAAGCAGGCGAGCCGAAACAAGTACGGAAGGTTGATATTGAAGAATTGCCTAGTCATCGAAGTGTGCTTTCTTAGAGCGGAAAAGCGAAACCGGTGATTATATCAATTTGCATTGACTAAGGATGAAGAACAAGGCATTGAAGATTCTAAGGAATCTGAGCTGATTTCTTGGTCGATTGAGATCTGAAAGGTATTAGTCCTTCTATTTGCATGCACAAAATCACGCTAGAAGATAATCACGAAAACTTTAATTGAACACCAAGAAGAATTTGAATCCAGTGATGAAGGATGTTGTAAGGAAGGAAGTCTTGAAATGGTTAAATGCGGGTTTATTTATGCAATATCAAATAGCCCTTGGGTAAGCCCAATTCAGGTGGTTCCCAAGAAGGGTGGATTCACTGTGATCGGAAATGAGGAATGAGCGATTCCTACGAGCGTATTGAGGATGGAGGGTGTGCATAGATTCTGAAAATTAAATATTGCGACCGGGAAGATCACTTTCTCTACCTTTCATTGATCAAATGTTGGATAGACTGTTTGGACACCCTCACTTCTGTTTTCTTGATGGGTATTCTGGATATAACCAAATTTCTATTGCACCTGAGGACCAGGAGAAAACTACTTTCACATGCCCTTATGGTACCTTTGCTTTTAGAAGAAAGCCATTTGGGCTATGCAATGCTCCTGCTACTTTTCAAAGATGCATGATGTCTATGTTCTCAGATTTGGTAGAGGAGGTTATGGATATATTCATGGATGACTTCACAATCTATGGATCCAGTTTTGAGTCGTGCCTGCAAAATTTGGGAACAGTACTTCAGAGGTGCCAGGACAAGAATTTAGCCTTGAATTAGGAAAAATGCCATTTTATGGTAACAGAAGACATTGTCCTTGGGCATAGAATTTCTACAGCAGGGCTGGAAGTAGACCAAGCAAAAGTTTCCATCATAAAGACTCTTTTGCCACCTACAACAGTCAAGGGAATAAGAAGTTTCTTGGGACATGTTGGTTTTTATAGAAGATTTATCAAGGACTTCTCAAAAATTGTAAGACCATTATGTAGACTATTTTTAAAGGGAATGAGTTTAATTTTGATGAATCCTGCCAATCTTGTTGTAGATCCAGATTAGTTGAAGATCCTATAATGGCCAAACCATATTGGAATAAGAATTTGAGATTATGTGTGATCTTGGTAATATGCGATAGGGTTGTATTGGGATGAAAATTGACAAGATGTTTAGGGCCATATGTTATGCCCGTAAAAACCTTGATGAAGATCAAATTACTTAACTAATGAAAAAGAGATGTTGGTCATGGTATTTATGTGAAATTCAGGCCGCATATATTGGGATCAGTAATATTAACCATACTTGATCATCTTTGCGATTAAATATGATGGCAAGAAAATTTAAGCAGGCGATCAGATGGGTATTCTTTGAATTTGATACGGAGATCGGGACCAGGTAGTGACAATGTGATAGGCGATCATTTGTCGAGTTGATCAGACTGCGTAAAGAAAAATGGGTTGAATTAACAAAGACTTTCGGATAGGCGGTTGTCAAGCCCCAGATCCGACTCGACGGAATTGGCGGTCCAGGCGAGTCAGGGGCCAGCGATACTATCTATACTATCTGTCTATATCCTTTCTTTTGTCTTTGGGACTCTCATTGACTGTTCTTTCTCGAGGCTGCCTGTACAATGGTACTCCTGAGCAATTTACGTAATAACAAAATCATTTTACATATCTGAAAGAACTACCACGGGAGTGGTGTCCATCTAATCCCATACACGCCTCTGAGAGTCCCGCTACTTGTACTATTACAATTTTACTATTACAAAACCCGGTGCGGAAGCGTATTTGATGAGCATATCTACGAGTCGGCTGCTTTGCGATGTGGAATGTCATCTCACATCCTTGTCTTACACACGTACCTACGGATTGAACACGTGCTAAGCTTTGCAGCAGTAGGAACCTCGTATGGACAACCACAGTGCGTATCAAGCTTATACATATGCATATCATCTATCTGCTCACAGTTTACATAACTTTAATTGCCCTATCTATCACATATACTTTTGCTGTGCATGTCAATCTCTTTCAATTTTATATTCTCATCTCTTTGTATCCTTTTATCTATACTTTTCTTTGTATTCTGTTCTATGCTTTACATATCTATACTTATCATGTTCATTTCTTTTTCATGTTTCATTTCCTTTCATGTTTGTATATGTGCATGTATCAGTATACATTCTTATCTGCGTACTACTTTTCCTTATGGCTATCTTATCTTGTCTGTACTTTTATCTACATTCTTATACTTTTCACATACTATGCTATGCTTATACTATATTCATATGCTGTTTTGTTTACCTATATTCATGTCTTGTGCATTTCCTATCTTTGTTTTCCTATTATGCTTTTCATATAATAGTGTATCATCAACCTTTTCATCTTATCTTGTTATATCTTATACTTTCATATGATATTCATATACTCTTGTTTTTCATATCTTTGTACTTTTCATATGCTTTTCATATGCTTTGTCATCGTATACATTTCGTGTCATTAACACTTTATTTCTTATGCCTTATACTTGTCATATACTTTTATCTTTCATGTACTCTTTGTTCATATACTTTGCATATCTTGTCATCTTGTACATTACTTCTTGTTCTTGTAATACATGCTTTCGCTCGCATAAGCGATCTTTATGCTTCACATATCATGTCATATATTTTATACATGTCATTTCCTTTTAGGTTTCATGTTCTGAATACCTTAGAGCGGATACGAGAAACTATGTGTACGAGAAGAGTCTTATCAGCATCTGAGCGATCTGCGTCTGATAATACCCAGAAGGTATCGTCAGCGTGCGAGACGGTGGCTTTATGCCGTATGCTATCGGTGCAGGAAGGTACTATCCTTTGTACGAGGCGATCTCGTCATGGTGACCCTTGCGGGGCCACGATCAACGGGATCTATATCGCCGACCAAGCGGGGCCTCGATATCTGTCATCATATCGCTGCGACAAGCGCTATCTTCCACATCGGCATGCACATCTGTCCCTTTACGAGGTCCTAAGCGGACAATCAGCTTTATTACATTTTACGTACATATCTCTTAGGCATGAATAACTATTGTTATCATATTTGCTTAACACATATCTCCACTATCAGTCACTGTCTATTAATTTGTTCTCTGGCTGTGAGTTTACATTTGGTTCTCATATATCCTATATAATACATATATTCATATCTTTTTCTATCATTTAGTTTTGTCTATCATATATCATGAATGCATCTATGCACTCTTGTATTCATATATTCATATATAGCTTTCTATATTCATATCTCTTTATATCATTTACGTATTCATGTCATGTCTTCATCTATTCATATACTTTCTATATTTCTATCATGTATGCTCTTACTTATTCATATATTCATATCGTATAAGCTTATATTCATATACTTTTCCATATTACTTACTTTGTCATGTCTTTACTATGTCTATCATTCTCGTACCAGTACTTATTCCTATGCTTTGTCATCTTTTGCTTATCTATATCGTTCTTATCATTTATACATTTCTATCATGTGTTCCTAGCATGTTTCATCTTTATTCCTTCGGTATGTCTATCATATAGTCATATCATATAATCCTATATTCATATCATTTACGTATTCCTATCATTTGTGTACTTTGAATATCATATCTTATGACATATCCTATATTCATATCATATTCATATCATTTGACTTATACCTATCATATTCATGTTTATGAACATAATATACATAATGCATTTTCTATATTTTTCTTGTTTCATGGCTGTATATAGCGCTTCATATACTTATAGTATGATGTACATGAGATCACACCTCATCCATATTTTCTTATTCCTCTGAATCTATTTTACTTAAGAATTGGAATCAATCCAATCGGATCATCAAACTAAAGTTATGGCATTTCCTGCCAACTAGTCATTCTGGAGATTTTTTCTAGTGACAGTTTGTATTACCATTTTTCTGGGGTCTTAACTTCATATTTGACACTATGTCCCTTATACTCATTTAAATCTAAGGTGCTAAGGGTTCTATTCAACTGGAATCACTTGATTCGAACGCGGGAACTCAAGATACGTCAGGCTCTTGGACTTCTCTATGTTCAACAGAGCAAATTTGGTTTTGTAGTCCCACTTCGAGTGGATTTTTGGGCCACTTAGAGTCATAATTTGACGATGTCTATTTCTATATGGATGGTTCTCCTTGAAGTTTATTTTAATTGACCACTTGAATCGCTCAAATCGGATAGAAATGAAGCAGTTATGGCCCGAAAATACGGAAACTGGTCAAAGCAGAACCCAGGCAGCCGGTTATGCCGGTACATGTTGGTCAAAAATGACCAGAACACAAGATGTACCGGTACATGTTCCAAGACCAATACCGGTACATGTCACGAAATACCCAAAATGTGTTTTTCTCCCATTTTCCATATTTTCATCCCAGACCAACTCATGCTTTATAAACACTTCAAGACCACTTCAATTTCATCTTATGATCTCTTTTCTACTCAATTTATCATTCAATCCTTCTCTTATTTCAAATACCTATAATGAATTTCTTCAAAAACCATTCTAATATGGGTCTTAACCCATACATAAGCTAAACATGATGTTTAGTTCGAGTTTATTCAAACCACAACTCAAGAACTCTCAATTAACCATGAATCCATCCTAAAGAGAGGATTCTATGATTATCTTGTACCATATGGGGTTTTATCAACCCTATTTTCAAGAATCCAAGGTTTGGATACAATTCTATCAAAACCCTAGCTTTGGAGATAATATATTCACCATACAAAGCTTTAAAATTCTATGTGATCCATACAAAATCCAAAGTTCCATACCAAAATCCAAGTTCCATACCTTAATTTGGCTTTGCTTGCTCTTCTTTTCCTCTCCCTCTTCTTCTTCTTCTCTCCTTTTGCTCTTCCCCTCTCTCTACGTTTTTCTCTCCCTCAATTGAGACCAAATTTGGTCTTAAATCAATTGTTTAGTTAAGGCCATGTTTGGCCTTCAAATAAAACTCATTTTTGCTTTTAAGTTTTCATAATTGCATTTTGGTCCCCCCATTTCTCTTTTATCTCTATTCCATCTTTTCTATATTTGCATCTAATCCCATTTCTTCATCTTATAACACTTAAGTCCTCAAGTGGTAAATTACATATTTACCCTTGGCTCTATAATTAATTCCGGGTCTCAAATTTTATTTTCCAAAATTCATATTTAGCTTTTAATATACTCTAAACAAGTCCGAAAACTGCTAGGGTATATTTCGGGGTGTTACACAGTTATTCCAGTTGTCATTCCAATTACTGGTATGCTGACATTGTAAATCTTCCAGCTTGTGGAGTTATACCACCAGGTCGATTCTGGCCAGAGAAGAAGTTAAGGATGGCGGCGAGATTCTATATATGGGATGACCCACTATTATTCAAAAGAGGAGCTGATATGATAATCAGAAGGTGTGTGCTAGAAAGTAAACAAGGCATAATTTTATATGAATGTCATGCGTCACCATATGGAGGACATTTCTGGGAGAATAACGACCCTTAAATTCTCAAATCGAACACTATTGGCCTACCATATTCAAGATTGTTTGAATGGGTAAAACTTTGTGATCTAATGCGAGAATGGGAAGTATCGAAAGACATAAATGCCTACTTGAGTGTATCTTGGTGGTGCGACTTTTGATGTGTAGGAAATAGATTTCATGGGGCCCTTTTCATCTTCATTTAGGAATTTGTATGCATACTCCCCAGTACATGGACTATGTATCCAAATGGGGTGGAAGCAGCGGCTTGTCCCAAAAATGATGCTAATACGGTTGTGGGGTTCTTCTGAGAAATATTTTGAGGCAGTTGTTTTTGAGAGACTATCATAAGTGATGAGGGAGCCATTTTGCAAACAAGGTGTTTGAGAAACTCATGAGCAGGTATGGAATCAAACATATAATGAGTTTGGCTTATCATCTTCAAACAAATGGGCAGGCTGAAATTTCCAATAGGGAGCAGGAAAGCTGAGATCAAAATGGAGTGGTCCTTATACAGTAAGGGAAGGTACAACCTTTAGGGCAGTGACATTGAAAACCAGTACTGGAGAAGAATTCAAAGTGAATGGTTAGAGATTAAAGCATTACCTTGGAGGGAAAATAATTGAAGGCGATTCAGTTCTAAGTTAAAAGAAGAAGTCTTTGAGACAAGAGAATCATAGCAGCAAGTCCAGTTAAGGACTTAAAACTGAGCAGCTCTTTGGGAGGCAACCCATAAAATAGTTTATTTTTTTTATGTTTCATAGTCAATGAAATTGTTTAAAATTTTAAGTGTTTTAGTTATACTTGTGTGTTGATTTACTATTAAAATTTTTCTTTTGGTGTTTTTGCAGATCAGTGAGGGTAAGAGCAGAAATAGAGTCTTCAAATGGAAAATGAACTTCTAACTTAGTATGCTTACAAGGCTACGAGGGAGTATTATGCTCTCCCAACTAAATTTTTAGAAAATGCATGATTCAAGTTTAGGGAAATTTGATTTTTCGGTGATGGTGAATCTTAAAAGCAGTAAGTTTATTCATTGAATATTTAATCTTGAAGATGAATTGTTTATACTTGAATTTAGATTCTTGAATGTTATACATGTTTTAAGTATGCATTAGTGAATTGAATGAAATTTTGAGTCAATCGGAGGAGAATAGGAGTTGCGAGAAAAATGGGGGATAAAAAATTTTTGTCGAGACACGAAAATCTTCTAAAGTCGCGACACGGCAGTTAGTTACAACAAAGTTTTGAATTGATAACACGAGATTTAAGAAAATTTTATTAATCGCGACCTGATTCAAATGTCGCCACGGAAATTAGTCACAAGTAGAGTTGTGACCTAAATTTTAGTCCGCAACTGAGTTGTGAATCTAGATGGCCCGATGAAAGACATGGTGTTGCGACAATATAAATTAAGTAGCGACCGGGGAATAAGCGAAAAAAAAAAGGAAGGTATGTAAGTGACATCAATTTTATTTAAAAGACCACATTTTAGTCGCGACAGACCTAAGTAAGTCATGACAAATTGTTCAACTAATTGCTTGTTGGTTTTAACGATGCGCTTGAGGCGTCCGCGACATTAAATTGGCCTTAACGATTAGTGTTGGCCAAGAAATAAATGTTGCGACATTCCAGTAAGACAAGGATATCTATTGAACTATAAATAAAAAAGCTGAGTGAACAGCCAATCTCTTCTAACCTTGATTCATTGCATATTATTGACTTTTCATTCTCTTCCTCTCATCGAAGATACCAAACCTAGATTCCAAAACGAAACCTGTTGATAGCGGCTTATAATCTTGTCCCCGATCTTAGTGAAATAATGAATGAGTATACTTAAAGGGAAGAAAGAAGTTCATTAGGAGCCTCAAAGCTGGAAGTATCGACTAAGGGACAGGTCTCAACACGAGACGGAACAACTAAGCGAGAAGGAGGGCAAAGAAGCTAATCGGTGAGTCATAATGAAGGCGTTGAATCAAAGAGAAGGGCATTCTTCTACGCGAGGCTTGTGTTGTATGGGAAAAACAAATTGCTGATAAAGGTTTCATTAGTGAGAGTGGGTTTAGTAGGATTTATTTCCCTTTTTTTAAGTAATAGAAAGAAGGGTTGGGCGCTTTTGTGAGCGAAAGAGGTACAGTTTCGCTCTCTTGCCGGAGAGTTTTACTCGAATATAGTGGAAATGAGGTTGACTCTATATATGTGAAGAGTATGGTTCTTTTAAGGGCATAAGAAGATCGGTGAGATGTTTCAGGCGAGAAGGGCTAAACATGGCTCCCAAATTCAAAAGGTAGTCAACAAGCTAGGATCATGAAAAAATTGTAAATTTGCTAGCAGTTTGGAAAAGGGAAGATGGGAGACAAGTAGAAGAACCCACACGACTATAAGCAGAGGTCATACGAGAGGAAGCAAAAGGTTTAGTTCTATTTCATAGCATCAATTATTGTCCTACCAAACACTTGTGTAGTCGAAACTTAAGCCATCATATTATATGCCCTTCTGAAGGGATATAAAGTGAATATGAGGAAGTACGATCTAAGATTCTGTTAGAGTATCATTTGAGCAACAAAAAGTTAATCCTTATAAGCAACCATTACTAAGTTATGTATCTTGAGGTCGTGAAAGGAAGATGGGAAGAAGAAGAACGTGCCTGAGAGTCTCTCCTCACGACACGACTAGGGTAATAAAAGAGACGGAACAAAAGCAAAGGAAATAGTGGAAGTAGAAGAAAGAATACGAAAGGAGAATGATAATATAAATAGAAAATTTCACCGGAAAAGTTCCTTTGAAGATGAAATGGAAGGAAGAATAAGGTCCATTACTTCATTCATGCCTAATGAAAAATTTTCTGAGCATGCAAGAGCTCAGAGAAATGAAGGAATTTGCAGAGATCTCATGGAGATGTTAGTCTTGATGAGGAAGAATTTGGAAAGAAGAAGTGGGAGAGATAGCAATAGATCGAAGAATTTTTTAGAAGTTGATTTTAAAGAAGAGAACATGATAGGAGCGAAATTTAAAGTAGGAAGAAGAGTGGAAGAAGAGTTAGACAGAGGAAGAGAATGGCTAGGAAAGATGAAGAAATTTAGCTTGGAAGCTTTCTATAATAATCAATACAAAAGAGATTGGAACCTCTGACAGTGGGAAGACCGGAAGCTTAAAATGGAAGGAAATATGTTGAAAAGATAGAAGCTTTCAAATTACCTTTATAAAAGCGATTCAAAAGAATTTGGGGCTCGTATGAAAGAAAGGATATGGGCTAGAAGGGCGATGATGTTCACAGGAGAAAATTTACAGCATGAGCTTAGATACGATAATAAAAATTTATCAAACATGCTAAGTGTTATTCTTGAGGTGGAGAGCATAGTCGATCAAATTGGGCCATAAACCAAGACCGCCGATCGCTCTTGTGGAATTCACAAATGATGCATTCTCGAAATTTGGAAAGGAAAAGGCCCGATGAAAGAAAAGACACGACATCATGAAAATTTTCTCCTGTTTAGCAGTTTTGATAGATCCTCAATATAATGCATAAGTCTTATAAGAGAAGAAAAGTGAATTTTCATAATTTCTTTTCTTTTCCTTACGAAATTACATTCTTTCTTTTATCTTAATAGAAAATTTAGTATGGTTTATCTGCTTTTTTATCTTGTGAGTTGTTCTCTTAAGCATGAATTTGATTGTGTTCTTGTCAATGATTTTTGCAATTAGAACAAATGTATTGTGATAACTTAAAAAGTGCAGTAGTTGAATGATTTTAGAAAGTTCATATTTTGGATGGTGATTGATTGGGTGAATTAGGTTCTTTGTGATTGATTGATTGATTGATTATCTTAAATAAAGTTATGTGTTCGGCTTATTGGTGAATAGCACGACAACCAGCGATAACATCCGACGACCCTCACCGATAAAAAAATTAGGATTAATTGAGGCGAACAAGTTGCAACTGTGACTTGAATAAAGTTAAGAATGCAAAATTAGGAAAAAGTACACAATTGAGAGAACAAATAAGATTCTTGAATCTGTGTGTGTAAACAGTTAAGTCAATACGAAATCTTGGAAAACAATACATATGGTCAAGTAAGTCCTTAACAATTGGGAAGGATTAGGGACATCTTCTAGGGTGATTCACAGTCAATAGTACAAGGTCCTAGAACTTGTTAGATTATTAGTCGAGGCGAAATCCTAAGCAAAAACAACTAACAAGAAATGATAGAGGCCATCTTTGGAAGTTTGAACCTTTTCAAGCCTACCCTCATTATGTCACGGTCACATACACTCTAGTTCTTGAGCCAAATGCCTAACTTCTTCAATACCACTGACGAATTCAAAGCCTAAATCATATAAAAGCTAATCCACTGCGGCAAAAAACCACTGAGTACCAGGTTTTCCAAGACAAGAAGCTGAGAAAAGAAATATGTAGAAGGGAACAAGATTGGGGGAATATATTTCTTTTAGATTGAAGGGAAGGAGTAGACAAGACCAATTGGTATGGGAGTTGCTAACCCAAAGTTCTCTAAGAGTGGTAGAAAGCCAGGCAAACCTTTTATTCTAAATCTTAATAGTGAAAAGAGAAACAAAAGAATTCGATTAAAGGAGTGGATGCGATAAGTTTGAAAGTGGCAATCAAAGAGACAACAATATGCAAGAAGATGCACCAAAACAAAGTTTGGGGAAATTATTAAAGTTTACATCAATAGGAAGGAAAAGGATGAAAGAGAAAGGCAATTATGCAGAAGGAAAGAGTGGAATCTGGGTAATTTCACGGCCTAAATTTTCAGATTATCTGAAGTGCCCGGCTTTAACACTCTGAGCCTAAAGACCTCGTGATCTTGAATGTTGAATTTGCGCCTACATTAGTGGAGATAAATATGAAAAACAAGCATATGGGACTTTGGTAAGTTACTAAGGAGAATCTCGGAAGATTAACTAATTTAAGGAGAAAGGAAGAAGACCAGCGCCATGACGGGATCGATTGGTGCATTGTTTATAATGTAAATTCGTCAATTTGTTTTGTAAACAAAAATTAAGAGAAAAGGCTTGCCATTCTTACAAGGAGTTAAAAGCTTCAAATTTGAAATCAAATATTTTAAATGACTTATTTCGGGTCCTATTGGAAGAATCGAGAAAAGATTGTAGTATAGAACATAAAAATGTCTTTAAAATGAGTTCAATTGTTTGAGGACAAAAACAAATCTTTCTTTTCTTTGCTTGAGGACAAGCAAAATTTTAAGTTTTGAAAATTTGATGAGTAAAACTCATCTACTTTTAATCCATTTTTCGACTGTTGTTGAAATGTAATTGCTTATTTTATGCGAGAAATATGGAAACCTTGCAAATTTATGTTTACGAGGTTTCTGGTGGTGGCAAAATCTGATGGGGCCCGAGAAAAATATGACTGGCGGTAGGCCGACAGGGATTCGGCAAGCCAGCACGGAGTTTTAATTCATATTTTAGTGATGATGTTGCTACTTGGTCTATAAGATAAAAGCCTAAAATACGTCATAACCACATTTGTAATATGTCGTGAGAAAACAATGAAGTGCCTGAAAACCCAGTTGCGACGAAAATCGAAGAAGGATCTTGTCCGCGACATCGTTCTTTATGTCGCGACAACCCAAAGAGACAACTCTTGTTCTGACGGAAAAACAATGTCGCGACAAGGAATGATGCAATGGTGACGAAGTTTCCACAAAGGAATTCGATGTTGCGACATGATGACAAGATGAAGATATCATTCGAGGTCACGACAAAGGCTTCAGGTCGCGACATGAAAAGGTGATGAAACAGTTAAATCATGTTGCTACTATGTTTTGAGCAACTACGACAAGAGCCAAGGTGAAAAGAGGTAACAACGAGTAAGTGACATACTTTCCGGGTCGAAACGAAATAGAAGTGAATACCGCGACAAGCGTTATGGCGAGAAAATGAGGATTTGCGTGAAGTGAGAAATAAGAACATATAATTGGGTCGCGACACCTTTTATGTCGTAATGAAATTGCATCAAGAAAGAAATGGCCTGGTCGCAGCAATTTGTATGTCCGCGACAGAATTCCCAGCAGTTAGTAGCTTTGAGTCGCGCTTGAATGGCGAGAGGCAGCGGCGATGTTGCAACATAAAAGGGAAGCTGCAACCAGGAATCAAATTGGCTGACAACAAAAATAGTGTCGTGACACAAAAACTATGTCACAACACAAAACTCAGTAAAGGGAAGGACAGCCAAGTCGCGACATGGAAACTTGGTCGCGACATAAATACTTTGAGACAAAAAACATTGATGCAGCGAGTCGAGCCTACGGCAAGCGAACTTGGTCGTGCGGAACAATAATTCAAATTTAACTCTGCGAAAAAGGATATTATCAAGAAAAGCTAATTAAAAGAGAGCGGCAAAATTTCGAGGTTGCGACACACACTGAAGAAACAAAAGGAGGTGAAGCCAAAAGTTAGTCACGACAAAAGTTACGTAATAGTGACAAGATTCAGAGAAAGAATAAACTCTATGCAAAACTTAGGTCGCAACTGAAAACTTAGTTGCAATAAGAATCAAGGGGATGGGCAACAAATTAAGTCGTGAAAAAAAACTGGGTCGCGACAACCAAATGAAGGCACATGAAGCGGTGTTGTAGCGAGAAGACCGCAATTCGCGACTTCATATTTCAAAAACAAAACAAGAGGGGTTGCGACCAATGATGAAATCCACGGCAGACTTAGCAAGCTCGAATTACCTTCAAATTCTGACAAGCTCCTTTAGGTCGCGACACGAGCGATGGTAGGCCATTGGTGGGAAAATCGCGAAGCTTTTCGAATCAGGCTGATTTTTGGGGAAGTGTATAAATAGGCATCCTTGCGTCGGCGGCGGCTCTTCGAGAACGAATCCTTAGGGGGATTGAAGACTCATTTGTATATTTTAGAATAGAATTAGTTAAATTGTTTGATTTTTGGATACGAACCGATGTCACATTTTGAATTGTGAAGCGGGTCAAATAGTTTAATCCCTTGCAGTGCCTAAATTATTAAGTCTAGACAAATTACGGAATTCATTTATTCGGTTACGATTCTGATGGAGGGCTTGATGACCTCCATTGTCGGTTGTGGTCGATGCTTGAGGAAGCGCGGCTTCCAGCGGAATGGATATGTTGTTAGTTATCATCTTTTCTACATAGGTAGATGGAATTTCTGGTTGGACTTTATTTTATTTGGTTGATGTTGTTCATGAATTGAATTATTCTCAATACTAATATCGAATACCCTCTGAAAATTTGTATCACCTTTCTGATTTCGGGAGGCCCTCGGTGACAGTGAAGATTCACGAGAGCTTGGAGTATTGATTTGTATGTTAGACTATTATTGAAGAACTAATGAACTCGAGTTCACTTCAATAAATTTCAATTCACCTGTGGTTTGTGCTGAGTCGATTATTTATCGCTTTAAACAACTGTAGATTTCACCTTGATCTCGATGGAAAGATTCGATCTTGTGTTAGCTGAGATCTAACTCAGGGAAAGGAAGAATATCATCGATCGAAGGATGAAAGTCATCAAATCTCATTTTGTGGTGAAGTTTTTGCAAATGGCCCCGTTCTTGGGAAGCAAGAAATCTACGCCTTAAGAAATGGGTGGTATTGGAAAGAAAATGCCAAGATCTTATAAAGAGTAATCTGAATACAAGTAACTTATTAGATCCCTATTTTGAAAGAAACAGGGGCATCTAATTGGTGAAGTTAAGGAGAAATCCAAGTTATACTATTATGAATCTTTGACAAATCCAGATCCAGAATCATGAGAAAGTTACAGTATGTTATGATGTTGAAATTGCACTCAGCAAATGGGCTCCTTACCAAAGGTTCATTCTAACAGGAACCATTCAAATCAGCTTATTTAGATTACTTTGTATTTTTGAATTTTATCCTACAGAACATCACAGGCGATACCCCCGTTTCCAACCTTAGTTTTTAAATTGTTACAAGGAAGTGCAAATAGTGTGGATCTCGAGTAGTTGGGGTAGTTGATTTTAAAATCCTCACAATATTCGAGGAATGACATCCTGAATTTTTTACATCTTTTTTGTTACTACTCAGATGACCAGGCACTTGTAGTGTCTTAGACTAAACTCATTTATAATTTCAAGAACATCAAACCATTTTCTAATTTTTAAAACAACTTACTCCAATTTTTGGTACCACTGCAGGTGAATTGTAAGGCTTCAGTAGAGGAATAAAAATTGAAAGGTTTAGTCTATATATTCACAGACAAGCAACCGCATCCTCCATTCCTAGATCATCAATGCACAATAGATGTTCACAGCCCAGATCAACACCAAATCAACCCTCTTCTTATCGCTCTTATGGACCCAATTTTCCCAAACAATCTTATTCTAGGCATCATCAACGCCAAGCTCCTTCTATTAGCACCTTCGTGCCACACAGCAATTCCGATCACACTGCATTCAAATGCTATCACCGCTTTGATCTTCTCCGGCTGACTTATCGCACAACCGTCTCCTAACCCCCGGGTTCCACTACATGACCACCTGCTCACATACAGGTATCTTCTTCTTCACCTATGCCAAAAGATTGGTTTTTCGACATTGGGGCCACTCTTCATCTCACAAACAACTCTATTTCATTTACAAATCTTCATCCTTATAGTGGTTCGCACTGCTAAAGTCGGTAATTGACATTCTATCTCTATATTGCATACAAAGTAACATGTTCCTTTCTCATTCTTTTCTGAAGAATTCAAATTACAAAAATGTTCTTCATGTTCCTCGCATTTCTCGCAAATCTCGTTAGTGTCTCTAGATCTCCGTAGACCTACACAATAACGTGCCTTGAGTTTCACTCCAATCATTTTGTTGTCAAAGATCAGGTGTCCAAACAGATTCTGCTTTAAGGGCATCTTAAAGATGGGCTGTACACTTTTCCTACACTTTTCCTACACAGTCCTCTAGTCCGTGTGCTTTTATCTCATCTCATCTTCAAGATTCAGTTGATATAGTAGATGCCACTCCTCACCTTAGTCATCCTCAAGATTTTTAATTGTTTCAAAGTGTTAAACATTTGTAATCCTTCATTTTATAGTAATAAAATCAACAGACTTATGTTTTTTGTCCTTTTGGAAAAAGCTCACCAAAATTTTCCTCTTTTTTCCTTTGTCACCCACATGCTCTTGTCGCCTCGAACTACTACATCTTGATCTTTCGTGTGGTCTAGCTCTTGCCCATCTACATCGTGAGCTAGATATTTTCTAACTACTACTGGCGATTTTTCCAAATATACCTGGATATATATCTTGAACACTAAGGATCAGTCCCTGCCAACTTTTATAACTTTAGAACAATAATAGAAAAGAAGCTACAAACTCTAATCAAAGGTCTCAAATCCGATAATGGAGGAGAGTTCTTGGCTTTTAAAAATTACCTAAGTGCCAATGGGATTACCCATAGGTTTTCTTGCCCACATACACCCCAACAAAATGGTAGGCTAAGAGGAAAATTCGACATGTCATGAGACTGGCTTAGCTCTTTCAAATTTCTCAAGTCTCTGCCTCTTAATTGATGCAATCATTTCAATTGTTGTATATCTTATTAATCTTTTGCCTACCAAAGTCCTTCACTACCAAACTCCTCTTCAGATTCTGTTTCATAAAATCCCAAATATAATCATTTACGTATTGGGCTACCTTTATTTTCCAATTTTACATCCATACATGGTAAAACTCTCTATGCTGCATCTATTCCTTGTGTGTTCCTGGCTAATGCTCCCATAAGGGTTATCTTTGTTTTGATTCAAAATTTGGTCATTTTTATGTGTTTAGACATGTTCTATTTTTTGAAGATTTTTTCCCATTTAGATCATCCTTAGCTACGTCATCTTCTCCTCAATAGTTAACTTCAAATTGCCTTACCTCGCTTATTACCTACACCACATATCCCTCCTACATATTCGCTCAACTCCCTTGATGCCCTCTCGCTTCCCTTTTGCAACTTCATCTAAGCCACCGTCCTCTCCTATAGTTGTAATCTTTCTTTCCTCCGATTCTCGCTTCACCTCCTCTCTCTCTATCACACATCATATGGTTACACGCAAAATTTTAAAAAAAAAAAAAGAAAAAAAGAAAAGGCTTGTTCTCACGCTAGTTTCCTCGAATAACTCTCATACACTCATGCTTCCAAAAGTAATGAAAGGGTTGTTATGAATGTTAAGAGTACCAGCTTCCAGGCCTCAATAATAAGACCTCGTGCCTTGTTTTTTCACCCTTCGTGATGCTCATGTGGTTGGCTTGGCTCCAAAGTTGATATACAAAATCAAATACAAGCCTGATGGCTCAGTAGATCGCTACAAAGCTAGTTGGTAGCCTGGGCTTTACTCAAACAATCGGATCGACTACTTTGACACCTTAGTTCCCAGAGGTGAAGCCCCGCACAATCCGCTTGGTTCGCTTCAAATGACACTCTTCACTACCCATCGTACGACTTGATATTGAAAATGCTCAATGGGGACTCCCTCCTGTAGAAGAAGTCTATATGTCTCAAATTTCAAGTTTTATTGACTCCGATTTTCCTCATTATGTTTGCAAACTAAACAAGGCTCTCTATGACCTTAAACAGGCACCGCAAGCATGGTTCCATAAACTTTGGATTGCATTGCTTCAATATGGTTTTAACCAAGGTTGTAACATTTGGCTTTCGAATTCGGATATATCTATTCTTTGATTTTATGTATATATCTGATATTTTTACATGTGAATATTGATATATTGGAAATAACAAAAATACTTTGAAATTATGGAAATACTTTCTAAAAGTGTAAAAATGACATTAATAATCAAATATACACATCGATATTACATCGCAATGGTCTTTAAAACCAAATGAAGATCGAAGTGTGGCTCCATCGCAAATGATTCGACGGGTGATCCCATCTTCGCGAAGACAATACCATACCAAGACATAGTGTTCGGCGCTATCATTACTATATGATAGAACATGCCATGCATAAATGTCTTGACTTCAGACTCCACAACCTCTCCATGGATAGGAAATTGGGGTTTACCCACATGCTTGCTCAATCCTTGTCGTGATTTGATATGGAATTGGAATGGCATTTCAGGACATGAGGGTAGTTAATCATTCCATATTCACTGGAACATGAAGAATGTGAAGAATGCACTATAACTCATCAGGTAAGGAGGGAAACGTTGGCATCATTGGATGAATCAACATTGAGGCCAATGCTCATGGACTCAAAACTAGTCGAAAACTAATCCTCACAGGTTGTGTCATCTTTCCTTTGTCTAATTCTATATGGCTTTCCAATGGCTCCAATACTGACCAGCTCTCCTAGACCCGTGGTCTTCATCTTGTGTAGCTTGTGTGAAATCATCTTCACCAAAGGAATGACTAATGGATATGCACTCTTTGTTGTCAATTTGCATTATCACCACCATCATTTTTATCACTACCATCATCGGGTCCCCCTCCTCTTGAGCCATCATAGCATGTAGTAGAAGTACCAGCAAAACTAAGTCTACTATTATGTTCAATACTTGAATTAAAAGAGGGTCGAGAAGTGACAACGGCCTGAAATGAGTCTCTAGTGTCTTGACTAAAACTTTCACTATGAACTTCTTCAGATAAAACCCGCTCAACATCAACACCGCTGTCAAACATGTGCAAGAATTGCGGATCAGATTTCCATTTTCATCATCTAAATGGAGAGGTCTAACCCATTGGAATAATTAATTTTCCTCTTTTTCACCAAACTTGGCTAAAATGTTGAGTAAATCAAGGTAATCTTTTTCAAGAATCTTTATCTGGCCTCTACTTGCATATCCTCAGATCATTAGCTCTTATGTTGTAGTAACAAAACCAATTGTTGGAGTCGAATAAGCTATCCGATTTTTGTTTTGTATGGATTAGGAGCAAATGTGCTCCAATTTTCTCTCACATGTCGAAGATGATGCGCTTGGAAAGAACCTATGGCCAAATTTCACTGTGGGAGCGTGGTTTCCATACATAAACCACCATTCAATCGCAATAAAATTACTAACATTCAAAATCTAATAATAACATGGTAATGGACTTCAGCATTTAAACTTTTAATGAGAAACAACACTCACAAGGAACCATTAAATCTCTCATGCTATTGTTGCTCGATCACTGAATCCCTTTCGAAACATTATAAGCTGTGAATTCAAAATGAACTTGTCAAATCAATATATGTGTAAGTGTAACCAAATAAATTAAATCAATTAATTAGAAATATAGGCTATCGATGTACCTCATTTCCAATATTACCAAGACCTACAGTAGTAGAAGATAATTTTCCAAATACTTCATGAACAAATTTTTGGGAGTATCCCTGTGGTCACTACTTAACCCGCCTATATCAAAATCTTAGATTAAGATAATATGCTACAAAAGTGATTTAGAATTAGTATGTGATAAAAGGAAAATAATATGCATTAAAAGTGATTATGATATTGAATAGTTACATGTTGTTTGATGAGGATGTTTGAGGGTTTTATCCCAACGATCTGCGATGAATTTTTTGACCCAATCTTTCACTTTGAGTAAATGTAAATTTTGCTTCATTACTCAAATCAACTCATACACAAATGGCATTGTTGGGACGATTTCGAAATCAACAATGCGAAGAACTATATATAGTGCCTCATAGATTGACACTAGGTTAGAGACCTTCTCCCAATATGGATGATTAAACATGAGTCCTTCCCTCACTCCCAGGTCTCGGTCAGTCCGACTAAGCTCAGGAGAAGCCCATTCATCACTAATAAAGATCTTCTTTTAAATCAGCCATCTTTTTAGAAGACTTGCTAGGGCGATAATCATCTTAAATCTTGTTGCCCCTAGATGCACAATATCTCCACTACAAACCTTCTCATTGCTGCAAGCAAACCAACCATGATTGTAGCATTTCTAGTTGGTGGATCTTTCGTGCATTAGTAATCAAATAGGAAAAACACTTTCTCTTTTACCAATATCTTCAAACATAAGGTCGATGCAATGTGTTGCAATATGGAGTCCAATATAAATTGTATCACTTCTTCATTAACAATTTCCCATCCTTCATAAATGTTGATTCATTGTCTGTAACAATTTGCACAACATTTGCTTCGCCAACTTCCTTTATCACGTCCTTCAACAAACCATAAATGCATTTGTTGTCTTTGATATTATCTGATACATCAACAAGCTTAAGAAAAATTGTACATCCTTTACAATATACCATGAAATTAATGATGCTTAATTTCGTGGGACCGGTTCATCCATCACACATAATTGTGCACCCATATGCCTTCCATTCCCTTCGAGATTCACATAATCTTCCATGCCTTATACTCCATATCCCGCATTTGTTTTATTTCATATGGAGGGTGGCTCATTCTTGCTTCACAAGTTAAAGTAAATAATTATATGGTTTACAAACTATAATGTAATATAATAATGTTATTAGAAATTGAAAACTGATTACATACCACCTTATCAGGCACCAACAACTATGTTTTTAAGTGGTCGAGAGTCCGTTTCAGGAGGCACAACGCCTCGTTATACGGTAAGAATTTACTGATTAATCGCCCATCGCTGCTTTGATTGCACCTCATTTAAAAAAGATTTTGAATACTTTTGTCTTGCTGCTGAAGATTGTATAATGACGAGCCAGTTAAGAGCGATTTACGGGATCTAATTGTCTCACACTTTGAGATCTTTTGTACGCCTTTATGAGATTCTCGGGCTGGATGTGATTAAGGCCTACCCATTGCAATTATATATATTATAAATGTTTGTAAATCCGCTTATACTATAATAATGAATTTAAGCTAAAAGATTTTACCAATTTTCTTTTCGCTTTAGATATAAACCCTTCTTCATTGGCCGTGATTTATCTTACTAGATTTTGATACACGACATGCCGCCATTGTCGTGGTTCAAGTGTCAAATGGATACATAGATATATCCTCCTCCTCCCCTCCTCATCCTCCCTCATCATCATCACCATCATCAAAGAGATGTCTATGGCTACCACCCATCAGGCTCTCACAGCTCAAAATTTAATTTCTTCAATATTTGCACTTTCTTCGCCGCTTTATTTCTTCAACCAAAGTTGTCCTTTACTTCTTTTTTCACTTCAGAAGGCACATTACATTTCTTGCTATTTGGAGTGGGACTGTGATGTGAAAAGGAAATTTAAAACAGTAATTCCACCACTTTTAATCACTATACCAAAAAAAATTGCATATGGTGTCATTTCTTCGGCTCCTTCAATAAGTGTACACATTTCCAAGAAGGATCACGACCTTTCAAGAGAGTGCTCCACTTCCACTATCCATCCTATAAACTTCAATAATTGTAATCAATTCATTTTCTATAATCTCAATTTAAATATAAAGTTGCATTAATTATCATAAGTTAAAGCAGGCTATAGTTTGTACATTAATTAACAATTTATTATATTTCATATTCATAATCATAATCTAAGTCTAAAATTATATTAAATATCTAAATATACATAATATATGTTCATATTTCATATATTAATTAACAAAATTTTATATTTCTATTCATAATCTCAATCTAAATATAAAGTTACATTAATTAACAGGTTAGTAAAGAAAATGTTTACATGAATTAACAATAAATATACATAATATATGTTCATATTTCATATTCATAATCTTAATCTAAATATAAACTTAAATTAAATCTTAATCTAAATATAAACTTAAATTAATTACTAAATTGCACAAATGTAAAAAAATAATTAACATGGAAACATACCTTGTTGCAATAAATTATGTATTGAATGGAACTTGAACACCAAGAATTGACCAAAAAATATTATTCCAAGACTTGCACAACCAAGTTAGAATTGTTTGAGAGAGAATGGATGAGTTTGGATATGAAAAACTAGTGAGTTGAAAGCTGGTCTGTTAGACTTTGAGTCAAACTAGCCGCTTTTTTGGTCAAAACCCTTTTAAAAATGAATTCTAGCCGTTGAATTTGATTTTGATCAAAGACTAGATTCGATCTACCCGCTAGAAATCACTCGACAGCTGTAAATGTCAAATATTCAAAATCCACCTGGGATGTGCACATGACTAATAAAACCAAAAAGGAATTCTCGTCAAGTAGATCAACACCTGATTGAACTCTCCGCCATCAGATCCTAATACAGTAGCCAGCTTGAGATTTTGAAAACCCAAGAAATCTCAGACTTCCACGTATCCTAGAATATTAGTCTCTGGATCTTCTCGCGATATACCGATACCATCCTATATATCGGTTAAAAAATCTTGCAAAACATCGAAATGACAAGTCATTTGCTTGCTCCGACGCGACTAGTTACGTCATCAATATATCGCTTATGTACCAATATATTGGCGATTTTAGCTGATTTTTCCTTCATCAGACTATCATATGCCGATATCGTGTCGAGATGGCCCGACACCCGAAATGTCGATGATATATAGCGACATTTCCAACACTGGTTTTAACTCCTCTCGGGTTGATCCACTCACTTCTCACTTTTTCTATCATAAATTTAAAAGACACCATCATATTTACTGGGTTTATGTCGATGATATGTTAGTGACTGGTAGTGATCCTTCTTTGGTGTCTCACTTTATCACATCTCTACAGCATACATTTTCTCTTCGAGACCTTGGTTGTATCTCCTATTTTTTGGGCATCCAAGTGCACCGACAAGGTTCCATACTCCAATTGACACAGACAAAATATATTTAAGACCTTTTATGTTGTGCCCACATGGAAGATTCCAAACCAGCTGCAACACTAGGAAGTTTTGGGAGAACTCTTTCTCAATCTGATGGTTCTCCTCTGCACAATCCTACTGAGTATAGAAGCATTGTGAGGGCACTTCAATACCTCACAATAACACGACCAGACATTGCCTTCTATGTGAACAAGGCGTGTCAATTTATGGCATGTCCAACTGATGCTCAGTGGCTGTTTGTGAAGCGTATTCTCAAATATCTTAGGGGCACATTGCATCTTGGTCTTCAGTTCCAAGCTTCTACATCTCTTGAGCTTCAAGGCTATAGTGATGCTGACTGGGCATCATACCCAGATGACTACCGCAATACCAGTGGGTTTTTCATTTTTCTTAGCCCCAACCTCATCTCATGGTATTCCACAAAGCAGCGTCTAGTTTCCAAAAGCAGTGCAGAATCCGAATACAAAAGCCTCGTCTCTCTCATTGCTGAGTTAGTTTGGGTTCAGTCCTTACTTCAAGAGCTGTGTTTTTCTATATCTCCTCCTACTCTTTGGGTGATAACCTATGCTACACACCTGGCTTGTAATCCAGCTTTTCACTCTAGAGCAAAACATATTGAGTTAGATCTCCACTTCATTCGAGATAAGGTTCTTCATAACGAGCTCATTGTATCCTATGTTCCTCCATTGAGCAAGTTGTTGATATCCTCACTAAGAATCTATTTTCTTCTCGCTCTTTGTAATCTTAGAAACAAGCTCTCAATCGTTCCATCCCCTATGAGGTTGCAGGGGGATGTTAACCAAAAACACCCTAAACAAGACTCTGTTAGTTATAACAAATCAAACGGCTTAACAAACCAAACAACTTGTTCTACTTTCTACTTAAACCCTTGAATGTATTCAGTTTGGGATGGAAAAATAATAAGAGTTCAGTTTATTTTTCAGATTGTTGGGTGATGATATATTTTATAGACGTGAATATCATGTTAATTGTCAATCCAGCTTAGAGATTTTCTTTATTTTCTTCTATTTTTGTACATGAAATTAATTAATAAATACATGCAACAACAACCATCAATAAAGTGTAAAATCGTGGGAGATAATGATTCAGCTACTATTAGTTTCAAAGTCTTCTTGTATATATATTCTCTTATAAAACAAGCAAGAGGAAAATAATTAATCATTTCATTTGTTACTGGCTTTTCTCAATTTGCAAAAGTCATTAAATAGCATATTTCACGTGGACCATAATTGTCTGTTGAACAATCAACCATCCATTATCCATTGACCATGAAATAATGGTGGAAGTCATTGATGCACTTATCTAGAATTTTCGCAATTCCAAAGACTAATTTATATTTTCTGTGAACACGTACACCTTCAACTACAAGGTTTGACTTTGACCCATGCATCTGCCACGTTGTTTGCTTTCAATTTCTCATTAATTTTCTATGCCACTAAATTGATTCTTCGATTGAAATTATATCAAATGAAATCAGGAAATTTGTTTTAAATGAGCCCTTGATATACGTTTTGCTTATATTTGTTAATGTCAAAATTTAATGTTATGTTTATATCTCCGAAAATTCAAAGGAAAATATAAGGCAAACAAAATGAGGAGGAAAAGTATAAGAAAAAAATGAAGAAAAAGAAAAAAAGTTTTAACTATTATTTTTATTTTCTACTTTAAATAAATTTTATTTATTTTAACGCATCAATACAAAGATTAAGTAATCTAAGTATATATAATTTTCCAAGTTATTTTGTTTATCTTTGATTTTCTTTAATATTTTCCATTACACAATCAAAAATAAAACCAAATACAAACCTAAAGAAGTTTAGTTATACATATATAAAGAAAATAGAGGGGAAGAATAAAAAATGAAAAAAATATAATTATTTTTATCTCCATTACTTAGGAACTTATTTTATTTATATTACCTATCGAATTTTAAAAATACATAACTTTTTTACTAATTCTAATTACATTCATTTTCTTAGAAGATTTTAATATAAAAAATAATTATTTTTATTTTTTTCTCTCGTACTTTTATAAAACCAAACACACATAAGTATTCAATTTTATGAAGGAAAAAATATGATATGTTTGACATTGCTTCTTATAAAATTGTTCCTAGCTAAACGTTTTCTAAGAGTTTCATCTATTAGAAAACACTCTAAGATTTTAATACAAAAATCAAATATAAAAAATAAATGTTTTTATTTTTTTCTCTTATACCTTTATAAAACCAAACACAATATAAGTATTCAATTTTATGAAGGAAAAATAAAGATATGTTTGACACAACTTCTTATAAAAGTGTTTCGAGCCAAAACGTTTTTTTTTTCTAAAATGCATATATTAGAAACACTTTTTTAGGAATTTAGAAGAATGATTCTACAATTTTTACTAGTGTTTTTTTATAATATGTCTATCGTATAGGTATAAAGACGCTTATATATATATATATATATATATTGAAAGAAAGATTCTTATATTATTAAAATTATCAAAAATGACATTTAAAGTTTAATTCGCTATCAAAAAAGTTTAATTTCAAATCAAGATATCATAATAAATAAATTTTATTACAAATATATAAATATATATAAAAATTATATTAATAAAATCCCAAATAATCATTTTAATTTTTATAAAAAAATTAAAAATATTTAAAGAAAGAATTACTGATGCAACAAATGTATATAAGGAAACTACATAGATATTTAACAGAAAATATAGATAGTTATTTTATGGGGAAATGAATGGTTATTTTGCCAATAAGACCTAGCCTGAATTGGTTTAGAGTGTAGGTACTTTGGGAGGGAAAGGCCTAGGCATTGAGAGGGAAGGGTATAGAGTTGGAGTCTCATCAATAAATAAATAGATATTTTAGGAATATTTAAAAAAATTTAAAGTGTTTTTCTTAAAAAAAAAAAAAACCACTTCTCAAGTGCTTCTCAAAAATACACTTAGAGGGTTTTTTTTTAAAACTTTCCAAAACTTCTTTCAAAATATCATCAAACACTTTTTTTTTTTCTTAAAAACATTTTAAAGTGCTTTTAGAGCTAGAAACATTTTTATAAAGCACAATCAAACGGGCCTTAAAACTATTATGGTAGATTGAAATTCGTCAATAAACGGACATAACAATATTGATGAAAAGTTGAAAACATGTTTTTGTGGAAAAATGTCTAGGGGAGTTAATAGTGATGTTGGATGGATATGGAATATATTAACAATAGCATCCTTTACAAGTCAATAACATGTGATCGAAGACAAATGTGAATCATTTACAAGTCAATAACATGTGATTCAAGACAAACGTGAATCATTCAAGTATATGCAATTTCGCAAATTAGGCTGTGTTTGTCCACGTAAAGCATTAAGATGTGCTTAGTCCACAAGAAATACTAAAAAAAAAGGAAAAAACGTTTAAGGAAATTGATTTTTTTATTTTATATCTAGTTGTCTAGAAAAAATCTCAAAGAAAATCAAATTTAAATAAAATTAATGTATTTTTAAAGTATCTAATTGTTATATTAATGAGTAAATAAAATTGATTTGAAATAACAAATAAAAATAACATTGTCTAATTTAACTCTTTTTTATTTTCCATCACTTTTCCTTGTAATTCTTTTTCTTGTATTTTCTTTAGCATTATTCAAGAATCAAACATAACTTTTACTCATCACTTGAATACCATTATTGCTTTATTTTCTAAAGCATTATCTAAATTAAAGCAACCAAAAACCTTTTTATATCAATATAATTTATATCACAGGAAGAATTCTTTTTCATGGAAAGTTACAACTCCTACTGTATTTCTTAATAAACAATGGGAATAAGAAGGTGGAAACTTTGATTCCTTACATTTTAATTATAAGTTTAATAATAATTTGTCGCGCCCGACTTTGGAAAAGTATGTAGCAAAAAGAAAAAAATGTTCGTGAAAATGATTTTCTTATGTTTTTGTTATTTAATAAAAATCAAATATAGATAAAATAGTTCAAACCAATAAATTCTCAAATTATTTAATTTTTAAAATAAATAAAAAAATTATTTGAAATAGAAAATAAAAGATTAAATTAAATTTAACTCTTTTTTTCTTTTTTTCTTTCCTACTCTCCTTCCTCTTGCTTTCTCTTCAAATTTTCTGCAACCAATTATAGCTTATATGTTTTCTTTCTGACTACCATAAGTAAATGGACCCTTGGCTTGTAAAACAAGCAAACAAGAATCTACTTTTTTATATTTTACTGGTAAGAACATGAGTCAATATATAACAATATCAAAAAACGAGTTTATATAAATAATATCAAGAGGTAGGAACATGGGATAAGGTGCATAAATGTTCCTAACTTTGGTCATATGCTCAATATGACCCCCAAATCTTGGGCCCAACAACGCCCCTTTATATTTCACCGCTACACTTATACTTTTATCTTTAACGGAATCAATAGATTGACAAATAAGATATTAACGATGGTGATGTTACATCTTCATGTGCGTTTTTTAGCTGATGTGACACCTTTGCACATTAATTTTTTTAATATCAAACGTTATTTTAACAAAAATGCCCTTATGACACCTATAATCCCTCCTCACTTGGCTCTTTAAGTACGAACCCTCAATTTCTCCTACTAAACTCAGCTCTAATCTACGACCCAAAATTTGGGAAAACTTTGACCGATCCTACCATTGTGGAAGAGTTGTCATCAAGATTTCTAAATTGCAAGGTATGATTCCACCGTTTGTCTTGGAACCAACAATCGACATATCAGAAGGGAGGACACTCTAAACCGCTTGAATCTCATTTGGGGTAAATTTTCTAGGGCAAATAAATTTTTTTTGTGAGGAAAGTTATTAGGGGACAGCCATTATTGGTGAATTATATGATGTTTGTCCTAAGAAACAGTGTATTTTTCCTTCCTTCAGCACGAAGGTCTCCCCATATGGTAGCGCATCGGGAGAGCATCAATGAAAACTTCTATTTTCTTGAGAGTATTACACAATTTTCACCAAATGTTTCTATCGTCCAAAACAACATTCTTTTCCAATTTCTACCTTCATAAACTCATGGGATTGTCCCTTAAATCGTTATTTCTTGCCTCCCATGAAGGTGCAATTCAAATCCAAAAAAATCTGAAAATCCGAAGTACTTTTTCTCACTTTCTCAAAACTATGGATGGACCACATCCATATCTCCAAAGTTTCGTAGCCTACATCCTCTTTTGCTCATAGTCAGTCCTGAGAAAACCCTTTTTCCCAAACTGATGGGAGAGGGGGTACCAGGTGTTATTTAAGGATATTTTTGTCAATTAAATTTGGGATTAAAAAAATCATGTGCAAAGATATCACATCAGTGTTGTTAACACTCCATTTGTCCATCCATTAACTCCTTTAACCGCATGGAAATAAGTGTGTCATGACATAAACCTTAGGGACATTATTAGACCTAAAATAAGTTTAAGAGTTAGATTTGACATACGAAACCAAAAGTAGAAACATTTTTGCACCTTATCCCGAGGATTATGTGTAAAAAGATGAATTGAAAGATGTCATATAAAATAAAAGCAAAACTCTTAGAAGATGTTATTTCAAAGTTCATATAAAAAATCGTTTAAATTATTATTTATTTATATTTTAATTTCAAGCATATACAAAACACTGAAATAAAGCTAAATAATTATTTCATTCATGTATACTAATTGAAATTTAATAAGTACATATACAAGTAAAAACAAAATATTCATTCCCATCTCTGGTTTCTATCATCCTAAACATGCCCATAGGCTATTTGATTATATATTTTCTCTTCCATTTACTGGGACCCTATTTGGAAATTCAACAAGGAATAATCATTTAAAAGATATGAATTTACAAAATATTTGGAAATCTAAGCATTTATTTCTTTGAAATTCAAAAAGATGCTCTTTAATCTTTTGAACAAAAATGGACCGGAGAATTTAGTTATAATGTGGGGAAAGGAAACTGAGTTTAGTTAGAGGAAAATGTATGCCCCTAATATTAATTTTGTTTTTTTAACGGATGTGAGTATGAAAAAAGGAACATAATTGAAAAAAAATAGAAAAATGAAAAGTATGTATCATGCTATAAATTAGAAAATAATTATACATAGATCACCAAAAATTGAATTACATGATTGTATTATCATAACAAATTAATATACTATCATAACTAATAAATATATTAGTTATAATAATTATGATTGTATATTAGTTAATTATGATAATATATTCGTTAATTAAGATAACACATTGACTATATGAAATTATTTTTTAAAAAGGTGAAATAAATCATATAAATCCAATTTTATAAACAGTTATTTTCAAATGGATAACTAACCTGTTACATACTATTAAGAAAAACCGAAAACGCGTGGACCAATTCAAAGCGATTCTTGGAGACCATAAAATAGTCAAGTCTTACGTGAAATTGTTCCGTATTTGATCTTTTCTAAAAGTCCCTATCAAATCATATTTGTGCAAAACCAAGTTGTTCTTGATTATTTTGATGTGACTATAAGTTGCGTCCAATCCAATTATGATGTTTACAGTATGAGGTAAGCTTCTTGACATCATCATGCGCAATTTTTTCCCTTGAATCTTCATTAATTTTCTGTTCTACCAAACAGGCTATTCAAGGATGGCAACGGTTGACCTTATCCGGACCCATCCCATTTATGCTAAATTATTTTATAAAATTAAGGGTATTTATTGATCTAAAAAATAATTGATCACTAATAAAAGGATTCAATAAATATATTATAAAATAATAAATTTATCGAATAAAAACATATCAATTTAAAGCGTTAAAACATATCCTGTAGAGATCCGAAATCAGAGGTAAATCATTGGTCTTCAAATCAGAAAAGCATTTAAATCAAAGAAGGCTAGCGAAGATAGCTTTTTCTTTCTCTCCAAAATATGTTCTCTCAAACCCCATGAAATTTTGCGACTCTGGTATAATTTATATATATAAACATAAGAAAAATATTGAGCTTTGGTCCAATGAGATTATCAAAATAAAAGAGAAAATAGGACCATGAGCCAATGACTAGTTAATATTAAATCATCCTATAAATGATCCATAATTAATATGCATAATATTATAATTAAAATTATAATATGATTATACTTAATTTATAGATTAATAAATTAATCTAATAATTCATTTAATTATTTTTCATATCCGTCTCCCTTTTTTATTTACAATTAAATACTTTTAGTTATAAATTGTTTTCAAGACCTCTCCCCTTAGTCATTTTTTATGTCTTTATCTAGTTAAATATTGAGCGTTGTATCATTTGAGATACGCACGTCTTGTTGAAAAAATTAACCATGTATCAAATGCTACGTTTTGCACCAATAAAAGCTAACCTAAAGCACCCCTAACAAATTCCCCCAAACTTAGTATTTTTCTTGTCCTCAAGCAAATAAATAGCATACTTTCCTTATTCACAACTAACTAACATGTTAGGCAACATATTAAGATAATGAATGATATTTCGTCTCAAGGATTTAATCTTCATACAACACAAAGAAAACTTCGAGATAACTTATTTCAAAAATAATAGATTGACCATAAGTTGAACCTACCTAAACCACAACTCTCAAGTGTGTGTGTGTAGTCTCCCCTCTCAAGCAAATTGCAGTTAAGATGGAATTAGATAAATATGAGTGGAATGGGGATCTCTCTCACTCACATGGTGAGTGTATAAGGCTCCATAAGTATGTTGGGCATATCACTCTCCACTAATGTAGGCAATGCACACCACTTAGGATCAACTAGGCCTTCAAAAGCTTGTAATGTATGGCTTAGGTAAGGGTGGTTAAATAGGTCATTTAGGCTTTGGTTTACCCTAAACATACATATTTTCCTTTTTTCTCCCCTTATTTTCACCATTTTTGCAAGAGAACCAAATCTTTATTTCTTTTTCTCCACATACTTCAAGGCATGTAGTAGGGCAATGTTTGACCTCCTTAAGCTTTCTACCTACCCTTAACGAGCTTTAGGCTAATAACTCTCAAACCAGTTTTAAGGTACTAGGTGTAGAACACCCCTAAGAACTTACTTACTCAAGATAGGAAGGCTACAAGGTCAAACAACTCCACTTTGCTTTATTCTTTATTTTTCTATCCCTTTCTTCCTTTTCCTACCCAAACCTCCTTTGATTCACATTTCTAGCATATATTTCAACCAAACTCTCAATTCATGCCACACGTCTTTACAAGATATAGCTTTGAAAGCAACATGTTAGGGTAAATAAGAGCTCTTTGACTGAAGGGTGTTAAAAAAAAAAAGGTTCAATGGTGTTCATTCTTGGCTTTTCTCGAAAGAAAATGGTTAATATGACTAAAATTTGGTGACTATGGATATATGTACAAAAAGGTTAGCTAGAAAGGCTCAACTGATCTAAGGATGACTTATATCATTTCCTAATTATCGTGTTCCCTAGGATTTCGCCTTAAGTGACAATTGAACAAGTTATAGAGTCTTAAGAGATCTAAATGAATGATACCAAACTACTCCTTCTAAACCTAGCGCCTTGACCAAAAAGGGTACAATGACTCATGGCTAAGATATTACGAACATGTGGTTAAGTCGACAACTCGCATAATCAGATCACATATTCTTATGTTTCCTGTAAAAGAAGTTTAATCATTATTCATCATAGACAACCTTTTTTCTCAACAACAACCCAACATAACTAAAACACATTAATATAACAATTAAATAATTTTAAAATATAAAAATATCTATCTACATTTGTTTCTTTTCTTATTTTGTAGGAACCAAACACAATCTAAATTAAACATATACCAATTTTTTTTCTTTTCTTATAATAAATATTTTTTCTTTATTTAGTAACAACCAATTTCCTTTTTTTTTTTTAAAATCAACAACCAATTTCCTAATAAAATAGTTAAAAAATAACAAAACAGGCAACAAAAAATTCCTATTTAAGTATTAATGATACCATTTTCCCTTCGAAGTGGTTTGGATCAAAAGACCATTTGAAACATTGATTCGAGAAATCTAATCTTTCCTAGTCCTTTCATCAAATTTGACCATAATTTGATAAAAATATATTTATTATTTTTCTGGTAAAAATAACTATTTATTTTATAAGACACATGTATTTGGGAAAGGATAAAAGAGTATTTTTGTTTATGACAAATTACTTTTCAATAAAAAAATAAAAAAATAAAAAAGGGTTAGATTTACAAAATTTGAATTATTATATGTATTTTTACGCAGATATTTCCTAAATTTTTCATATTTTCACACAATACACTCCCTGAAATGTTATTTTCCTATCCAAATAGAGGGCTTATTGTGTAATTGCTAAATTGTTGTATTCTTAGATGGCCCGCGGGTTGACGAACTATTCATACATTCTACGTGTTTAACCGCCAACGTGTCAGCTTAAGCCTAGCTGACCATGGACTTCTTGTGCCCCAAGTCTAGGTAGACCTTTCTCGACCCAGATAAGATCAAGAAGAGGAATTAAAACTGAAATTTTCTTCTTATCTAATTCTGAAAGTTTCTTTATATTTTCTGAGAATCTATTGTGAAAGCAAGTATGTATATAATACATATGTGCAGATACCATTTATCATGCATGTTAATGAACTGTCTTTGGCTTCTGCCACACGGATAGAGCGATTACAGGGAATTTGAAATTTTGAGATTAATTCTAGAGAGAGAAAGATGGGAGGTTGCTTTTCAGACGTGAGAGGAGGGAAGCAGGCCTGACGGGGACCACCATGTCCCCCATCCCCATCAGCTATGCTACAGTCAACGATGCGGTTGACCACTTCTTTCTAGCTCGGGGCTTACAGCAACTGTTCAGGCCCCTGGAGGTGGTGCCCCTCCCGTACATTTTTTTGTTTTTTTCTCTTATCAAATCCTAATTCTCCTTCTTTTCCATTGAATGTTTTTCTTTTCAGCCACACACGTTACGTCAAACCTTAGCTTTTGTGATTTTATTATTTTTCGGGTTGTTTTGTTCCTTTTACAAAAATTTCAATGTGCATTGTCTTGTCCTTTTCATTTCTCCTTTATTTCTAAAACTTTTGTTTTCATTGCATGTTTAGGTGGTTATGGATTTATGAATTTAAAATGTTGTGTTTGCCGACGAGAAAGTGGAGTAAGGAAATCGTTGTCAATTTCAGAAAAATTTTCCATTACAATTTCGAAATGGATACCAAAATAGATTGCATTGTCAACCAATTCTCCTTGAAATTGTTCTTATCGTTAATATTATCCTAGGAATCCGCCAAATAAATTGTCATCTTATTTTTTTATAATAGTAATCCATATTTTCTGCGATCAATTTTATCAATTATTATGAAAATCTTATGCTTTTTGTTGTATACTGAGAATGAAGATTTTTTTTTCCTTTAAATTCTTCTTGGATAACTTTCGTCCCCACTTTTTTTTTTTTGATGTCCATAATTGAGCTTAAAATACTTCCTCTCAAATCCAGTTAATTTTGGTGAAATGTTAGTGTTGTTCTTCTCCTCACCATTGCATGACATGATAATTTTTCCATGTCATCTTCAGTAAAAGACTTGCCCAGAAAGTTTCACCCCTTTAAGAAACATACATGAAAAATTATATTTTTTCTGTGGCTTCTCTTCATATCCTGGACGAATATATGTTTTTCTGTTATACTCTTAATCGTGTGTGACAATTTACTTTCATGATCATGCGAAACTTTGATCAAATTCTCCGAACTCCTGTTCAATTTAAGCACTATCAAATGAGGAAAACACTAGCCAGAAAATTGCATTTCCATACTGATCATAATATATCACCTGTTCTAATTGTCCCTGAGTGTATGAAAATGAGATTGGCTATTTTCTCAAATATTCAGTGTAAATGCTGTGAAGTTCAACGTAGGAATATGGAAGATTTATGTTTAAATTTAACCACAGGAGAGTTTTTTGATAAGAGAGTTTGCAACCTAAAATTTTTGATAAGAGAGTTTTTCCCCTTCATGCTCAATGCAATCCAACATCTAAAATGCCCTTTTAGGAATGGGCAGGTAGGAATATGATCCCCAAAGAGATATATTTTATTGAACTTGATCCAGCTCTTTACAAAATAAAAGTTAAAAATGTACCCATCTCCAAGAATGAAGACTACCTGGAAATGGAAGATTTACGTTTAAATTTAACCATAGGAAGTTGTGATCCTAGAAAGATGGAATGGTCTGTTGTTCAAAGTGTGTTGATTCCTTTTTTACTGCCTGTCTATTTGATTTAATTCCTCAAATCATACTTATATCCAAGCTGATTTCGCAGCTATCTTTATCTGGCATCCAGGTTACGTGATCGCGACATCCTATCTAAGGCATGTGTTTTCAATGTTTTTCATAGTGCAATATTTTTTTTGCTGTCTTGTTGGGCCTATAAATTTTCTTTCTTTGTTGTATTGATCTATCATTTTGTTTGTGGTAGTTAGATTTTTCCTTTTCCTCTTTATTTTTTTACCTATGAATATGGACTTCTTACTTGAGTGTTCCATTATAAGTGAAAACAGATTACAAATACTGAGAAGAAATCTTGCTACAGAAAAACCTAGAAAGAAGGCATCCAAAAACACATAGCTATGGGTATGGTGGGGTAAAATCCAGGTTCATTAGTACTGAAGTGCATGTGATGGTGAGGAAATTATGCACTGTATATGTGGGATGAGGAGGAAATTTATAGGAAGAGAAGTGGTTTCCATATAAATTTTCTTTTCAAAGTAAATATAATTCCTACAAACAAAAAGCATTATTTCAAATACCAAGCTTTTGTGGCTGAATATTCCTATTCACAAAATCTGTATTTACAAATATAAGAAGAAATTCTTTCACAGAACTTAACAACACATTATGATTGTCTTCTTAGAGTGTCCTATTTGTATTCTCTTTTCCTCTTCTCCTGCTACCCGCTGTCTTAAAAATGGCCTTAAGTAATAGAATCTGACACTCCATAAAAACATCTATCTCATAGACTCTGATTAATTTATTTCCTATTAGGTACTTGCATTATATAATAAAGTTTTTTTCCATGAATTATGACTCGCTACTACCCTTGCTCTGTCCGTGGGAACTAATCCTAATATTGTAAGGATCATGGGTGATGTGTATGTACATAACATGCTGAACCATGTACAGTCTATCTACTTTAATATTTAATTTAGCCAGCCAGCTATCTAAGTCTTGCATACACAGTTTCTGGTATCTTGTCTCTCGGCATAAAACTGTATATGAATTTTAGGCAGCAATTTGTATGCAATATAACCCAATAAGTAGCCATAGTGGTCTAAAGAAACAAGTCAAAGACTCAAAGCCTACTGCTATTTATAAGGTATTTATGTGCATGGTAAAATTTTTTTACTGTTGGAGTGTCTTGCCCTTGCCTATGTAGAATTGTGTTCTTGACACTTAATTTGTTCTCACTAAAGTGCTAGCATGACTTCAATTCTCGTAGCCTCCATATGGTAAATATTTTTATGATATACTGGGATACGGTGCTGACCATGCTGTTAGATTTAAACTGAAAAGTTTCTTTTCCCCTTGCATTGCAGAGTGACCCTATGGTAAGTAGTGGTTATTCTAAGAAAGAGATGAACACTTGAAGAGTTTGGGCACAGAAGTAATAATGAACAGCCTGGATCCCACTTGATTAAAAAATTACTGTTGCTTATCACTTTGAGATTGTTCAACCATTGATGTAAGCGTGTTATATGTCTCTGTACATTTCTTCATTCTGTAGATTTATTCTGTTCACTACCCTAGGTAGACCTCTCTTTAGTGTCATCAGTTCAATCATGTGTTTTCTCATCTGTGTTTCCAGATTTCATGTGTATGATGTTGATACAAAATATTACAATTTACCCGTTGAGGTAATATACATCTGCTTCTTAGTTCCTCTATAACATTAGTTTGACTTCAATAAACTATACTTTTGATGGGATTTGTTCAATATCTGCCTGTTATTATGATGGACAAGTAGCAACATTTTGTGGAGATTAGATATACCATGGTGATTGTATCACTACAAATTACCAATTACATGGTTCTGTTTTCTATGTTTTGATGTTGGTTTTGGGTCAACTAGGGGAAAAAAGGAGTTCTGACACACTTTGTGTTTCCAATGAAAAATAAATGATAAGGTAGTTAAAGTCTCTATATTTCATAGTTTTGGTTTTCTTCATGTTCTAAAATATCAATCAATTTATCAAATTACAATGTAATAAGGGACTAAGGCCAGTTTTCTGCTTTATTCTAATGTATGTGCAAGTACTTGAGAATGTTATACATTTAACAACAGTGAAAAACCTAAGCACTTGCTTGGTGCCTAGCCTTCCACTTTATCTTGATGATTAATCGGATTCGTCATTGGCCACATGGAAAAGTAATTACTTCCACCTGGAAGTTAGATAGCCACAAATTTCTCATTAGGAATGGTGAAATAAAAAGAAGGCAAGTATCATGATTCATTCCTCTTACATGACATTTAAGTGAACCTTGCTTTGAATTTCACTTGGTCTTTATAATTTAACCTTGTTAATTCATGGTTTCATCACTGTAAGAAAAATGTAGTTAGATCTCATTCGATTTATATTCACCACAAATATTCTCAACAAGTCCAGGTTTCTCAAAATTTTCTGAATTAATACCCTTTAAAATTTTTTTTCATATTCCACGTAAAACAAAGTACAGCAATCTAAATATTTTACCATTAAAATTCATCCCACATGCAAGTTCTGGGAGTACAACATTTGCCCCCTCTCTTTGCAGTGAGCCTAGGGGTGTAATGTTCATGAAAAATTTGCATTTGGCATGTTTATTTTGTAAATTACCTTGGTGAAGAAAAATTCTTTTTGTTCCTTTTATATTTTTATTTTTTCAGCCTAGGTTAATATAGTTTGACTCAAAAATTTAAATAGGGAGTTCCAAGAGTCAAATAATAATTCATGGTATACTTCTCAACAAAAATCCAATTTGTTTAATATTTCGTCTAAGAAACATTGGCTTGTAGCCATACATCATAGGTTTGTAGATGAATTCTTTAAGGCATAATTTAAGGAATAGATTTTTTTCATGTGCTTTAGGTAAATTATTTAGCACATTTTAAGCAAGATATTTACCCATGTCCTTTAAGCAAATTATTTATTTTTTGGCAGCTCGTGTGTGTATAGAGTTATGAATTTTTCAAGTTTGAAATCATTGTTTCCATTTTCATGGATAAGCTGAGATCTGACTCTTACATTCAGACATAAATAAACTTCAAAGTCTTTCTGAAGGTGAATTTCAGAGTTCAACTTTATTATCTTGTGACCTTGCAGATGCTGAAGTTGAATGATGCAGAATTCCTTGGAGAAGGCAGTTGTGTTCTGTCAGAGGTAAGTTGCCTTGCATTTGTCGCTGCTGGGTCTCAATGATGCTGCACTATCCTTCATGTTTCCTCTGTTCACTAGAGCAATAAAGTTGAATAGAAATTACATAACCAGTATATTATGCAATGTTCCTGTGAAGTTGTTTTACTAGTTGAGAACCTATTTGGCGTTTCTATGATGTTTTGAGCCAAAAAACTCAATTTTCTGCATAAAAAGGGCTATCCATTGCCAGAAAGAGCGCTTTTTAGTATTCAGTTGTAGTATTGTCTGATTTTAGAGTTTGTGTGATTGTGCTTGTGTAGCACTTGGCAAGACACATGCAAAAATGTAGTCATCTGTACTAGGAAGTCCATCAGATATTATTTATTACAAATATTTGGTCATTATTGAACTTATATTTTATTGTATGGTGTTTTGCTTAACTCATGGCAGATAGTGACTAAACAAGGCCAGAGCTTAACCCTAGGTCTTCATAACAGAAATGGGAACAGGGGTTTGAAAAACCTAGGGAAACTCACTGTCCATGCAGAGGAAACAGTTGCTTCAAGGAATGCGATTGAGGTTAAATTCCGTTGTTCACGCTTGGAAAACAAGGACCTGTTTTCTAAAAGTGTATGTACTTAGAACCCATGATTTAGAGCTTTGTTGCTTAAAGGTGCATTGATTTGTGTTTGGGTCTTAAAATTTTCTCATCCTTTTTTTCTTTATTAGGATCCTTTTTTAAGAATATCTAGGATAGTTGAAAATGGAGGTTCAGTTCCAATTTGCAAGACAGAAGTGGTTGATAACAACTTGAACCCAATCTGGAGGCCTCTATGTCTGACAATGCAGCAATTTGTTAGTAAGGCAAGCTTTTCCCCTTCTTACATTAATGTTGATATTTGTGATTACTCTTGAAAAAAAGAGGTGCAAGTAATTTTTGAGCTACCTGGGTACAGTGTCTTCTGTTTTCAAAAATTGTTCTATTGTTTATCATGTTATTTGAGGAACCATTGAGTGCTTGGTTGTTTCATATTTTTTTCACGAAGATGATGGTTATTAAATCCACATTTTAATTGGAATCAATTCAATGTTTTTGTGGGACTACCCCAGTGTAAAGGTTACTAAACTGTCAGTTTCTAATTTGCTTTGCAGGATAACCCATTAATCATCGAGTGCTTTGATTTCAACAGTAGTGGGAATCATGAACTGATTGGGTAATTAATGAATCTATTCCTGTTATTTTGTTTGTAATTGTCATCGTCCTAAGTTTTTTGAGATAAATGTTCAACTTTGTAATTTCCTCACCAGGAATCTTCAGAAATCAGTGGCAGACCTGGAGAAACTTCATGAAAAAAAAAGTGGTGCCAATTTCATCTTACCTTCTTCTGCTCGCCATGGTCATGGGAAGGTATTTGTTTGATGCTGGGAAAAAGTAACTACTATTGCATTGAAGTGGTGATTTTTAAATTCTATATTTCTTGTAACCATTGATGTATAGGTTCTGAAAGGCCAGCTATTTGTTGATCATTTTCTGAGAAGCAGCTATTATACAGTTTTATATATTATGTTTCTAGTGGATTTGAACTTAATTTTATGGTTGCTGTTGATTTTACTGGTAAATACTCTTCGGCTTTGCATGATTGCTATCCCTTTTTGTTTTTTTTTTCTAATTCTTCTGGTTCATGGGTGGCTGTGTTATTTTTTCCAGCTTCAAATGGACATCCCAGAGATCCAGATTCTTTGCACTACATTGATCCTTCCGGCAGGTTCAATGCTTACCAACAGGTGAGGCTTTCCATCTACTGTTAGTGCTCAGATGAAGATGCTCATTTAAACTGTGTTCCCACCATCCAGTGGTATACTGGTGGAGATCTATTGATGGAAAAAATTATTTGTTTGAAAAAGATACCAACTCTGTGGGATATAATTGAGAAGTATTGTAGATTTTATGGTTGACTTAACTTCGTTAGGGTTTTAGCCTAACACCAAACTTAAGTACCTTGTTGATCCACCGTTATCTAATGGCTTAAATTTTTGGAACAACTTGGTAGCTTAACATAGCATCATGAGTTGATGAGTTCAAACCATGCTGCATCTATACTCCCTTATTTATTGATCCCATGTGCAAACCAAAAGAAGGATGCTAGGGAGGAGGGCGGTTTGACCTAACATTGGCTAAGCATAAGCCTCTCACAAAATGAATCAGTCTTATACACTAAATTCTGTATGTATTAGCTGGAATGTTAACTCACAAAATAAATCAACCTTTTATTGTGTAGTGGGTAATAAAGTTTCCTGTGATTTTCTTTCAGGCTATAATGGAGGTTGGGGAGGTCATACAATTTTATGATTCCGATAGGCACTTTCCTGCATGGGGATTTGGGGGAGTGACAAATGGTGCTATATCACATTGTTTTAACTTGAATGGAAGAGCAAGTGGCCTTGAGGTAAGAAGACTATAAGGTTTTTCCGATTTGTTTTCTACACAACTTCCAATAAAGAAAGACATATTTCATTTTTCTCGGCAATTTTCATAATGAAAGCTTGGCTATCTTCCAAGTTGTGGTATGACATCCCAACAATTGTTTTAGATGAGCTATACTATAGTTGTAATGTGGTATTGCACTCGATTCCCTACTGATGGTCCCTCCTGCCTTGGCTATGTTCTGATCTATGAGGATCGACCTCATGAAAGGCCAGTGGAACACTATTTAATTTCTATTATTTTGCAGGTTGAAGGGGTTCAAGGGATCATGGCTGCATATGCAAGCGCACTGAACCATGTTGGTCTAGCGGGACCGACTTTATTTGGACCAGTGATCAACAATGCAGCTGAAATTGCTGGCCAGTCCCTCTCCTGTAACAGCCGCAAATATTTTGTTTTGCTTATCATAACGGTAAAGAGAAGAATGACTTCTAGTTGCATTTATTTTTATTTTGTCTTCCTTCCATGCAGAGAAAATCTAACATCAAAGTTGCATATATCTTTGCATTCCTTTTTTCCATTTTATGTTTATTATTATTTTTTGGGAGGCTAAAGTAGTTTTTCATCTTTTTAGGACGGAGTACTTACAGATCTCCAAGAAACGAAAGATGCTTTGGTCAGGGCTTCTGATTTGCCCTTATCAATTCTGATAGTTGGAGTGGGAGGAGCAGATTTTAAACAAATGGAGGTAGGGATATACCCTTGTTTTCATAATTTAGCTTTCAATATTTTTCAATTTATTTATGCGGCTTTATTGCATTTCTGCTTGATGCTTTAATATTGGGGTTACTACTACTATGGGGGTTTCATTTCATGTCTCAACAATGTTAGAATATGTGTTATGGATTCTTTTTGATTGGCAGATCCTTGATGCTGACAACGGTTGCCGATTAGAGAGTTCTACAGGACGTGTAGCAACACGGATATTAATAGGCCATTTGTCTCATGAGGGAAGTGTTTGCCAGAGCACATATATTTTTCATTAGCTTATTATTGTCCACAGCATTAATTGGTTTTCAAACACGAGTTTTCAGCTCAAACCTCAAAATCTCACATCATCATCCTGTTAGAGAGGCTAATAAGTAGTAGTTTGCTTATAGCATGTTTTTATGCATGCAAGCCCCTTTCAATTTCCTTCTCTTGGAAGCCTGGGAATATAAATTTGAAATACTTACTTCCCTTTCATATTCCATAGACAAGAAAGATGGGTTACTTTTTCTTGGGCAAATCAATTTGAAAGCAGTTTTCTTCAAAGAGTAATTTGGTTATCTATAAATCTTGTAGCAGGAGGACAGACTTCTGTAGCCCAAGCTCTATTAGAAGAACTACCAGGGCAGTTCCTGACTTCATGAGAAACAGAGATCACACCCGGCGCCGGAACCGTAGCTCTAAACTTCCGCTTCCTATGCCTCCATCTACTAAGAGTTGTTTCCTGTTTCATTCAACACACCATATAGTTCCAAGGCATTGTAAATATATGCCGGAAACTAGGCTCTGGGACAATTACATACACTGTCTATGACTATGGTATGGTAAGGTAACCACAGATGACTGATACACCAACAGATTACTTTGTCTATGCCGAGAATACCTATCTGTTTTATCAATGTGTATGGTATGGTAGGCATTCATTGATTGGATTACTGATTCTCAGAATTTTATCAATGTGTATCATTCGGTCCCCACTCACCTTTATCTTTAATCTTTAGGTAGCAAGCCAATGATGTCCATGTCAATTTATTTATTTATTCATTTATTTTTTTGGTGAAAGAAGATTACCACAGTAGTCTACTTCACAATTGATATTTGTAACATCTTTAGGAAAATTCTATTTCCCAATACTAGATTCAAAGACACCAATTCCTTCTTTTCTAGATAATTTGTAGTTCTATTTGTTTCTTTATAAATATGACGACAAACTCAAATATGAATCCTGAGATGGTTTTCAGATATTAAATATGACGACAAACTCATAAATATGAATACCTGAGTTAAGTTTTTCAAATATCATCCCCAATAACGTAATAGGGATGTCTGTCAAATTTACTTCAACATACTAAGGTTTCTGTTTCGCCATTTCATTCTTGCGTCTCAATGGATATGGGTTAGTATGCGAACTTGTTTTCCTGCAGAATAATTATGAACTTGCATGGCACAGTGATTTAAGGGCTGTTTGGTTCCTATTTTTATAAACAGTTTTTGTGTTCTTCAAATTTCTAAAACACTTAAAACTTGTTTAAAGGACTTCTATTTTTGTGGTTCCCTGTGTTTCTAAAATCTTTGTTTTCAGTGAAAACCTTTTTTAAATTATTCCCATAAATTGTTTTCTAGAACAATTTTCAAGAATACAAACCAATAGGGGCATAAAAACAGTTTTTTGTTTTTAGAATTAAAAAACTGTTTTCAAATTTTCTATTTGTATTAGGCGGCTGTTATTTGAGAACAGCTTTCATAAATAGAGTGAAATTTTTTTAGAGAATAAATTAAGTTGTTTTCACCAAGTTTTTAAAAATAAAAGGAAAATATACAAAAATTTAAAAATCATAAAACAAGTAAATTTCGTTCTCTACAATCTAATACCTCAAATGTGATTCATTTTAATTATGTTCTAGTATTATACAAAAAAAAATAAGTTTTTGTTTTTTAAATTTCTTTTAAGGTCAAGCACCCCTATTTCTATAAAACATTACAACATCTACTTCCTAATTTTCATCTTTAAAAATGTCTTCTAAAAAATAAGTTTCAAGAAAACATGACCAGACGCGGCCCAATGTTTTTGTGTACAATATTTAGATAACCATTTCTTATTTATATATGATTTAATAAAGATTTAAGTATTTTTCTTTTTGAAATCATATCAATGTGGGTGATCGAATGCCCTGAGATGGAATTTTTTTTTTTTTTTTTTTTTGCATGGGAGACTAAATCGCACAAAGGTTACATGGTGGAGTAGTGGTGAAATTTTTTTAGCTCAAGTTGAGAAAAAAAGGGCTTAAATTCTACCATACAGAAGATATTTATGGGGAAGATACATTATAATTCCACTAACTTCCTTCTACTACTCTTAATTCACACCATCTTTTTCCTTCACTATTCTCTACATATTGCACCTGGATTCTGAATCTACTTCTGTTTGTTTACCATCTCTTAAATTTATTGTTTTTGGATAACCGTGGATGTTTAGCCACTATTTGCACTTTGGATTAACCCATGAGTGTTGGGAAATAAACATTAAGACTGAATATTTTCTGTTGATTTAACTTTGTTAGGAATCCAATAAAATGCGACCAAGGAAATAATATGCCAAGGAGATAATCACAAAAAATAGCAGAGAGAGAATTTTTAGCATTAAAACCTCCCCAAAAGTGAGATGAGGAAAAACCATGGACCCTTTGTGAGTCACCCAAATATCCACTATAATAATTTGGAGTCTAAGCTATTAATTAAAAATGGAGAGTTCGCACTTTGGGTTATATAATCGGAAAAGCTTCAAAATCCCAAAACAATGAAATCATCTAAATATAGTGAATAGAAATAATAGGCAAATCTAGCCTCAAATCTAGATTGGTCAGTGAAATCTCTCACGAAAAGCGTCCTCTTGGATAGTCAATAAGAAAACCTTTTACGGAAAAAATATACCCAGCGGGTTATCTGTTTTATCTCTTCTCTTGAAAAAAACACGGATTATGCCGCGTCCTTTTTACGCTCTGAAAAGAAGCTGGCTGCTGTGAACCACACACGACTTCACCTCTTTTACGCTCCGGAAAAAATGCACCTGACCACCTCCTTTTACGCTCAGGAAAAAAACGCATGACAGCCTCCTCAGTTATCTCTGTTCAAACTTTGCAGGTTGTAGCCTAATGAGCCAGAGTATAAAAAATGGTACACGCTAAAAATTGGCTGGACCCACATTGCAATCTCCCCCTCCCGATGACATAAGGGGAGATTACACTCACTTCATCGATTAAGAGTCCATATGTCAGTGACAGGCCATGAAGCTTGACTTCTCTTTGAGTAACAACTTTTATCATCATATAGAGGATTAAAATACCGTGAATCTTCTTAAGCTTCATAAGCTCTTTTCAATGACATCTAAGTAACCCAATGATATCTCCACATCAATGTGCTGTGCGGAATGGTGAAGTGTCAGCTCTTGCTGATCCATGCACTCACGACTATCACAAAAGCTCCTGACATGCATCTTGCATCAAATGACTCATGGACCAAATCTCTTCATCCATAACATCTCTTTTCTTTGTGATTCTTTGCTATATAATGCCTTACCGATGTGACAAGCGACACACTTAAATGGCAAACTGCCATGAAGCAGGCTCCCAGCCAAAGTGAATAAAAACCAGTCGACTTTCTACCACCAAGGTCACACCTTATATGACATCGTAAAACCTTCTTGGTTTTGAACCCCCCGAAAACTCAAACACAATTTTGAAGTACCCCTCAAATATTTTGAAGATCCATTTCCACTTTGCTTCCCAATGCTCCTTTCACGGATTTGAGAGAAATCTACTCCAGCGCGCCTAACGGCATGTGCGATGCTCCGGGTCTTGTACAAACCATCTGATAGATAAGACTCCCCTTTGCGAGGAGTAAGGAATAGAGGCCATCTTTTCCTTTTCATCACATTTGTAGTAGGGCATAAGCTACGCTAAGCTTAAAGTGATTAGCTAGAGGTGTGCTTCTTGACTTAGCATCTTTCATGAACCTTTCAAGCACCGCGTTCAACATACTTTTCTGTGATGCCTTGGCTGCTTTGCAGCTACATCTCAGAAGTAATTCGCCATACCCGACATTTGTTTTATGGAGCCTAAGTCCTTCATGTCGAAAGGACTTGAACAACCTCTCTTTCAACTTGCCAATCAATTTTGGATTATTCCCGCTATTAACATATCATCAACATAAAGTAAAGAATAATGAAGTTACCATCACAGCAAACTCTGAAATAAACACAATGATGCACGTCTTGTCCTCTCTTATACTCGTGGCTCACCATAGGAATCAAACTTCTTGTACCAACTGCAGCAGCGCTTGTTTGACCATAAAGACTTTTCTTTAATTTGCAAACCATGTGCTCCTTACCTTTTACTTCAAACCCCTTAGGTTGTGACATGTAAATTTCTTCATTCAAATCACAATGAAGAAAAGCAGTCTTCACATCTAAGCCCATTGGCTTCAAAAGTTAACCTAAGCGGTCAAACTCAAAACAACTTTCGATAGAAGACATTTTCACAAGCCCGGAAGAATATCTCATCAAAGTCAATACCCATACTGCGCCCAAAACCTTTTACTACCAGCTTGAGCTTTGCCGCGGCAAAGAATTTTCCATCGCATACTCTTTCTTCCAGCAGAACATTTGTTCCTTAGCCTGCCTTTACGCCCGCTGGAAGTTCCACCCGACTCATAAGTGTCATTCTTTAACAAAGAATGCATTTCTTCTGCATAGCTTTCATCGACTTACCTTATACGCAGTCTGTACTTCTTGAAAATTCTCGGCTCCCCTCATCGGTAATCAACACATACTCGAAGAAGGATACTTGGATGATGGTGACTCTCCACTGATGATCCTTGGTGAGGTTAAAATGACTTGTTGAGGAAGTTTGCTCCTATCCAACGGCTTGTTCCTCTACGGCATCCCATCATCAACCATCTGAATTGGCCATCACGATCATCTCTCATCCCCCCCATCTATAGTATCTTTGCAAAGGAATATGGAATACTTGTAGGATCAATAACACCATCATGATAGCTTTAACCTTTTAGTCTTCTCACAATGCGGAAATAGTACGATCTTCATAAAATATCACATCTCTACTTACGAAAATCTTCTTTTTCCTTTGGATCCCATAATACGTACCCAAACTCTTCATTTCCATAGCAACAGAGATACATGGAGCTTTGTCATCAAGCTTTGACCTCTTGCTCTTAGGGACATGTCGCGAAAGCCTTGCACCAAAACAAGATGATTATAAAAGCAACATCTTTTCCACATCCATCACCTTCTCTAGAATATCAAACTCCAAAGGAATGAGAGACCCTATTTATCAGTAACAAGCGATGCGAATAGCTACCCAAAACACTTTGTTAACTTTGCCACTTTTTAGCATGCATCGACCTTCGGCAATAGTCTGCGGTTCATCCTCTCTGCATGACACCATTGTCTTTGTGAGTACCGAGAAACTGTCTTCCATGTCTAATACCACGTACGAGCAAAGAGTTTCCTCTAAACTCCTCTTCGATATACTCACCTCCATTGTCAAGATTTAAGACACTCTTCAAAATTTTCCGTCTCTCTTCAACTAAGGTATGAAATTTCCTGAAAATCGATACACTTGATCTGCCTTCAACAGATAACCCACACCTTTCTCGGTTTTATCATCAATGAATGTGACAAAAATATCTATTTCACCCAAAGACTCCACCTCAAAGGACCACAAACATCGACGTAAACCATTCCAAAATATTAGATTTTCTTTGAAGATGATTTAAAAGAAATTCTATGATGTTTTCTCCAAACAATAATCACAAGGGTTAAGACCGTTTCTTTGTAGTGGAACAGAGCCTTTTTGGCTAGTATATGAACCCTTTTCTCACTCATGTGACCCACCTTTGTGCCATAAATTTGGGGATAACCATCTTCGCTTGCATTCAATTCATCTCCACATATTTTCACAATCGTCTCCAGAAGTGTGCTTCTAACCTTGCTCTCTAGCAAATATTAAAGAACCTTTGGTAAGCTTCCATTTACTGCTAATAAGTAATTCAGCATATCTCTTCCATCCAAGGCACCTTAAAAATAAGATTAAGACGTAAGTCGTGAACATGCCGCACATCTCTCGTAGTCAATGAACACCAACGCCCTGTCTGTGCGTAAACATCACCAATACCCACACCGAGTAAATCGGGTGTTACCGATCTTCACAGTATTCAAAGTCTCCGGCCCGTACGATGTGAAGAACTCTTATTAGAGTAACAGGATAAGAGGTCAGCCAGATCAATAATCCACTCAACCTCATTATCCGTACTGTGCAAACATTCTTCATCTCCAAAATAGAACTCGCCACATCTTCGATAAAGCAAATTGCAGTATTTTTATTTTCATCTTTCCTCCGATTTGCCTTCTCTTTGCTCCCGCTTCCAAGCATGTCAATTTCTTTTCATACGTCCTCCTTACCAATGATAACACTTTCTTCTTCACTAGACTTTCCTTAGATCGCGACCGCCTTTGGATTTACTACGACCCTTAGGTTCTCTATTTCTACCTCTTCCCCTGCTCTTCGTGACAAGAGCCCCTTGCCTGTATAAGATATTCTTTATTCCTTCCTTCCTCGGGGCTTCTTCATTAAACAAACTGCCTTACCATATCCATGGTTAAACTGCTATTAGAGTCGAGTTACTAAGGAGATAACTAGAGGATCCCAACTATCTGAAAAGAACTCAAAAAGTACAATGCTCGTAACTCATCTTCAATCTTCATCTTCATAGCATTTAACCGGGTTCACCAACCCGAAGTCACTGCGCGCTTCGCTACGCTGCGGCCCATTTTTATATCACTTCCGGGGATGATTTACCTTCAATCAAAGTGGCTTTATTCTCAGGCATTTTCGTCTGCATACGGATTCTAATTTTTCCAAAGCCTGGTGAGCATCGCCTCCCGTGACACGTGATGAAATACACTCGTCTACCCAATCGGGCCCGACAGAGCTACTGCTTTTTCTATGCATGATCTTCCATTCGTCGACATATCTGGGTTTACTTTATCCCCATCAATAGCATATAAACTTCTGCACAAAGAATATCTTTCCATTCTTGGTTTCCGTATAGAATAATTAGACGAGGTTAGTCTAACTCAAGGCCGGTCCCGAAGATTCCTCCATTTTTAAACCAACACCAACCACAATACCTGCATAATAGAACCCTGCTCGATAATTCACTGTCAGAAATAAACACAAGATCAATATTTTCCCTTGTTGATTTAACCGTTAGGAATCAATAAAATGCAAACAAGAAAATTATATGCCAAGGAGATAACTACAAAAAATAACAGAGAATTTTTAACGTGGAAAACCTCCCCAAAGGAGATAGAGGAAAACCATTTCGACCTTTGTCTGAGTCCACCCAAATATCCACTATAATAATTCTAGGTATTAAAATCCCTAATTCTAACCAGTTCAACACCCAGTTTTCAAATACAACTCGAAGAAGCACTTCAAGATCCCAAAACAATGAAATCATCTAAATATAGTGAATAAAATAATAGGCATATCTAGCCTCAAATCAAGACAGATTGATGAAGATCTCACCCGAAAACTCCGTCCCTCCCGACCGATCACTAAGGAAAACCTTCGAAAAATATACCCAAAAAACAAGATTATCCGCTGCCTCTCTTCTACCCAAAAAACCCGGGATTATCCGCCGTCCCTTTTTCGCCGCAAAACTGGGCCGAAAACCGTCGGCGAACCACACACGGCTTCACCCCTTTTCGTCCAAAAATGCACACAAGACACCTCCTTCTCGCTTCCAAAAACACCCGCATCCCGCCCCTCAGATTTCTATATTGCACTCGTGAGGTTGTAGCCCTAATGGGCTTAAGTATAAAAATGTACGCTAAAATCAATGACCACATTACAATGAGGCCTTAAAATTAAGGATTAGATAAATCCTCCGATGGCCATAAGAGGATTTGAAACCGTGACCATCATGAAACAAACCCAAAGCCGGATCAACTAATCTATCCCTATCCCTTAGAGTTTTACCATCTCTCAATTTCTATTGCCATGAGAAGAAGACACAGAGCACCTTAGTTAATTTTTTCATGTTTTTGGAGTTCCATCATGAAGTAATCTTTTTCAAGTGGATTCCATAAGGATCCTCCTTGTCCCATACCCTTAATCTGCTTCATTTATTGTTTATCAATTTGGGCTGACTTCAGTATGTCTTACTATATGTTTTGTGGTTGCTCATATTATACTTTAATGCTTGACTTTGAAAAGACATTGCCCAAATGCACCCTAATTGAATTAATAAATTTAAGATCCATAGGAAATTAAAGCTTACATAGATTTCTAATCAGTTCAGATGCAGAAGACATAGCCAATGAATGCTGTGGCTGAAATTTAAGATCCATAGGAAAGACATTCCCTCTTGCGCTATGGATTTGAAACATGCACCTTGTATAAGGGAATAATTAACTTTACATTCGACTAAAATTCCTTTTGTAGTCCTCTTATATATAAAAGTAAGGATATTATCTAAAAAATAAACAATAGAATCATTTTATTCTACTTTTTATCTATAAATTTATTATCTTGATTAATTGGATCATGCATGAAGTTTCTCTTAGTTTGGAGCTCATTTGCCTAGTTAAAAATAATAATAATTGGAAACTATACAAAAGAAAAACAATCAATAAAATCATTTAGACCAATTTTTATTGTAACTGTAACTTTGATATAAATTAGTTCATTATTTGAGTTTCAAATTTTGTTGTAAACATGTATCAAATTCCTATTTAATATTAATTCATTTTTGTAAATACATTTTATAGGATTATTCATATTTTTTATATTATTGTAATATTAGGTTTCCTTATAAAATAAGGAAAGCTTTTAGGATTATCTCTATAAATATTCTGGGTCACGAGAGGAAAAAGTTATGAGATTTGGTGTGTGCATAAATGTAAGAGTTTGAGAGATTGAGAGTTTTATAAGGTATTTTTTCGGTATTGTGGGCATCCTAGGGTTTTGTGATTTTGTGATTTTTCCTAGTCGTCGCAATACTTTGATACTCAATCTTGCTTCTCTGTGTTTTCAAGAATAGTGAAAGGCCCTTCTCTCATCCGTGGATGTAGGCATAATTGGCCAATCGACGTTAAAAAACTTCCTTATGCTATTTACAATGATTTCTTTTTTATTCTGTGTTCCTGAATCATATTATTGTTTATCAAAGTTTCTACAGTTATAACAAATGGTATCAGAACTTTAGGTTGAAGATATTTTGAAAACAAAAGACAGCTTACACACAAGATTTAAAGATAGGGTGACTCAAGCTCAGCAGGAGTCGACACTTCATCAAGATGTGATGAACTCTGATCCAGCAGGGAGACGTTAGAATATATTTCCAAATTCTATTTAGTATTAATTCTTTTATAAATAATATTTTATAGATAATTCTATTAGCTATATTGTTGTAATATTAAGTTTCCTTTATAGAATATGAAACTTTTAGGGATTATCTCTATAATATTATGGGTTTCATTTAGTAGTTATGAGAGATTTGGTGTGTGCAAGAGATGCAAGGGCTTGAGAGATCGAGAGTTTGGCTTATGCATTTCGTATTACGCATCATAGTATTGCAATTTTGTGATTTTCTTAGTTGTCGCAATACTTTGATATTCCAATCTTGTAATATGTGTTTTCAAGAATAGTGAAAATATTCTTTCCCATTAGATGCAGGGCATAATCGGGTCGAACCATCGACGCACGCTAAAACCTTTCACAGATCATTTACGTCGATTTTTTATCTTAAGTGCTTCTTAAATTTCATATTCTTGTTCACAAAGCTTCCACAATCTGGCAATCATGGGAATTATCTTATAAGATTTGATGTGCATTTGTTATAACCGTGGAAGCTTTGATGAACAATAATATGAATTCAAGAACACAAGGATAAAGAAATCATCATAAAAATAAACAAGAGTTTTAACATGGTTTGACCAATTATGCCTACATCCACGAATGAGAGAGAATATTTCAACTACTCTTGAAAACATAGAGAATAAGATTGAAGTATCAAAGTATTGCGACGACTAGAAAATATCACAAAATCACAAAACCCTAGGATGCCTACAATACCGAGAAAATACCTCATAAAACTCACAATATCTCAAATCCTTACATCTATGCACACATCACCCTTCCTCATAACTTTTCCTTTCGTGACCTGTAATACGATGATATTCCTATTTTCCTTATTCTATAAGGAAACCTAATATTATAATAATATAACAAATAGGAATTATCCTATAAATTATTATTTACAAAAAAAATATATTAAATAGGAATTTTAGACATATTCTAACAATTACAATCTTAGATCAAACTTACCTACTTCTTGATAAGAGAGTAATCGACTCTACCTTGAACTGGAATTCTTTTTATTTTCATCTTGTGTGTTTCGTAATATTTTGTTCTTCTAAATATCTTCAACCTGAAGCTCTAATACCATTTGTTATAAATGCGGAAGCTTTGGTTTACGAGAATATAAATTCAAGAACACAAAGATAAAGAAATCAACATAACAGGTCCACGAAGGTTTAATGTACATGGTTCGGCCAATTATGCATACGTCCATGGATGAGAGAGAATATTTCCATTATTCTTGAAAATACAGAGTATAAGATTGGAGTATCAAAGTATTGCGACGACAAGGAAAATCACAAAATCCTAGGATGCCCATAATACCAAGAAAAAATAATTCCTATAAACTCCCTAACCTCTCAAACCCTTACACTTCCGCACACACAAAATCTCTCTCTCATAACTTTTCCTCTCTGCGTCTGCATTATTTATAGGGATAATCTTAAAAGCTTTTCTAATTCTATAAGAAAACTTAATGTTACAAAAATATAACAAATAGGAATTATCTTATAAAAAATTATTTACAAAAAGTGAATTAATACTAAATAGGAATTTGAGATATATTATAACAATCTCCACCTTTGATCAAATTTTATCACATCTTGATAAGAGAGTAATCGACTCCACCTTGAACTAAAATTCCTTTTATCTTCATGATCTTGTGTGTTTCGTAATCTTTTGTTCTTAGAAATATCTTCAACCTGAAGCTTTGATACCATTTATGGGGATGATACATTATAATTCCACTAACTTCCTTCTACTACTCTTAATTCACACCATCTTTTCCCCTTCACTATTCCTCAAGCATATTGCACCTGACTTGGACTTATCATTCTACTGCTTGTTTACCATCTCTTAAATTTATTGACTTTGGATAACCGTGGAAGTCTAGCCAGCTTGTGTGCACCTTGATTAATCCCATGAGGCTTTAAAGTTAACGATTAGGTAAATCCTTCGATGACTATAAGAGGACTCGAAACAGTGACCATCATGAAACAAACCCAAAGCCGGATCAACTAATATATCCCTATCCCTTAGAGTTTTACCATCTCTCAATTTCTATTATGAGGTAGCAAGACACAGAGCTGGCCTTGGTTAATTTTTTCATGTTTTTGGAGTTCATCGATGAAGGCAGAATTTTTCATGATTTGCGTACAAGGATCCTCCTTTTTGTCACATACCCTTAATCTGCTTCATTTATTGTTTAATAATTTGGGCTGATCGGTATGTCTTACTATATGTTTTGATTGCTCATATTATACTTTAATGCTTCACTTTGAAAAGACATTACTCAAATGCACCCGATTGAATTAATAAATTTAAGATCCATAGGAAATTAAAGCTATGATATTCTAATCAGTTCAGATGCCAGATGACATAGCCAAGAATGCTGTATTGAATTTAAGATCCATAGGAAAGACATTCCCTCTTGCGCTATGGATTTAAAACATGCACCTTGTATAAGGGAATAATTACTTTCTTTCGAGCTTCAATTTAAAGCAAAACCATCATTACAGGGACACTTGAGGGTTGTGCAGTTTGTGCTCTATCCTTCTTTTTCGTTTTTCTAAAAAGGAAGACAAAAAAAATAAAAGTGAACAAAACTACATAAAGATGGATTACAGTGGAAGGGTCCACATAAGATGTCAAAACTTCCTTTAAAAATAGTAATTCTGATTAAAGTTTTTAACAATGATGAAAGTGGAAAGTTAAAGACTTGTCGCTTGCTTAATCTACTCTGACTTGTCGCTTGCTTTTGTGCGGGCTCTAGTCCATGCTGGGGTGTCCACAGTCATTAAGGGAAAAGGTGAACAAATGTTTTTATTTTTGCGCTTCTATTTTTTATTTTGTCCTCTAACTTTTTCATCTCAAGATATAATTATTATGTTTAATTTTACAGCTCAATATTGGAGACTGTCATTAGAAATGTCATAGAAAACATTATTTAAAATGATCATTAAAATCCTCGCAAACCTCTATACATGTCAGAGTTCAAATCTTGCTGTGACTATATTGAATAGGATTGATATTGGTGATCATGTGGAGGAACATTAGAGATATTTTGGAACCGAAAAAAGTTCAAGGGACAAAATGGGACATACGTATAAAACTCAAGAACATAATAATAATAATAATAATAATTATTATTATTATTATTATTCTTTTTATGAAAATTTTTATGGTTACAGGTAGACCTGGTAGCACATATATAAGAGGACTACAAAAGGAATTTTAGTCGTCGAATGTGAAGTTAATTATTCCCTTATACAAGGTGCATGTTTTAAATCCATAGCGCAAGAGGGAATGTCTTTCCTATGGATCTTAAATTTCAGCCACAATATTCTGGCAGCTGTATTTGAACTGATTAGAAATCTATGTAAGCTTTAATTTCCTATGGATCTTAAATTTATTAATTCAATTGGGGTAGTATCGAGATGTCTTTTCAAAGTGAAGCATTAAATTATAATATGAGCAATCAAACATAGTAAGATACTGATAAGCCTAAATTATTAAACAATAAATGAAGCAGATTAAGGGTATGTGACAAAAAAAGGAGGATCCTTGTAATGCAAATCAATATAAAAATTCTGCCTTCATCGTGATGAACTCCAAAACATGAAAAATTAACTAAGGCTAGCTCTGTGTTTCTTTCATGGCAATAGAAATTGAGAGATGGTAAAACTCTAAGGGGTAGGATAGATTAGTTGGTCCGGCTTTGATTTGTTTATGATGGTCACGGGCTTTGGAGTCCTTTTATAAAGCACGAGATTTCACTGGACGTTAACTTCATAGTCCTGCATGGATTAATCTAGGCACACGCAAGCTATTAGATCCACTGCTATCCAAAATCAATAAATTTAAGAGATGGTAAAGAAACATAAGTAGAATGATAGAATCAGAATCCAGGTGCAATATGTAGGAATAGTGAAGGGAAAAGATGGTGTGAATTAATAGTAGTAGAAGGAAGTTAGTGGAATTATAATGTATCATCCCCATACATGGTATCAAAGCTTCAAGTTGAAGATATTTCTAAGAACAAAAGATTACGAAACACACAAGATCATGAAGATAAAAGGAATTTCAGTTCAAGGTGGAGTCGATTACTCTCTTATCAAGTTGTGATAAAATTTGATCAAAGGTGGAGATTGTTAGAATATATCTCAAATTCCTATTTAGTATTAATTCATTTTTTGTAAATATTTTATAGATACCTTAGCTTCATATATTTTTGTAACATTAGGTTTTCTTATAGAATTAAAGATTTTAAGATTGTCTCTTATAAATATTTGAGAGTTATTTAGAGAAAGGCGAGTAGAGAGATTTGGTGTGCAAGAGAGGTGTGGTTTGAGAGACGAGAGTTTTACAGGTATTTTCTATTGTGGGCATCCTAGATTTTGCATTTTCCTAGTCGTCGCAATACTTTGATACTCCAATATGAGTACTATGCTTCAAGAATAATGGAAATATTTTCATCCGTGGGATGCATTACACCAATGAATCCACGCACGTTAAAACCTTGCGCACCTTATGCTGACTTCTTTATCTTTATGTTCTGAATCCTATATCTCAGAAACCAAAGCTTCACATTTATAACAAATGGTATTAGAGTTATATAGATTGAAGATATTTGTATAACGCATTACTAAGCACACAAGATCAAGATAAAGGAATAGTTAGTAGGAGTCGATTATTTTCTTGTCACATGCTCAGATCTGTGGAGATTGTTAGAATATGTCTAAAATTTATTTAATATTAATTCCTTTGTAAATTATATTTATGGATAATTCCTATTTGTTATATTATTGTAATATTAGGCTCTTCTTGTTGGGAACAAGGAAAGCTTTTAGAATATCCCTATAATATTCTAAACATTTAAAGCGGTTATGAGAGAGATTTGATGTGCACAGACGTGCGATTTGAGATAGTAGGAGTTTAAGAGGCATTTTCTCTCAGACGAGGCATCCTTGGGTATTGCATTTCAGGATTTTTCCAGTCATCACAATACTTACTCCACCCAGTTCTCTATGCTTCTCAAGAAATAGTTGAAATATTCTTCTCAATAGGATGCAGGCATAATTGTTTAATCCATGTTAAAACCTCTCATGTATTTGTATGATGATTTCTTTATACTTGTGTTCTTGAATTCATATTATTGTTCATCAAAGCTTCATCTGTTATAACAAATGCACATAAAATCTTATAGGATAATTCTGCAATTATGAATCGCGGAAGCTTTGGTGGACGAGAATATAAATTCAAGAACACAAAGATAAAGAAATCAACATAAATGGTGCATGAAGGTTTTAACGTACGTGGTTCGGCCAATTATGCCTACATCGATGGATGAGAGAATATTTCCATTATTCTTGAAAACACAGAGTACAAGATTGGAATATCAAAGTATTGCGACGACTAGGAAAATCACAAAATCACAAAACCCTAGGAAGCCCATAATACCAAGAAAATACCTCATAAAACTCTCAATCTCTCAAACTCTTACATCTATGTACACACCAAATCTCTCTCATAACTTTTTCCTCTTGTGACCCAGAATATTTATAGGGATAATCGTAAAAGCTTATATTATTCTATAAGCAAACATAATATTACAATACTATAACAAATAGGAATTATCCTATAAAATATTATTTACAAAAAAGGAATTAATACTAAATAGGAATTTGAGATATATTCTAACAATCTCCACCTTGGATCAAATTTCATCACATCTTGATAAGAGAGTAATCGACTCCACTCGAATCGAATTCCTTTTATCTTCATCTGTGCTTTGTAATCTCGTTTCAAATATCTTCAACCTAAAGTTCCCGATACCATTTGTTATAATCATGGTAAAACTTTGATGAATAATAATATGAATTCAAGAACACAAGAATAAAGAAATCATCATAAAAATGCACGAGAGTTTTAACTTCGTTCAGCAAATTATGCCTACATCCACAAATGAGAGAGAATATTTCCACTATTCTTGAAAACATAGAAAACAAGATTGAAGTGTCAAAGTATTACGATGACTAGGAAAAATCACAAAACCCTAGGATGCCCACAATATCGAAAAAATACCTTAAAAAACTCTCAATCTCTCAAACTCTTACATCTATGCACACACCAAATCTCTCTCATAACTTTTTCCTCTCATGACCCAGAATATTTATAAGGATAATCCTAAAAGCTTTCCTTTGTTCTATATGAAACCCATTACAAAGAATAATATAAAAAAATAGGAATTATCTTGTGGGTACCATGGCCTTTAGCCTTGCACCCCAATTCAAAAGGCCCAAATAGATCAAAGCCCATAGGCCATGCCCAAGCTTTAGGCCCAAGTACCCTTGCTTACAAGCCAGACCTAAGTATCCTCACACGAACATGAATTTGAACTATGGCCCGAATCCAGGCTTGTGGACTATCCGATCACAACGAAGGCCTGTGAGATTTATTGCCCGAACCCATCCTCTCCTAGCTGGCTACCGTCTCTAAGAAGATGGATAGCCAATAATTTCCTACGATCCCTCAGAGTCTCAAAACACATCCTCCCATGAATCATCAGATTTAATCGTCCTTAGAATGATCAAACGATTCTTGAGGCGGAAGATTCTAATAACTTGGCTATCCAAAAGGAGGAACAGGCTCTGACGCGCAAATGACGCACCCCCCCCCCGCTCTTCCATTTCGAAAACAAATTATCCACTTTCCATTAAAAGTAGACGATCCTCCTCCATAAATAAGGAAGGAATGGCAACATAAAGACAACACTGACATCCATCAAAAATGGACGTATTTACCCATATTTCCGTCCGACCTGAAAGCACTGAGAAGGGTCGACACACCAATCGTCGGGTGCCTTGTTTGTTTTATGTGTCCTCGTTTCAGGTTAATGCACCAAATGATCCGATGACTCTAAGAATCCAGGAGACAACAATTGGCGCCTTTTATGGGAATGACCAAGCAAAATCGATCGACGACGTACAGGTCACACAGCTTCATTTATCGCCGATCCCCACACCCCAAAGCTTTGGTAGTTCTCACTCATTCATTCGGCTCATTTGATCCTATCAAGCATGGCCAACAACCCAAGAAATTCGTACCCTTTGAGGACTAATTTCGTCAAGGCCATGATATGGAAACGAAGCAAGAAGAGCAGTCAAACAGACGAAGCACCGTTGTAACTCAGCCGACTCGGCTCGCAAAGAAGAGAACAATCACCCACGGCTCAAGGGAAGAAGAGATCAGGTGAAAATGCATAAGGAACAACCCTCCCGCACCTTCTGGCCAAATGCATCAGGCAAGGAGCCCATCCCCGTTAGGCGACAAAGGATGCAAAGAATCCGACGATGAGAACAACGTGGAGGTCAACCAAGAAAATAGGCCCTCATACTGCTCCACCACATTATGTCGCGGCACGCATCATCGAGTATGAAGAGAAATTAGTAGAGAGCGATGACAATCGGAGTAGACCTTAGAAAATGTGCCCATGTGGCACGAGGGCGTAGCACCATCATTTCCGTTCATGTATCTTACCTTCAGGGTTGCACCCGCCCCGCACATGCTTACATCTACCACTGTCCGAGAGCCTGAAGACATGCTATCCTCCCCACACAGCATTCAGCTACGAACCGCCGGGCTTTGTCATACCAGCTTTCGCCATGGCAGATGGCTCCTCCTATTCGTATGATCACCGTCGCATTTCCGAATTAGGCAATGATACTTGGCGCGAAACACCATTATGCAAAGTGTTCCCGGTCAGCTTGAAGGGGCCCGCCCTGGCTTGCATCCAAAAACTTCCACGGTGGTCTATCAACTCCTTCTGCGAGTTGTGGGCTGCATTTTTTTCCCAATACCTATGCTCAATTCGACAAAAGGGAAATATTAGTTCTCTGCAAACCATCTTCAAGCAGGAGGACGAATCCATCATCGATTTCACATCAGAGTGGACGTGGTCCATACCTTCTTCGTAGTCATTCCAAATGTATTGATTCATATAAGATGGACGTGGGTCCTCCGCACTTCAAGGAGCTTGGGTCGACCTCCCATTCTTCCATTCAATGTTTTCCGATTCTACCAATGAACGGAGGAATTGTATTGTGACGGTGGATAAATATTCAACACTGGAGGACAATATCTGGGTAGCCTCTAAAATCATGATGATCATAGCTTAAAGCAGCAAGCCGGGCACTAAGGATAGTCAAAACAAAAGGGGAGTCGGAGTAAGAACCAGAAATGCTCCTGGACTGGGCTGTGAGAAAAGCATGAACCATCGCAGCTTTACTCCTCCAACATCTCTTACAGCCTCTTTCTCTCATCCAGATCACCCCGACTAAACGGCCCACACTAATCTACCGATCCCGTGCAAGGTAACTGGGCCGAGATGTGATTACCACAGGGACTATGGGCATGAGACCAATGGGGATGTTGAAGCCTCAAATTAAGAGAAAAGTTAATTGTTTACCAACCACCTAGGGAAGATATAAACTGGAGATCATTCCACGGTCGAGGTCGCCTCGCTGTCAAAGAATAGCCGCTAACCAGAGCTCCTACTGAACCTCACTTCATCATAAACAGACATCGCGGCCCGCGACAACCAAGACGGCCCAAGCGCCAAAAAAGAGGAGGTTGCTGCGAGCGCCACGCCGAGCCCGGAGCGGTACCATCCACATCCCAGATAGCAAAAGAGAGCAATCCAACCAACTGATGTTTCAATATCCTTCCCCTCAGCATCCAGTCCAGAATACATTCGCACCACGAAGGAACTCATACTTAATGGCGTATTAATGATTTCGATGTGCACAGAGTACTAGTTGACCCTGGCAACGCGATCGACCTGTTACAACTGCCCGCCTTCAGGTAGATGAACATATTTTTTGATAGCCGAGTTCAAATTCCGAAGAATCCTATCCGGTTTAACTGGGCAACTACAAGAATGATGTAGCGACATTGCTCCCGGCCAAGTGCAGGGCCGTAGTTCAAGAGGGTCTTATTTTCGGGTTGTCGAGACTCTGGGCTTGTACACCTATCATAGCCAAGCCTGACTGCATGAGATGAAAGCCGTGCCTTTAACCTACCATCAGAACGATCATTTACCCGACTGAAGGTTCGCAAGATCGACCTCCTCGAGCAAACTAACTAGTAGCGCTCCTATGAGGCCATGGTACTAACCGCCAATACAGGAGCATGAGAAAAACGAAAGCTCCTACAATCCGGCCGTTGAGACCCAAACCTCATAATAGCAATGACAACTCGCTGCCCAAGCAAGGGTGTAAGACAGGGAGCCATTGGCCGTAGACCCCCTAGAATCAATATTCTTAGACGGGCCGAGTAAATCCATATATGTTAGTTCCCTCCTATCCAATGGGAAGGGAATCATCACAACAGTTATGTCTGAGAATATGGATGACTAAGATGGACTCATTCAGACATGGTCGGCATTAACCCAAAGACATGCCTCATGTCGAATGTCATCTCTTCAACAGCCTAAACAGAAGCTTGCATGCTTTCCACCCTGACCGGCCATCAAAGTTATCGCTATGATAACTTTAAAAGGTGGATTCATCAAGGAGATAAAGTAACCCTGAGTGGTCAGCCCAATGTGGTGGTAGTCCTGAAAAAAGGCGGTAAATGGAGAGTGTGCGTGGACTACACAGATCTTAATGAGGCATGCCCAAAAGATAGCTTCCCTCTACCTCAGATATACTAAATTATCGACGCATTGGCCGGGCATGGGATGTTGTCGTTCCTGGATGCCTTCTCGGGATATCATCAAATACCCATGCATCCGTCAAAAGCGGAAAAAAACAGCATTCATCACCCCGCACGAGCTGTTCTTCTACAATGTGATGTCGTTTGGCTTACAGAATGTTAGGCTAACGTATCAAAGGTTAGTGACCAAGATGTTCAGGCCGCTACTCGGAAAAAACTTAGAGGTTTACATTGATGATATGTTGGTAAAGTCCAAGGAACGCTGGGACCTTGCTAAACACCTACAAGAGGCTTTTGAACTCCTAAGGGCGCGACAAGATGAAGCCCAACCCTCAAAGTTTGACACCTTAAAACCCGGGGGTCCGTTGAAAACCCGTAAACTCGTAATACCTGGTGGAATGCCTGCACCCATACCATTCACGTAAAATCGCGTGAGTCTCCTCAGACGGAGCTCCTACTCAAAGTACATAACCCGGTCCCACCATACACAACGACCACACAGGTCCAAATGCGTAGTAAAATAACGCCACTTGGGCCCCCAGATCAATACTCACAAAATAAATATTCCAACTAAAATGTATATCTCAATATGGTTCATCAGCTTAACACACTACTCTCCATACAAACATAGATTAAATTACAATTCTAATACATGTCATACATAATAACTATCAAAGCCACAACCTGACTTTCTTCTAAATCGGCCTCTAAGATGAGCCGTCTCCTCAAACGCTCCTCAGACCAAAAATATCTCCCCGACAAGGTGAGCTATCACCAAGATTGGAATCAAATTCTTCTAAATGGGTTACTCCCTCACCTAAGTGCATATGCAATGCTCTAATGTAAACACACTCAAGTAAATTCATGATCCTACTTGAATCTAAATGCTCATTCCCATGTCTCGAGTCCTCACACCACTCCCCTCACACTTGCCATGTATGAGAAAAATATCATTTTCAAAACAAAACTTGTTGTTCTTGAAAATACACTACCGAATTTCGGTAAAAATATGGGACTACCCTCCGAGGTGAATGTGTTAGAGAACCTTCCAAACAATACATGGGCTCCTTCGACGTGTAATTGTAGGACCATCTCCCAACACCATTATCTGGAAAATCATCCATTGAAATTCCTTTCGCAACCATGTTCATTTTTCCTTCAATTGTTCATGTCATGCACACACACTCTAATTTTGTGGTTACTCCCAAGTGCATATGAAATGCATTATGCCATTCCAACACAATTTATACAACATTACGCCAATACATCATCATGCATATATTGACATAAATTAAATCACAAAAAAATGTTACTCTATTTTAATCAATAACATCAAAGTTAACTCACTTGAGCTAACACAATTTCCACACAATTCATGCACACAACGTATGGACGATTTGGGTCCAATTTGCACAAACTCGGGACTGTTTTTAACAGTCCCAAAATAGAACAGTGGGCTGTCCACGGACAGCCCACTCATCCAATATCGGTTCCACTTTGTGAACCCGAATTCCATGGCCATTTCCGGCCTCATGCACCCCACAACATAATTTATGGAATAAATTATGATCCAAGGCTCCCAAACAGTCCACACACACTGTCACGGACTGCCCACACGGCCCTAAAAATTTTCACATTTCGGTTCCAAGTTTTGGGACCGATCAAACAGCCACTCATGGCCTCAAATCAACCCAAGCATTACAAAACACTTAAATCAAGAGTAAAACAAGTAGGATAAAACTCCTACCTCACGGAGTTTTTCGAAACTCCCTAAAACCGGTACCCACGCGAAGCCCTCGCTACGTAGAACCACTTTGCTTCTCGTCCAAAGAAACTGGCCTGGTCCGATCGCCCGGATCTGTAGAGAGAAGCCTTCATCACTCTCTCTCACTAGAAAACTCAAAAACCTAAGCTCTGCAATTCCCTTTTTCCCCTGCACGTTTTCTCCTTTCCCATTTGAAGAAGGAGATGACACTATTCAAAATTTTGTCGTATTATTATTAAGAATTCAAAAATGCCATCCATGTCCCTAAAATCTTGGATTTTGACACTTGGCACTATCTCGACCGTCCATTTCCATCATCTCTCTACTCATGCAACATATGTCACATGAGTACATGTTATAGGTGACTTTTGTCATATCACATGTCGCTTACGACACCGATACTGTGATGTCTCAAACGTGCAAATTTCGACCGGTCTCAAATTTGACAAAATTATGTGGTAGCTAGATTTCTCGCAAGACGATTCCAATAAGCTGAAACTGCTTTCGCTATCCGAAGATCTAGAAAATTTTGGTTTTGACCAAATTACGATTTTGCCATTTTTTTAAAATTGGAATTTCCTCTAGAACTTCCGAGCTGCATGTCCTAAGAAGATCCGGGAAAATACTTACCCATGAACGCCTCCCGGAACTCGCCCATGTCATCGTCTCTAGATCTCTAAAGGTCTTTTCCCGGGGCCCACCAGTACTGGGCTCACCTCTAACTAGAACGCAGCCTTAGTCCGATCCCGTAGCGCTGTGAGTAATCCCATAGCCTCTAACACCTTCTCGACCAAGATGAACCAACTGGGCTTGGCCACCATCAGATCTCCTCCCGTGAATGCCTGGAGGATGACGTGTCTTAAACCTCCGGAGGTTAGCCTCTGACCTCCTTGACTACTTCCCGTACACCACCGTGCTATAGCCGCAAATTGGCAATAATTTACAAATTTTTAGTAACAGTTCTTGATCAAATACTAAGGTGCCTAACTGAAGACTGGACGCCGTCTAATGCCCCCGCCCCTCGACCAGCCATCTACACATTTAAATATAAGTTAAATTCAACGCAGTGATTCTAAGGCATAAACACAAATTTCGAGACACTATTCACACGCATAACATTTCATATACATTATCTCGCATTTAGGTGTAATGCACTAACTATTCCACATTAAATCATTTTAACAACAAAAATTTCATTTTTGAAAATTTCATTTTTACAAAATTTTATTTCATTTTATTTTATTTTATTATATTATATATATACATATATATATATTTTATTTTATTTTTTAAAATTTGTGAACAAGTTCATGAACAAGTTGTTCAAACAAAGGACTTTAAACAAAGGTAATCGAGTCAAAACTCGGGTTGGGTGCAATCGCGCACGGGGGCCGCCTAGCTTGCGCGCCTGTGTGCACTCAAGCCGCGCACATTGCGCCCCTCAGACAGCACAAGGGCAAGATGCAGCTGTCGCAGCCTCGCCTACCAGACGTGGCTTAGCCGGCCAGACGCACACTACGCGCCCTCACGTGTCGGGCCTCGGATGGCCATGTCGTGGGTCTCCGTGTCGCGATTACGCCCTACCGGGCTTTATGCCCTCTTGGTCAAGATACAAACCAGGTATTGCATGCAGACCCTACCTGCCAGCCCTTCTCCTTTCATGATACACCAGATCAGACGCAATTCTCGCAGCCGCTTCCTCAATCCCGTCACCACCTCCCCGCCATCGCCCTCCTCAAACACACGATACAACCGAGTGCACGCGACACACTCCACCCCGCAACCCAACTCCGCACTGATTGAGAACCGTGTCACGATACACCTAATGTATCGTGACACACAAGGAAAGAGCCCAAAGAAGCCAAGCTGCACCTTTTTTTTTTTCTCGTTTTTCACAAATATTTTTTTTTTCGTTTCTGCTACTGGAAAACACCAAAAATTTATATACATGTATATTTTTTTCTCATTTTCCAGTACACCCAAATAAATTTATTAAAATTTATTTTATTCATTTTTCTTTAACTTTACACACTGTAAAAACTTTAGAAAAATATTTCTTCTCATCATATTTTGTTTTTTTTCATTTTATTCTGGACCATTTTGTCCAAAACTTTTCAACCTTCTGTTCTCACACTAAACCCTAGTGTTCAACAAAATTTTTTTCCTATGTGCTACTTGCCCAAGCACACAAATCAATCACAACACATGATCACACATCATTTACAACAATTCATCAACAATCACACATAAAACACATGCATGCAGTGTTCTAATTTTGTCCCGTGCCTTCCTAGGTAATCACATACCTAACCCTAACATCGAACCACACCAAGTGGTGATGTTCTTACACTTTAATGACTATGGCCTTGACCCAAGTCCCCCAAGCCCTAGGTATTCGCATACCTAAGCTCTGATACCAAGTTGCGAACTCAGACACGCGACCAACTTATGGATACCCAAACCCGAGCCCCTAGGTATTCAGATTTATGCTCGATACCGCCGTGAAGCCGGTATCAGACTAAACTTATAAATACACTCCACCGAGCCCAAGGTAATTGTTTACCTTAGCCTGATAATTCCCAAAAACTCCGGGTCCGTTGACAACCCGCCAACTCGGCTGAATACTCGTGTGTGAACGCCCGTAATTCAACACTATTCACGAAAATCGGGCAGAGTCTCCTTTGTATGGGGAGCTCTACCCAAAGTACATAACCTGTCCCAACCAGACACGACGACCACACAAGGTCCAAACGCGAGTAAAATAACAGCCACTTGGGCCCCTGCATCAATACTCACAAAATAAATATTACAACTAAATATAGCTCATATTTTGGTTCAAGAGTTAACACACTACTCTCCATGCAAACATATATTAAAATTACAATTCTAATACATGTCATACATAATAACTATCAAAGCCACAACCCGACTTTCTTCTAAATCGGCCTCTAAGATGAGTCGTCTCCTCGAACGCTCCCTATACCTGAAAAAATATTCCCTCGACAGGGTGAGCTATCTCCCAATAGTGGAATCACCCTAAATGGGTTACTTCCCACCTAAGTGCATATGCACGTCTAATGTAAACACTCAAGTAAATTCGTGATCCTACTTGAATGTCTAAATGCCCATTCCCATGTCTCGAGTCCTCATCGACTCCCTCACACTTGCCTAAGCCATGTATGAGAAAAATATCATTTTCAAAACAAAACTTGTTGTTCTTGAAAATACATTACCGAATTTCGGTAAAAATAGGGGACTACCCTCCGAGGCGAATGTGTTAGAGAACCTTCCAAAGAATACATGGCCTCCGACGCAATCAGAGGACCATCTCCCAACACCATTCTCCGAAAATCATCCATTGAAATTCCTTCGCAACCATGTTCGCTTTTCTTCAATTGTCTATGCCATGCACACACACCTAATTTCTAGGTTAAATTCTGCAGGCATAAGTGAAAATGCATTATGCCATTCCAACACAATTTATACAACACATGCCAATACATCATCATGCATATATTGACATAAATTATATCACAACAACATACTTCATTTTAATCAATAACATCAAAGTTAACTCACTTGAGCTAAACACAATTTCCACACAATTCATGCACACAATGCATGGACGATTTGGGTCCAATTAAGACAAAACCTGTGACTATTTTTAACAAATTCAAAACAGATTAGTGGTCGCCCACGGATGACTCACTTTGTGAACCCAATTCCACATGCACCCCACAACATAATTTATGGAATAAATTATGATCCAAGGCTCCCAAACAGTCCACACACACTATCACGGACTGCCCACACGACCCTAAAAATTTTTACATTTCGGTTCCAAGTTTTGGGACCGATCAAACAGTCACTCACGGCCTCAAATCAACCTAAGCATTACAAAACATTTAAATCAAAAGTAAAACAAGTAGGATAAAACCCCTACCTCATGGAGTTTGTTGAAACTCCCTAAAACTGGTACCCATGCGAAGCCCTCGCCGCGTAGAACCACTTTGCTTCTTGGCCCAAAGAAATCCGACGGTCCGATCACCCGGGATCTTAGAGAGAAGTCACTCACTCTCTCACTAGAAAACTCAAAACCTAAGCCTCGCACTCTTTCCCCGCACGTTTTCTTTCTTTCCCATTTGAAGAAGGAGATGACACTATTCAAAATTTTGTCCTATTATCATTAAGAAATCAAAAATGTCATCCATGTCCCTAAAATCTTGGATTTTGACACTTGACACTATCTCGACCGTCCATTTCCATCATCTCTCTACTCATGCAACATATGTCACATGAGTACATGTTATAGTTGACTTTTGTCACATCACATGTCGTTTTACGGCACCTAATACTCGATGCCTCGAAAAACGTGCAAATTCTGACTGCCTCGAAATTTTACAAAATTCGACGTGGTAGCTAGATTTCGCGAGACGATTCCAATCTATGGAAACTGGGTTTCATCATCCAAGATCTAGAAAATTTTTGGTTTCAATCAAATTACGATTTTTCCATTTTTCAGAAAATTGGAATTTTCTCGGGTCTTACATAAAGTGCGCCTTCGGAGTCAGTGCAGGCCAATTTTTGGGTTTCATGGTGACTCAGAGGGTGATAGAAGCCAACCTCGCTCATCATAAAGCTATATTAGAGTCCCTGGCTCCCGCTTCTAAAAAAAGGGTACAATAGCTTCCAACGCCGCCAAGTCGTCATGGGGCGTATCTATCAATTTACACGCCTGTCGTTTTTGTCACCTCAAGGGAGCCAACCAGCCGGATGGAATGAGGAATGTGATAAAGCCTCTCATAGCGACAAATAAATAAGATTGCGTAACTCCGGTCCTCGCTTAGCCCTTACAGGATAAACACTCTTCGTGATACTCTGGTAGTCCCGTATGTCTCGAGTGATGCCTGCTCAAGGAAGATGAGAATAGAAAGCAGAGGCCAATATTTTTCATCAGCAAGTCCTTAGTTAAAGCAGAACTCCGATATTAACCACCCGAGCAAAGTGACATCCGTAGAAACTGAGAAGCTCCGCCCATACTTCTAAGCACACCCCATTGTTGTGCTAATTGACCTCCCTCTTCATAGCACCATTCATAAGCCTGACTTGTCGGGGAGGATGGCTCGATGGGTAATTGAATTGAGCGAATTCGGTATTCAGTATAAGCCAAGATTAGCTAAAAAATAACAGGTTATGGCATATTTTCTGGGGCCAGAGATCCTAATCCGAAATGAGCCGATTTTGAACTCGTGGACCTTTAATGTAGACAGGCATCTCGACAACCGGAGCCGCATTAGGTTTGGTAAATTTAAATCTCCGACTAGGAAAAAGATTGGAGGCAATCCGCTTCAGGCTTCGGGCGCCTCCAACAACGAATCGTAGTATGAGGCCATCCTGGGCCGAATTGAACTGCACGAGGCAGACCGGGCGACAAGCTTCGATCCAAAGTGACTTCGGGCCATGTGGTAGGTCAAGTTAATGCAGAGTATGAGTCGCGAGTCCCCCAAATCGCAAAGTATGTATCCCTGGTTAAGCAACGCTTGGGCAGCTTTTCAGCTTGGAAACTTGAACACATCCCCAGGGACTACAATGAGAAAGCCGACGCCTTGGCCACCATAGCCGCTTCTCTTCCGATGACAGAATTAGTGCTCCTAACCATCTATTATCAGTCGGATTCTTCAATTATCACTACCCAGGTAAGTCAAGTAGACGAGGTCTCCCTTTCTTGGATGGACCTCATAGTGCAATTTATCAACAAGGGAAAACTCTAAACTTAAAAGGATAAATCCCATAAGATCCAAATGAATAAATAGATTCTCTTGGTTAACGGGCAGTCAGTTAAACGATCCCTAGACTGCCTGCACTCCAAAGTGCTTAACCACCGAACAAGGACAATATGTATTGGTCAAACTGCATAAAGGAATATGTGGTAATCATCCAGCGGCGTAATCGCACACAGAGCCCATACTCGTGGGTATTATCACAATCCATGAGATCTGACGCCGTCGATTACGTGCAAAAGTGTGACCGATGCCAGCGGCAAGCCCCTGTCTTAAGATCACTAGCTCATGACTTAATTTTCATCATGAGCCCTTGACCCTTCGCTTAATGGGGAATTGACATAGTCGGGCCGCTCCCTACTACCCTGGCTCAGAAAAAATTATTACTGGTAGCCACTGATTATTTCAGCAAGTGGATAGAGGCTGAGACTTTCGCATCAATTGAAGATAAGGATTTCACTCAGTTCATTTAGAAGAATATTGTCTGCCGGTTCAGTATACACCGATCAATTGTATCAGATAACGGACCTAAATTTGATAGCCGGGCATACAAGAACTTCGCCAGAGTTGAAAAATAAAGAATCTACTCCACCCCGCGATATTCGTGAGAGCAACCGCTGCGTGCTTCTAATAAACCCTATTGACCGCCTTAAAGAAACGATTAAACTCAACTAAAGGCAAGTTGGTGGACGAACTCCCCGGGGTACTTTGGGCCTATAGAACAACAGCCAGCAGACCAACCGACATATCCCTCTTCGCACTCACTTATGAGATGGAATCTATAGTCCCAACAGAAATCGGTATGCCCACACTCTGAATTGATATACCCGAGCAGTTCAATACTGAATTTGTGATTACGATCCGACATGGCAAGATGAATCGCCGGCGCAGCGGGGGCCAGGCGAATAACATCAGACCACCGCAAAGAAACCCATAGCAACACGCAAGTGAAACCTCGACGTTCCAAACTAGGGACCCGTATTGAGAAAAGTTTTGAGAACACAAATTGACGGCCAACGGAAGTTCCACTAAACTCGGGAGTGGGACCGATATAGTAACGTGAGCCGACGAACTGATCGTATGCTTGTATTAAACTGGGACGACACCTATACCTGTAGAATGGAAATGTTGCGCACCTTAAAAGGTACTATCAATAAATAATGATTCAATCTCAACCATGTTCCCTCTCAATTGTCATCATTACAAAGCCCTGTAAGGTTGATGTCCCATCGCTCCAAAAGACAGTCATGCCCAAATTGTCTATTGTATAGCCTCGGGTAAGGTCGGAGGTCCTAATGCGCCTAGTAATGTTAATGCCTAGTTGGTTCATTGCAAAGCCCGGGTAAGGTTGATGTCTTACCGACCCAGTATGGTTGATACCCAGCTGGTTCATTGCAAAGCTCGGGTAAGGCTGATGTCCTACCGATCCAGTATGGTTGATGCCCATTCGTCTGCATCGCAGAAGCCCGAGGTCAGATGTCCACCCAAGATGGTCATGCCCGCTATTCATTATAGCCCTATAAGCTGATGTCTTACCGCCCAAGAGATGGTTGATGCCTAGTTGGTTTGCCATTTGGTCTGCAAGTGAGGCACTAGAAGGAGGGCAAATGAACCTTGTCTACCGAAGTGTTCATCCGGACCTGATCTATGTCCTACTCAAGGTACATCTTTGCCTACCCGTCTAAATGAACTGAATTATGTGATTCGACAAAGAAGAAGCATACAATGTCAGATTCGCAAACAGCACATGCTTTATTATGGAACTTGGTTACAGAATAACAAAAACAAGGGATACAGAACATGGGTGTAGGAACAAGGCTTAACGAGCAATGGAAAAATACAACCCCTAGCTCTCACCAGAAACATCAGGTTCCTCACTCTCCCCGATTACTCTAAGCGAAAGAATCAAGCTCATTACCTAGTCCAACCTCGACGACGAAGAGATGTTCGCTTGCCTCACTAATATCCGCCTCAAGGATTGCAGTGGGGACCTCCCTTTCTAACGCAATCACGCTTCCTGTGAGCGAATTACGGTCACACTTCAATAGGACAACACCCGGGGGTACCAGGGTTAATAAAGAACTCGGGATAACGGCTTGGGACGTGTCTAGCATCCCATTCGAACCAATGAGCTACTTCACAAATATTATGTACGAAAGCACAAATGTCCAAGCAACCATAGTTGAAAATCACGTTAAAGCCCTCCTCATAAGCCTCCTCCAGGGCCTTTTTATCTTTAAGGGCCTGTGCCTAGAGAGCGGAAGCCTCATCTTTACTAGTCCCGAGCTCTAAGGCAGAGATCCCGCTGACGGCCAAACAAATTTAGCCTGCCTTCCTCCTAGCCTCCGAAATGTACTCAGGCATTTTGGACCTCTAGCCAACTCGACCCCACTCGCGGCACTCTCGCCGTGATCGGGCATCTGCGCCATCGAGGCTTCATGGTGAGCAACATCTCTCTCCCTCTCTCTCGCTTTATGCTTGAGTATCTTCGCTCTCCTTATCCCAACGCTGCGATCTCGACTTTGCTTCAACTAAAGAAGCACTCAGCGCCCTGTGGTAAAAAACGGCTGATTGAGTGTAAAGCCGCAGCCTCTCCGCATCCCTTAGCCGACCGGGAATTTGGATGTCGGTAAGTCATATTTCGGATTTCCGTAATGGCTTGCAAAAGAACGCATTAAAATAAGGCAATAACTCAAAAATAATATTAGAACAGTGCATAATAATTGTAAACATACTAGCTCTGCCGACTTGACGAAGTTACGGTTACATATTAGCATTCTGTCTTCAACCACCTGCTTGAGTTCATCCTTTCAAGCATAGGCAAGGACTGAGACGGCATATCCTTCGCCTTCACTCGCCCGCACAACTGGCTGTGCATCCGCAGTGTCAAGTGCTACCAAGCATAAGGGCGGCTGGGGATTTGCCTCTGAACTGACTCAACGAGCCAATCTCCTAGGCACCTGGCCCAGAACCGATACTTCCTCCTCGGGGGAGCTCAGTCTTTATGGAGGAATATAGACCCACAGCGCGTCATGAAGCAACCACCCATCGCAAGCCATCCTGGGTAGATTTAGCCTTATCTGACTAGCCAACCATTTGCTCCAAGGGAATGTCCTCTTGGACCTCCGCATGAGTTGGGGAGACCTCTCCTAAATCCACCAAGAGGGCAGTCTCCGGAGTCGACTGACCACGAAAGCCCATCTCAGGCGAATCCGAAATGACTACCGCCTGCACATTCGAACTCTCGTCGGATGGTTGTTGACTAGCCTCACCGACCACCTTTACTGGGCCATTCGCTTAGCTGGCACCTCGCTCAAGGCCAGGTGCCAAAGTTATGAACAAGATCAGCCATCTCTTCCTTCTCTTCTTCCTCTTCACTAGCAGGGTGGCAGCTAGATATTGGGGAAACCCAAGGGACAAAATCTTCCACCCTGTGCCTCCAAGAGCTTTTTAAAGAATCTCGCATAATCTTCCTTCTAGATGTCGGGGTAGACGAGAACCCTTTTTCACAAAAGGGAGGCGCTCGAGATGGCTACCCCTATCGTCCTTCTTAGATGCTTGGGGAATAAGGCCAGAATCCTCCCTAGTCAAAGAAGGTTGCCCGAACTGGGTACTAATCACCAGTTCTCGACCAATCGCTCTCGTCTCGTGAATTCTCTGGCCGGAGACGAAGCACCGGCTAAATTTAGAAGATCAGCAATAACGTAATGCTCTCCCTCCACTATTTCTGCGGGAAGATGGCGCGGAATAACTGGAATGATGTAAGGAGATGGACTGCAACTCAACTCACAAAGTTTCTTCACGATTAAGAGAATTTCATGATGCCGTTCCCGCTAAGAAATCTCTATCAACCTCTAAATGTTCTTAAAGCTAGCTTTCTCCACCTAGTTTACCAGTTTACCCCTCCGGCTTTTCCTTGCGCAAAAAAATATATATATAAAAACGTGAATGTAAAGGATAGACGCTTAAAAACGACCCACTCATTATTATCCCACAACTTGAACACACCTGGGAATGACATTGATTGGTTCAAAACAAATGGGAGGTTAGGGGAGCCCGGGGTCTCAAGCCAAGGTTCTCTAACCAGGATCACGCCATTTGCCCCTTACTTCCAGGGCAAGTCGGGAAGTCTGTAACAAATTGCACCGGGGCCTGGGTCGACATGGATAGACGGGCCTAAGTCCCAACTTTAAGGTATAAACAAAGCAAACCTCTACCAATGAAATGTCCAGTTGGTAAAGGAGGTTCAACAAGCTACACCCAGTCAGGATCCGAATGACATTCGGATGGATAAAAGCAAAAGGCACTCTAGAGAAGTGTAGGAACCGCTTACTGTAGATGAAACGGGGAAGGAGCCCGCTTGCCACCGCTCGAGAGTGAAATACACTACAATCGCCTTCCTCACACAAGGGATTCGACCGGACCTTCTAGCAACTCAAAATTGATATTGTTAGGAATTCGATATTAAGACCTCAACTCTTCCATGGACAGAGAGGAGATGAGGTTGCTTGCAAAAGGCGTATCCCGGCTAGGCCCTCTTCTGGGCTCAACCTGACTAGTAGAAGGGGAATAAGTTCCATGCCATAATACCAAACTGGTAGAAGGGCGAGAACGCGCATGAACCTATCGGACCCGAACACTTCCCCCTGTGTTCTAGCGTGTCATAAAAACATTATCCTACGATCCTGTCGCCAGAAACATGCCGGTAACTGGAATCTAACGTACTCAGAACAAAAACAAGGCTTACCTGGAAGATAGGGGAAAACAAACGCCTGGAAAGACACTTCGCATGAAAACAAGCAACGCTACACCGGAGTATCAGCAGAAGCCCTTAAGTGGAAGGGAAACAAGAAAATGGGGTAAATGCGATGGGAACAGGTGGGATCCGATTATGACTCTCATACTGTAAGGCCTAGCGCTTGCAAGTGCATTAAAATGCAATCGACTCATCACCCTCCAAAAGATTTTAACCACGATGCTCCACTTACTAGGGCATAGTAAACGAGTGTGGGCCAAGCTCATGGGCCCCTAGGCTAGGGCCCTTGTGCATCCCCAATGGACGGGCTTGGGCCGAACAACCAAAGCTAAGTCCAGTCAGGAATCAGAAGGGTCGATCCATTCTAGAATTCATCAAACGCCACAACCCTTGTCCCAAGGAGTTAGTCCACATTACTGACCGGTTAGCCGAGCACGAGAAAAATAAGGTGAGCAAAAACGCAAAAATTCTAAGAAACACAATTTCATTAATTACACTGAAAGGCGTTCATAATTACACAACAACGCTTACAACCAATTGATCATACTTCAACAATTACATAACCTAGTAGAGCCAAGAGAGACTGGGAAACAGAGCCTAAGAAAGAGGAAAAAGTAGAAGAAAAGAAAAAGAAGATCCTAAAGAAGATATGGACAAAGAAAAGCTCTCATCGTATATAGCCCTTTTTTTTTGGCAATATGATTACAAGTTTCAATGATGCCAAAGCTAAGGGGCATATAAGAGGGGGGGGGGGGGGGGTGCGGTGGGGTATAAGGCCTCAAAATATCCCTCGAAAAGAAAATTAGCACGTCCCTTGTAGCCTCCGACCAACCCCTATCAACATCACGCTCAAATTTAGGAGCACCGGAAAAGCACTGCATCGCAACATCTAGCCATACATAACAAATTCCACCGAAACTCAAACCAAAGCCTAGTAGAACAAAAGAATCTATTACCTTGTAGCCTTTTATTGGGGTTTCAAACCTGTGGGAAACCTTGAAAAACTGCATTAAGTGTGTTACCAAAAATAGAAAACTCCCCGGTAACGTGCTCGTTAGAACACACAAGCATTAACGGTAAATTCCCCATTCCCCAACGCCAAGGTGTCAAGGATATGGATTGTTTCCAACAAGACTGATCTCCCCAGCTAGGAAAATGGGGGCATTGTAGGTACCATGGCCTTTGGCCCTGCATCCCTATTCAAGAGGCCCAGACATATCAAAGCCCACAGGCCAGGCCCAAGCTTCAGGCCCAAGTATCCTCACACGAACACGGATCCGAACCATGGCCCGAGTCCCGGCTCATGGACTATCCGATCACAGTGAAGGCCTGAGGGATTTATTGCCCGGACCCATCATCTTCTAGCCAGCTGCCATCTCTAAGAAGATGGATAGCCAATAATTTCCCGGTTAATCCCTCGCAGCTCGAAAACACATCCTCCCACGAATCACGTACGTAACCCCCCATTTCGGAAACCAATTATCCACTTTCCATAAAAAGTGGACGATCCTCCTCCATAAATAAGGAAGGAATGGCAACAGAAAGACGACACTAGGATATCCTACTAAAAAACGAACTATTTACTCTCCCTATTTCTCTGTCTAACTTAAGCATTGAGAGGCGACCGACACACCATTGCTGGTGCCTTGTTTGTTTTGCAGGTCCTTCCTGCTAGGTTAATGTGCACCGACGATCCGGTGACTCTGCAAATCCAAGAGACAACATATCCTATAAAATATTATTTGCAAAAAAATGAATTAATATTAAATAGGAATTTGAGACATATTCTAACATAATTTGAAACTCAAATAATGAACTAATTATATCAAAAGTTGATTAATAAAAATTGGTCTAAAATGATTTTATTGATTGTTTTTCTTTTGCATAGTTTCCGATTATTATTTTTTTAACTAGGCAAATGAGCTCCAAACTAAGAGAAACTTCATGCATGATCCAATTAATCAAGATAATAAATTTATGGATGAAAAGTAGAATAAAATGATTCTATTGTTTATTTTTTAGATAATATCATAGCACATATATAAGAGGACTACAAAAGGAATTTTAGTCGAATGTGAAGTTAATTATTCCCTTTTTACAAGGTGCATGTTTTAAATCCATAGCGCAAGAGGGAATGTCTTTCCTATGGATCTTAAATTTCAGCCACAGCATTCATTGGCTATGTCTTCTGCATCTGAACTGATTAGAAATCTATGTAAGCTTTAATTTCCTATGGATCTTAAATTTATTAATTCAATTGGGATGCATTTGGGTAATGTCTTTTCAAAGTGAAGCATTAAAGTATAATATGACCAACCAAAACATATAGTAAGACATACTGATCACCCCAAATTATTAAACAATAAATGATGCAGATTAAGGGTATGTGACAAAAAGGAGGATCCTTGTACGCAAATCATGAAAAAATTAACCAAGGCTAGCTCTGTGTCTTCCTTCTCATAGCAATAGAAATTGAGAGATGGTAAAACTCTAAGGGATAGGGATAGATTAGTTGGTCAGGATTTGGGTTTGTTTCATGATGGTCACGGTTTCGAGTCCTCTTATAGTCATCGGAGGATATACTTGATCGTTAATTTTAAGGCCTCATAGGATTAATCAAGGTGCACGCAAGCTGGCTAGACTTCCACGGTTATCCAAAATCAATAAATTTAAGAGATCGTAAACAAACAAAAGTAGAATGATAGAATCAGAATCCAGGTGCAATATGTAGAGAATAGTGAAGGGAAAAGATGGTGTGAATTAAGAGTAGTAGAAGGAAGTTAGTGGAACTATAATGTATCGTCCCCATAAATATCTTCTGTATGGTAGCATTTAAGCCTTTTTTTTTCCTAACCTGACCTAAAAAAATTTCACCACTACTCCACCATGTAACCTTTGTGTAATTGAGTCTCCCATGCAAAAAAGAAATTCCATCTCAGGGCATTCGATCACCCACATAGATATGATTTCAAAAAGGATAATACTTAGTCTTTATTAAATCATATAAATAAATAAATAAATAAATAAATAAATAAATAAATATATATATATATATATATATATATATATATATATATATATATATATATATATATAAGAGCTGGTTATCTAAATATTGAACACAAAAACATTGGGCCGAGTCTGGTCATGTTTTCTTGAAACTTATTTTTTAGAAGACATTTTTAAGATGAAAATTAGAGAGAAAAGGTAATATTTTATAGAAATAGGGTGCTTGACCTTAAAAGAAATTAAAAAAAAACTTATTTTTTGTATAATACTAGAACATAATTTGAAATGAATCACATTTGAAGGTATTAGATTGTAGAGAAGGAAAATTTACTTGTTTTTTATGATTTTTAAATTTTTGTATATTTTCCTTTTATGTTTAAAAACTTGGTGAAAACAACTTAATTTATTATCTAAAAAAATTTCACTCTATTTATGAAAGCTGTTTTCAAATAACAGCCGCCAAATACAAATAGAAAATTTGAAAACAGTTTTCTAATTCTATAAACAGAAAACTGTTTTTATGCCCCTAGAAAACTGTTATAGGAAACAGTTTTTGGGAAGAACATAAAAAAAGGTGTTCTCTAAAAACAAAGATTTTAGAAACATAGAGAAATAATAAAAATAGGAAGGCCTTTACCAAACAAGTTTTCAAAGGGTTTAGAAATTTGAAGAAACACAAAAACTGTTTATAAAAATAGGAACCCAACAGCCCTTAAATCACTGTGTCATGCAAGTTCAGAGTTATTCTGTAGGAAAAAAATTTGCTGCCTTCTTGTTCTTTCATGGAAAACAAGTACGCATACTAACCCATATCCATTAAAAACTTGATAGGTTACCCTCCTGCTATATAAAATGTGTGTGCCTATATGAATAAGTACACATGTCGTATCAAGTAATAAAGTGATGAGTAAGTATCATTCTTACAAAGATTGACTATTAATTACCGACTCTAGTATAGATTAGGCTCTATTTTGATTAGGGGTGGGTAGGGTTCGTTTAATCGAATCGTGGCACAAAATAAAAACCGATCTTCAATTTTTGGTTTGTTATTTATATAACCAAAAACCTAATAATTTGTTTAGTAAACCATATATAGGTTTTTCGGTTAACCATAATTGAAAAATATATTTGCAATTCCATAATTATATATTAAAGTTCAAATTATAATTATTATTATAAATACAATAAAAAAAATACAAAGAAAAAATGAATTCAATCTTATTCATTTGCAATCCGTGACACTTGTGCATTTATAATACATCCAATAACATATGAAACGCATGAGATTAGATAATTTAATCATGGTTTTTTTAATCAACCACATGTTTTAACAACTCTAGTAGAAAAAGAAACTAATCCAAAGAAATCACAACGTATATGCTTTGGTTTGGAGGAAAATAGTAAAAGCTTGGTTTGAAGGAAAAAAGTAAAAACGACGAATATAAGTTGGAAAGTCACAACTCACACAAGCTAAGAAACCTAATTTTTATATATATATATATATATAGTAAACCGAAATCGAGATTTGTATAAAACAAAAACGAAAACCAAACTGAGCGGTTAACCTATTTTTCAATTTGATTTTAGTTTGGTTTTTTTGGTTGGTTTGGTTTCTTAGGGTTTTTTTCTCACCCCTAATTTTGATGATCGAAAATATGGGAAAGACCAAATAAACTAAACAAGCATGCAAAGTCTTATCAATAACGACTCAAGAAAGACTAAAAAGCCTTAGGATATAAATTTCACCTAAACAATCATGTATGAACCTCCTATTTCAATCAATCAATGTTCATTTTCATATGAAGATGACAATTTCTCTAATGTATATACGATTCTCTCTTGAGCATCCGCACACTACCCTTAGGATCAAGTATTTTGCATCTGTGCTCAACCCCAAATTTCTAAAAGCACATTAAACCCTAGAATCTCATTTATATCCCTATCTCATGATAATTAAACGACATTTCATCTGTGGTCTAATTCAATCATCACTTCTCAGATCTCGAATTGAACCACAAAACATGCAAATATTGGCTAAATATCCACAAGCATTTAGACTAAATGAAATACTCAACACATATGAGAAAATAATACATCAATCAATAGAAGCCCCATCTCTTCTTCCTCTTTCTCCTTCTTCTTCAAGTTTTTCTTCCCAAAAGAAGTGTGCCCTAGGGTGTTTCCACCCAAAGAGGGCTTCTAGCACCCAAAAAGCTCCAAATCCGAAATAAAAAAAACAAAAATTACAAACCCTAAGTTATTCAAACTTATGATAAAAGAAACCCTAGAATGGGTGTTCAAACACCAAAGTCGAACCCTAATTATATAAAAATGAATGTTTAAATAGTGTCTTGAGAAATGGGTCGAATCTGGGCCAAAAATGGAAATATTCTTCAAAGGGCCGCCAACCTTTATCAAAGAAGCTGCATCAACTCTTCTTAGAAAATCTTCCCTTTGACTTCACGAGGTCCTATTTTTTTCGTTCGAACTCCGAATTGGGTGATCTTGGACTCGTTGGAAAACTTGAGAAGTCTACTATCCATCCATACAAAGATTGGGGCCATGGGAGGTCATTCTATAGCTGAAAAGATTAAAATACAGTAGCTGCTATTCTGTTTGGCATTTGCTGAATTTTTTTTACTTTTCGCCTATATTACCTCAATGTCTCGGATTTGATCCTAATTTCAAATATGAATGAAAACAGTGTTAAAACACTTTATGGTGTGAAAGAGATGAAGAAATCTCAAATAGAATCAGTAGGGAAATTGAGCGAAGCTGAGAGAGAAGTATGGTGTGAAAGAGATGGAGAAAGCTCAAGGAATGCATGCAATTTGATTCACTGTGAAAAAGCGGAAGCAAAAAGCAAGGAATAACAACCACCTTAAATAAGAGATCGCAAGAAATGAAGGAAGCATAGCATATGTTCAAAGCAGATAGATTGTCAACAGAAAAATGGAAAATTGAAATGAGCTAGGAATGGATGATAAAACGGGAAAGGGACAAAGTGTCGGGAGATGGAGAAAGCTAAAGAAATGGTTGTCATTTGAAGGGGAGAGCAAGCAGATCCCTGATGATGTAAGGCTGAATGTGAAGATTGAAGAGAAGGCGCAACAGAAACAACAGTAACACCAAATCAGAACTCTTGGGGTAACTCAGTTGGTTTTGATCTTTGGGTTTACTCTTCAATTGTCATCGGTTTGAGCCCCCTCAGGATTACGAAGGTTTTATTTGATCATTAACTTCAGGGCTATATAAGATTACTGGAGACTGCATGGGATGAATTGATTTATGTGCAAGCTGACCTTACACCCAAGAAGTCTTTAATTTGATCCAAAGAGAGAGAAGTAAGAATACAGTGTTATAGGTTTATAGCACCCAAAAGATTCCTGGCATGTGGAAGGTGGAAACCAGACCTCCATGGCTTATAATATGAGGATGGAAATCTCTTTTCCCAATAATCAAACGTCGATAGCCGATTCCATTTGAAAATTTGTGCTTATTTTTTTGGTTTTAAATATTTTAGAAATTACAAGTGTATCCTTGCTTATACTAGCTTAAAGTGAAATCTATTACCATTTTGGTATTAACCCTCCAAGATTAGTACAAGTTTAAAGCAAAATAGGAGACTGAGGTTGGGAACATATAATGGTTAATGGAGGGTGTTTCTGCTTTTTACAATCCAAATTTAAACCTTAAATGAATATTACAAATTTTCATGAGAAAATAAAAATTCATTAAACCCTCGTTTTGTGCGGGTTCTTGCTTGTTCAACCAAAAAAACGGAAACATAGAGAGATATGTGTATTGCATTTTAAAAAAAATTTATGGGCTGCAAATTAATATAATACGAAAACCAATGTACAGTGGAGAGAGAGAGAGAGGGGGCGGGGGAAAAACCCATGTCTTTATTCCCTTATTTATTGGTTCCATGTGCAAACCAAAAGAAGAACTTGTGAGGAGGGGCAATTTGACCTAACATCAAGCAAAGGGTTTCTAATCCTAAAATTAGGATAAAAAAATAGGTGTGTGATTACCACTCAAAATGACATTTTACAAGGGAATAAAAAATATGAGATGATGAAAATTTCACATTAAATCCGAGATCAACCTTGAAAAATTATCAAATAGAAAAAATAATTTATCACAACACAATAATAAATTTGTACAATCACATAAATTTTTATTATTTACCCTTACAAGATAATCAAGGCTAATACCAAAAAAAATAAATTGGGATAACCAAGTATATATTTACCATTATCTAAAGATATCAATACTACAAATCTCATATTAAACCGGAGAAAAACCCACAACATGTTCCTGTCTCTCTCATGATATTCTTTCGCCTCTTCTCCTGATGCTCTCCCACTTCCGCGACTCTTCGTCCCTCCTCAACATGTCTATTTATAGACTTGGGGAATGAGGAGGCAGCTAAATGCAAACTTCTTGCCCCTCCCTTTTAACTTTAACTTTTTTTTTTTAATAACCAACAAGGGTTAAAAGGTGAAGAGATTAAAAAAGAACAAGAAACATGAATGTAACAAGATCAGAGAGAAAGGAGAAGAAAATTATTAAAATAAGAACTGTTTTTAAAAAAATAAAATATATATAAAAAAAAAAAGGAAAATATTAGAATTTAGGGTATCACACATACCATGATTGAAATATTCTCTAAAGGATATTGGGCACTAAATAAATTATGCAAAGAACTGTTTTTGAATTTGAATGAATATGAAAGATCTTAACAATCGAGGTTATATATTGTTAATACATACAAATGAAGTAAAATATGCACGGAAATCTAATATCACATGCATATTTTGACCAACAAGCAGCTGAATTGATTCTAATTGCCAAAGCAGTTAATACGTAACCTACGCATGACATTGTTGTTTTGTAAATATGCAATCCACATCCCACATCTGGCTAGGAGTGGATTTGTTTCCCCTTTTCTTGTTATAAAAGGGGCTCCCTCCTCTTCTCTAAAAACACACCTCTCCCCTCCACTTAAGGCTATTTGTAGTATTACCCAATTGTTTTGAGTATTTGCTTTTTGCCTCAATTTCTTAGGAAATTGATTTCTGGTCTTAAGTTTGTATTTTCTTTTTCATTAGTGGAGTTAGTTCGTTGACGCCGAGGATCGTAGGCTATTGCCAACTCGTAAACGTGTTCTTATTTGCATTATTTTCGCTTTAGTTGTCATTATTTTGTATCGTTGTTTTCACGGTATTTCATGGAAAGCATGCATTCAAATGAATAGTAATATTTGTTAATTTGGGGAAAACTAACCCTGATTTTCCCAACAATTGGTATCGTGAGCCATGTCACTATATTTCTGTGGGTTGCAAAGGCTATTTGATCTTCCACATCTAAAAAGGTTCCCTTGGGCTTTTGACATTTTTTGCTCTATAGTTTCGGTAGTTCGTGGCAAAATTATTCCATCACATCGTAGTGATTCTATTGAGATATTGACATTCCGCAGTTGACGCCTATTTGTCATGGTGTAAAATGCTCGACTTGAATCCAATGCACCATCAACCTCTACATCAAAAGGATTCTCATCAAGATCATCGGTGACTAATACCAAATTTGATGAGAAATTCATGGAATCAAACAACTGTATGTGGCAAAGTGTGAGGCAAGATGTTCTTTCAACAGAGCTTGATGTTGCACTAAAGAAAGTGCACTGTAAGATGTTGATGAGAAAGATCGACAAGAATCAATCGCTTAGCATGTGGTACGATTTGATTTCAGTCTTCCAAGAGTTGAAATATCCGTTTATGAGAGACGCCCGTAAAGCAAGTTGTGAAGGAGATGGAAGACAAGTTCATGAAGAAGAGCACAGAGAACAAGCTCTATACGAGAACGAAGTTATACCGCTTCCAGCATAAACCAGGTACCACTATGAATGATCACATCACCAGATTTGATTCATTAGTAACTGATTTATTGAATTTAGATGAGAAAGTAAGTGATGTTGATAAGGCTTTGATATTGTTAGCTTCCCTTCCTGATGAATATGAACATCTTATTGTTAGTATGTTGATTAGGAAGGAAACAATAACCTTTAAAGAAGTAACTACCGCTCCAGACATAATAAGATCGTAAAAAGATAAATTAGAATCACAGGAGCTCACTAGTGAAGCCTCCACACTATTCGAGGTCGTAATCAAAGCCGAAACCATGGAGAAGGGGGAAGATTCATCAAAAGGCAAACTTGCAAAGATTAGTCAGCTTTTGTCACGAAAAAGGGCATTGGAAGAAAGACTGTCCGAAGCTGCATAAAAAGAAAGGAAAGGGTGTATCTGAAGCATGTGTGGTTGAAGATGATAAGTCGATTAACTAGTCAGTGTCATCGACTAGTAATCGCATGAATGGTTGTGTGATTTAGCCCGCCATTCCATATGTGTTTCGTGAAAAGGAGTGGTTCTTCAACTTTACGTAATCCTGATGGTGGTGTTGTTTATCAAAGTGTACAACTAACCTTACAAGATAGCCGATTCGTCGACCTGTAGCTGAAGAATCATGATGGGTCAATTAGGTGTCATGTATGTTCAAGACATCTGCTTGAAAAGAATCTCATTTCTTTGGGAACCTTGGAGTCAAAAAGTTTTACTATCATTATGCAAAACGGATTTTGAAAGTTGTTTCAGAGAACTCAGGGCGATGAAAGGTATCAGAGAAACAACTTGTACTCTTTATCAAGGCAAAGACAAAGAATGGGGACAAATAACAAAGATATCAGAGGCGCACAGTGAGTCATAGATGTCCGTGCTATGGCATAAGTGAGACTTGAGACATGCCGGAGAGAAATCTTGCAAACGCCAGGCTATGCAAGGATTATTGAAAGGCAAAATATCTGCAAGCCGGATTTTTATGAGCAATGTTCTAGGAAAGCAAAGAGGGTGAAGTTTGGCACGTGAATCCATAATAATCGAAGGTATATTGGATTATATTCACACAGACGCATGAGGACCACCAAGACTCGCTTCCTCAGAGGTAAACATTACTTTTGTTACATTTGTTGATGACTTTTCCAGAGTTGGGTGTATAATAAATCCAAAGATGAGGTTTGAAACATTTCTTGTAAGGGAAGAAAATGGTGGAGAACCAGACAGGGATGAAGATTAAAGTACTCCGATCTGACAATGGTACATGATGATGCTTTTTCAACCCGTAATCGGGTCACTGCAGGTGGTCATTGGTCGGACCCGGATTGTCGGCGGGTCGATGCAGCTCTGGATTAACTGGGCTGAGGTAGGATCACGACCGTTGATCCGTGCCCGACGCAGCACTCTCCGCAAAAACAAGAAGAAGGTCGATAAGGGCTTCATCATGTCGTCTCGATGCCTAAGTCGCGAGAAAAGAGAGACTCATTTAGAGGGCGAATGTGTTGCCATATATGTTTGCATATGAGTATGCGCCTAAGAGTGCGTACTCTTCATCGCCGGTTGCCCCCGTATTTATAGTAGATGTTCAATCATTGGATAGTGACTATGATCTGCTCCCATTGATGGGATTTTCCTCGTTATCGACCTGATTTGGTAATGGATTTAGAAAGAACAATTTATCTCGTGATAATCTTCCTTCCTATTGGAGGGAATCCAACCCATGTATGATCCGTCACATTTTTCTTTCCTTATTGATGAGATTTGGTTGGATTGGCAGGATAATATATTGTTAGGGGTTATTCTATTTTCTGTATTGGCGAAACACAGTCTGGTTTGCAGGATAGGGACCTTCCAATTTATCCAAGATTATCCTTTGGGCCTAGTGGGCCGGGCCTTCGCGGCTGCACCGAGTCTGGTATTATGCTGGGGTTGGTGAGTGGGCCTATGAGCCCATTTTTCAAACCCTATCGCTGTCTCTCACTGGGGTAATGTGTACGTGGGCAAGGGTTGTATCGCTTCTTGCATCGGATGCAATTTCCACGTGTTTGTTTAAGGTTGCTAGTTAAGGCTTAGTCACATATGTCTTGTGATAATGATGATCTTTGGTTTTCACTGCTTCCTACTCCTTCTAGTTTCTTTCGCTTTCACCTCCTCCGGTCCCAGGCTTCTCCTCAACTCTCCAACCTCTTCCTCATTCAGACTTTATTCGCCGTAGTTCTCTGTTTGACCCTTTTATGTAGAGTCTTTTTCTGGCATTTTTCCTGAGGTAGCTTCTTCCGTCTTATTCCTGGGACCACTGCGTCTCTACCTCTTTGGTTTCTCTTCGATTGGTACGACGAGGCGCTAGGTTAAATCTGATCGGATTTCGCTTTTACCGTTTTCTTTTATTACGGTCCGGGTCACTCTTCTTACGTATTAATGGCGACTCATTTGTTGCCGGCCTGACGGCTAGATGCTTCCGCCATTCACCGTGGTTGGAACCCCTAAACGCCTTGGGCGCCTCCTCTTCCCTCGGATAAGGACAAAGGGAAAATAAACCTAATTAAATATCCCTGGGTCGATTACCCAACCGCGCCCAACATGTTGTGACTATGGGACCTAGCAAGGTCGGTCCTTCGTATGGGGTTAACTTTGCTGAACGTTATCGACCTCCCCCTAGCGTCCGAGTATGGACCCCTGACTTCTTGACTTTTTATGTAGCTTCCGTGCCTGGGATGGTATGTTTCTTTGAGGTCGCCTTCGATAATGGTCTTCGTTTTCCACTGCACCCCTTCATGAAAGAGGTTCTGCAACATTTCAATGTCTGTCCTTCCCAACTCGCTCCCAACGATTGGGGCATTTTGGTGGGCCTATTGGCCTTTTTTAGGACAAATCTCGTCCCTAGCGTGGCTCATCTCTATCTTTTACTCCAGCGAGACACCGAGGCTCTTTATTCTCCAGCGCTCGAGCTCCTCTCAGATCACCGATCTTCCTTCTTCCCATAGGTCGTGGAAGGACGTTATTTCTTTGTTAGTGAATCGGGAATATGATCCTTCCGACAAGGATGATATCGGTATGCCCGTGGCTCGACCACCCCTCGATAATCTCTCGTGAGTTTTTGCTCATTTTCTGTAACTCGTGGTAAAGGTTGTTGAATATTTGATTTTGCATTATTCTCATGCTTCCTGTGTGCTCGACTGACCTTAGTGTCAAGATAATGTCGTAGCTCGTGTTGGCGGAATGTCCCGCTCGTCCCATGCCGGAGTTGATAAAACCCATTACTCCCGCCCGCCGAATCGAGGTCCAGACGCCTCATCGCTTCGAGGCCTCGCTCTTCCACCATGGGAGTCTCTCCCATTAGGCTTAATTCAGCCACTCCTACTAGGGGAGAGATTTTGGTCCAAATAAGACCGCCTCTAAGCCCTGAGTGCGAAACGGAAAAATCAGCTCCATTGAGAAAAGATCGGGCCGATTTGGCCAAGGTTCAGAACGGGGCGTCTTCGACTTCTTCTGCTCGAAAGTCGAGCTGGCGCAGCGCCCACACCGAGGCCCCGTGGGCCACTAGCTCTCCGCCCCTTCTAAGCCCGTCGTAAAGGCAAAAATCTCTTTGGATGGAGCCGCCGAGCAGCCTTTTTTTTAGCTGCTATGCCTATTACACCGGGAACCGCCTTCGAGGAGTGCTAGGCCACCTCGGGCGGTGGAAGAGTTTCGAGAAAAACTGAATCAAAAGTTGGCGGCGATGAGGACTCTTGCTCTTCAATGCCGAACTCGTAAGTGTGCGATCTCGTCTGGCCCTAAGGATTCCCGAATTTTGGGAGGTCGAAGCGCCGCCCGCTGATAAGGCTCTCGCTCTATCCTCTCGCGGGTCAGCCTCGCAAGTCCCTCGTATCCAATAGTGTCTGCCGTGTTACGATTCCGTCGGATGTTGACTTCCATGTTTGATGCGTAGCCACTCATTTGAAGGGTCCGTCGATAAGGCCAAACTAAACGAAAGCATGTAAAATCGGCCTGATGAGAGCAAAGGTGGCCTCTTTCTTTCAGAGGACTGAGCTTCAAGAATGGCAAGAACAGAGGATCAAGAGGTGGAGATCGAAACTGATCTAAAGCATACAAGGCATTCAGCCCGGAGGAAAGTGTAGAGAGATGAAGTTCAAAGAAGCTGGGCGGCTTGAAGGCGAGCCGAAGGTCCGGCAGCCCAGGTTATACCGAATGATCCGACGAGACCTGGATTGGCTATAGCCTCCCAATACGAGCTTCAGATCTGCTGTGGATGAGCTCGCCACATCCCGGGGTGAGCCGCGGATTCTCAAGAGGAGCCGCAAGCGGCCAATGGCGGCGGTGTGTGATAAAGTAGCTGTGAGCTATCCGTGGTTTGGCGGCGAGGCCCCGAGGCCAGGCGCCGCTGGGACGCCGGGCTCATCGTGAGGCCTCTGAGGTTGTAAATTCGACGGAGAGGCTGAATGAGGAGTGTCGCGATTTGGCGCTGGATCTTCACCAAAGAAACCTTGGTTGCTCGTGAGGATGATGTTATTAGCAGACGAGGGACTGCCGCTGCTCGCTGAGCCTCGGTGGCTCTCTTCGCCAGGTTATCGTTAACGCTCACCCGACTTGGACTTCAACTTCGATCTCCCAAGTGACGAGGAGGCAGAGGAGTCTTTCTCTGCAAATTATTCTCAAGAACCGGATACTCCTGCTGAAGCCCATTCCCCCTCTTCATCGTCTGTTCCTCCTGCTGATGCCTAGGTTTCTGTACTCATTTCGCCACATGATAATCGACTCATCTTTCTTTATGTACACTTGTTTCTTTATTCGCCAGCCCGAGACATATGTAGGTAAATATTCATTTTTTATCGTCTCATGCTCTCAATCAGAGTATTTTCGCTTTCTTCATGAATTGTAAGGGTTCGAATTGAGGGTCCGATGGCAATTAAGCTCACAAACCGAGTCAGCGAGGCTTCGTGGGCACCGGTACGAGCCGCCCGATTCCTAGGCTTTATGGCCTCAGAGAAGTGAGCTCACAAATTGAGCCTTGGGGTCTTTGCTGACCTGGCCTTGCCCGAGCCGACCCGATTCCTTAGGTTGTATGACCTATTTTTGGCAGAGCTTGTCATCTGAAAGGCCACCTCCATCACCACTCGCATGAGCTGAACCGAATTCTTTAGGTTGTATGACCTATTTTTTCGTGAGCTCGCCACCTTGCTACCGATCTCTACTTCCGCTTGTCTTGCACGAGCTGAACTGATCTCCCAGTCGCATGACCTATTTCGCAGCTCGTCACCGAATACCGAGCCCATCTCCGCTGTCTCGTATGAGCCGAATCACCTTAGGCCGCATGACCCATTTTTGGCGCAGCTCGCCGCCTGAGCGATCGTGACCGCCTACCGACTCACATGAGAGCTGAACTCGACCTCAGCCGCATGACTTATTTTTCGCGAGTCCGTCACCAGCGCCACCTCCATCGATGACTTGTACGAAAGGAATCGATTCCTAGGTCGCATGACCTATTTTTGTCGAGCTCATCATTTTGAGTCGCTTCACCTCCATCGCAATGACTCTGCATGAGTTGAACTATTCTAGGTCGTATGACCTATTTTGTCGAGTCGCCATCTGAAAGCATCGTGGCTCTCGGCGCCGCTGCCTCGCTGTTTCTACCGAAATGATCCGACCCATTAGGCGGGCCGTGGCTTCAGGCCGAAAAATCACCTCAATAATGTGAGCCACTGGCCCCGGCTCTCTCGTGGCCTTGATGGCTGCCCAGCCGAAATGATCCGACTCATAGGCACAGGGCCTGTGGCCGGTGGATCACCTCGCCAATGCGGAGCCGCCACCGCCCCCGGCTCAGGCCTGTATGCTTCTAACCGAGGCGATAAGCAGAGTGGCAATGTAACCCGAAATGGGTCCGACCCCCGAGGCGCCGCGGCTTCAGCAAGCAGGCAGGTGAGCCTGGCCAAAGTGAGCCATCGGGCCTGGCGCCGTGGCTCGTGGCGTCTGTACCGAGTACATGTAGCCGAGCGGAAATGTAAATGAAATGGTCCACTTCAGGCGCCGTGGGTCTGTGCGTGCAGTAGATGAGCTCGTCAAAGTGAGCTACTGGGCTCTTGGCGCTGTGGCCTCGGTGGCGTTCCGTACCCGAAAGGGCGATGTAGCCGAAAGTGGCAATGTGAGGGCCTCGAGCCGGTCTCGACTCATGAGGTAAATAGTGGCTCAGGCAGAGAGGCGAGCTCATCAAAGTGAGCCACTGGCTCCCGGCGCCGTGGCCTGTGGTATTCCGTACCCGAGTGGCGTATGTAGCCGAAAGTGGCAATGTAGCCTCGAGCCGGGTCTCGACTCGGCGCGCGGGCCTACGCAGGTAGTGCATGAGCTCGCAGTGAGTTACCGGGCTCGGCGCCGTGGCCTGCTGCTCCACCAGTGGCGGCGTAGCCGAGCGGCAATGTAGCCCGAGTCGGGTCTCGACTCCTAAGGCGCCGTGGCTCCGTGGCGCAGTAGATGAGCCTGGCCAAAGTGAGCTTACTAGGCTCCTCGCGCCGGGCTCGTGGCGCTCCGCACCTAAGTGGCGATTTAGCCGAGTGGCACGTGTACCCCGAAATGGGTCCGACCTCGAGGCGCCGCGGACCTCGCGCGCAGGTAGATGAGCCCGCCAGCGTAAGCCACCGGCTCCCGCCGTGGCCTGCGGCGTTCCACCGGCCGACCGACTCGCAGGCGCCGCGGCCCCGGCCGAGTGGATCAACTTGTCAATGTGAGCTATCAAGCCTCGTCGCACGACCTGTTTGGATTGAACTGCTGCGCGCGGCCATTCGACTTCTGATTTTCTTGGAAAGGTGCGAACGTCTTTAATGCTGATTGATGGAGAATTTGGAACGTTCAGGTGACTTTTTTTGAGTGCTTGCTTTATAAACGCGGCTTTGTCAGCTTCGTAACCCATGCTTGAGACTTTGCCTTTTATGGTGTGAGGAATCAAATTCTGGATGGAACTTCTAGATCGACCGCTTCGCCGGGGGGTTCGTCCGAAGCTCGCTCCTGCTTTACCGGATTCTGCTTAAGTGAGTTGTGTTTTTCCCTAGTCTCCTTTGGCTGGAGTCATGTTATCTCTAGCTTCGTGCTAAGGGATACATGGAGGGGCGACTTTTTGTGCCGCTCTTCCGCTTTTATTCTTCTTCTTCTCTCTCCTTTCTTCACCTTCTTTTCATCTTCCTTCTTTTTTTTTTATCTCATTCTCCCATTTTCCTTTCTCATTCCACACAAACTCTTTCCATCCCTTTTTCTTCTTCTCCTCTTTTCCACCTCTTTCCTTTCTTTCTCCTCTTTTTTTTTTTTTTTTTAAAGGAATTGCTTGTATTGTGTGCTTCCGAGATGTAATCGATGACACCACTGATTGTAACTGAATGTAGTTCAATTGGAATAAAGAGAAACTTTTCCTTTTATGTCTATGAACCTTCTCATTGTGCCTTTTTCTGAGTTTTATATATCTGAACTGTTTGGGACGTCTGACAACATAATTAATGAACGCTCAACTCATCACCTAAGGATTAACAAGGCTTTATTTAACCTTATAAACCGATGCTTACTGGTAAACGCTTAAGATGTTCCGCAGATTCCATGTATGTCAGAAGATTTTCCTTCCTCTGTCAGAGCTCATAATTGCCCTACCGACGACTGAGATACGATGTAAGGACCTTCCCGCCAGGCCCGCTTCCATGCGCCGGTTCTTCATTACCGGCAAGGAGTTTTTTAAGACTCAAATCACCCGGCATATAGCCCCTGGGTTTGACTTTTTATTATAGCACCTTGCTATCTTCCTCGATAATCCTCCTCAGACGCCTGTAAACTTGCTCGCGCTTTTCATCTGTGAGTTCTAAGCTTCAGACGAAGGTCTCGCCATTGTGTTCCACCGATGCTAACCGATCCCGAGACTTTATTCCGACTCAACTGGGCTACCGCTCTGTCAAGGCTAGGGCAAATGGGATTTCTCGTTGTCGACTTTCTGTCAGCCCTAGCCCATAGTACCTTTAGTACCCACTTCCTTTAAGGTCTTCCAATTTGGTTTTCAAGGCAATATGGTTCGATAGTGACTTCGGCCTGTCCGTTGGATTGCGGGTGTGCTGGAGATGAATAATAATTTTTAATTCCGAGCTCGGCACAGAAATCTCTGAATTTGGCGTTGTCGAACTGTTTTCCGTTGTCTGATACCAGGGCTCTTAGGATACCAAACCTGCATATGATGGCTCGCCACACAAAATTGCGTATCTTCTGCTCTGTAATTGTGGCTAAAGGCTCGGCTTCCGCCCACTTGGTGAAGTAATCCACTGCGACGATTATGAATTTGCACTGACCCTTACCAATGGGCAGGGGTCCCAGTATGTCCAAACCCCACTGTTGGAAAGGCCAGGGGCTTGTGAATAACGTTGAGGGTTCTGATGGGAGGCGCGAGATCTTGGCGTGCTCCTGGCAGAGATTTTACTTTGACTAGGCCTACATCTTTGAGTATCAGAGGCCGCAGTGATCTCCTCGCCAAGACTTTTCCCGCTAATGCTCGAGCCCGATATGATTCCCGCATATGCCCCTCGTGTACTCTCTCAAAGACGCACTGATGTCTTCCCGCGAGATGCATTCAAGGAAAGGTGTGAAAATCCGCTTGTAGAGGCTTCCTTGTGATTGCAACCCGCGCACTCCGCCTTATTTTACGCTTCTTTCGGTGGTCCTGGGTAGGCTTCCATCTATAATATAATCCCATATGGGCTCCATCCAAGTCGGTTTGGACCCGACTTGGGCAACCACCTCACCATAGAGATCGATTGAGGGTTCCGCCAGTATCTGATAGTGCCTAATCACGAGGTCTTCCTATGAGGTCGTATTAGCTTTGCCAAGGCGTCACGGAGTTCTCGTCTGGGACATACTTGACTTGAACCAACACGAATTTTTTTAATATGTCACGAACTCGGAGGCATAGAAATCATCCTTTCACTTTTGGGCCTCAGAGGTATCTTCTATTCATGACCACCAAATTGAGTCAGCCATAGACCTCTACCGGTCGACTTCTACGAATGGGGCGAGAATAGGCCCGCTACGACGGCCTCATACTACCCGTTGTTGGAAGCATGGAATCCAAACTGAAAAGGCATCGTCTGCTATTCCTTCAGTGGAAGTTGCCAGGATAAGACCCCGTCCACTCCTCGCGCTGCTCAAGCCCATCTGCGTAGAGTTTCCAAGGAGAGGTCACGTTGCTTCAAGCATCCTTAGCGGGTTCCGCCGATGTAAACCCATGACGAAGCCTGGCCAAGACTTGCCCTTTATTGCGCTGGCCGTATCCGATATCAACTCACTACCTTTACGGCCTACTTCATCAAATTTCTTCCTGAGGTCTCCGGGTCGTGCAACACTCTGCTTCATCTGCATTCCGCTGGGACTTCTATGGTATGAGCCCGGAAATAAGTGGGCGGAGCTCCCGAGCCAGCCGTTAATGCAGCCAAAATTAACTTTTCCATTCCCCGGGTACCTCTCCTCTGCCTCTTGGGAGTCACTTACAATAGTAAATCAAGCCGAACTCGCTTCCTATCTCCGACGAGACAATACTGAAAAGTCCCACGGCTTAAGTATAGAGTATGAGCCCTTCGACGTGACTTACTAGGAATCTGAGGGGAACTGTGCATGTTTTCAAAGATGAGAATGCTTCTTCAGGTCCCATTGAAAGGCTTTCTCTAACTTAAAAGAAGGTCAATGATTTATCACTGCCTTCCTAGATACGAACCAGCTTAAAGCCGCAATCCTTCCTATCAGGCGCTGTACTTCCTTTTATACCGTAGGGTGACAAATACGTCGAGTAATCGCCTTTATCTTGTTTCTTTCTGATTTGCCTCAATTCCCTGGTTTACTATGAAACCAGAATTTTTCCCCGGTCGGTACAAGGCAATAATTTGGTCGGATTTACCATGTTGTAACTTCTAGACTGGAACGCTTCGGAGAGATGGGCGATGTGAAGGTCAGTTGTGGTGAATTTTACCAACATGTCGTCTATGTATACCTCCATACACAGGCTTTATCCGCTTCGAACATCCGTTCATCAACCTCTCGTAGGTGGCTCCTGCGTTCTTGAGTCCAAACGACATCACCTGATAACAATAGGTTCCCTGTGCTGTGACGAACGAGGTCTTTTCTTGGTCGTCTGGGGTCCATACTGATCTGGTTGTAGCCGAAAAAGGCATCCATAAAACTGAGAAGTTCATGGCTAGCGGTGGCGTCCACGATGAGGCTCGATCCCCGCAGCGGGAAGCTCGCCCTTTCGGGCATTCTCGCTTATGTCTGAAGTCGATGCAGAGCTGCCACTTGTCATTTGCTTTGGACGAGATTCCACGTTAGCCAACCACTGTGATATTCCACCTCCCGATCGCTCCCCGGGCCGATGAGCTTGCCGACCCCTGATGGCTTTTCGCTCTCCTCGTGCAAAGCTCCTTCGCGCTTGACCTGCTTGAAGGATGGCCGATGTTCACCATGAGTGATTCATCATCAGATCAATTCCTCCCATATTCGCCTCGCTAGCTCTGCCAAGACGTCTTTGTTTTATTTTAAAAAATGGATAAGGAGGTTTTTGAGGTCTTCCGCTAGTTTGGATTCGATATAGGCGAGATGCTCCGGGTCGTCGTCCAATAATACGGGTTCCAGTTCTTCTGATGGCTCGGGTCGGGTGATCACCTCGTCACGCATGTCGAGCTCATCCAGGTATATATTGTCAACCGTCGTTTCATTGATGTGTCGAAAGTAGCATTCCCAACCCACTGGGTCTCTCAACCATTCCTACCCCGCTACTGTGAGGGAACTTGATCATCATGTGATATGCGGCTTTTATTGCATTGAGAGAAGGTCTGCCTAGTAACATGTTATAAGCAGACGGGGCGTCTACGACGAGAAATCTTGCTGTAGTCGTCGCTTGGCATGGGGGATCTCCCAATGTGAGTACCAACTGTATTGAGCCTAGGGGTAATACTCTTTCCCCGGAGAACCCTCGTAGAGGTGTGTTGACGGGCTCTAGTTTTTCCCTTCCGATGCCCATTTTATCAAAGGCCGACGCGAAGATGACATCGGCGGAACTCCCGTTATCAATCAGCACCCGATGAACTGTTTTGTTGGCCATAACTGCGCGAACTACCAGTGGGTCATCATGAGGGTGCCGCATCCCTCCGTGCATGAGTTAGAGAACGATAGATGTGTCGCTTCCTGTGAGCTTAGACATCGCTTTGAATTTCTCGCTATCTTTGTCGATCCACTGTTGGAGTAGGATAGGCCTCCGAGATGAACTAGACTCTCCTCCTCCTGCGAATCCTCCCGAGATCACCTGGATTTCTCCAAGGGGTTGCTGGTGCTGAGTCGTCGTCTGCCGAGGCGGCGGTTGTTGAGTTGGGGCCTGGTTCTGGGCTTGATTCTGGGCCTGATTCTCTGGAGATATGAAACGCCGGAGGTATCCGCGCCGTATTAAGTAATTTCTATTTATTCCACTGTATATAGGTTGTCCGTGGCAAGGTCCATGTCCCTATGGAACTCGCAATACGGTGTTGTCCCTGTGCGGATCCCACTTCATTTGAGTTGTTTCACCCGTGAACCGCTTGTTCCGTACTTCATGTAGGACACCCTATGACACCGAGGCCGTTAAGGAGTGAACTGGCCGAGGCGAATAACGCCGTCGTCACCGGGCGGTGGACCCGCACGATCCCCCGAGGTTTCCACGCCGAGGATCGCTCTCCATCTTTCTTTGGGATGTTTCTAACGCGAGCTGGGGCTTCGCCTCTCGCTGGCTATCTATCCCACTCTTCTCTTTATGGGTGGAGGAGCTCTCTTCTTGGATATGAGGGCTTTTCACGCTATATACTTCGCATGAAAGCACTCTCTACAGTATGCTTGCTTCGAGGTTTCTTTGAGATGGAAAACATCGATCCTTCGACCGCATTCTAACCCGCGAATGAATGCAAGGATTGGTGAATTTTCATCGGGTATTTCTATCTTCGTGGACTCTGCTGAATCTTTGTACGTAGGGACTTTACTTCTTCCCATGAGCCCCGTTTGACGGCCAATAGATAGAACTCTGGCTTATATGTCCCGGGTTCATGAAGTGGGAGCATTTAACGCAATGGATAGTTCTCGAATGAAGAGATTGATGAAAAATTTATTAAACCCGCCAAGGTCGGGCCTTTAGTGTGGTAGCGAAAGCCTCGTGACGCATGTATCCCGGGACACCATGTAACTCCATTTGATTTTTGTAAGTATCGAGGTGGTCACTGATCTTTGATTCCATCAATGCTCCCACTTGTGGCATTCAATTTCTACTGAAGGGGGCATGTAGCACCTCTACTGGGTGAAGGGTGATCTGGGCCTTTGTCGGCACTAAGGTATCCATAAGTAATCAAGCGGCCCCCAACCACCTCCTCTCACACCCGGCTAAGCCTGGCTGAAGACTCCTAAACCTCTGCTCCCATGATTGCTCTCCTGCTCCTGGTTAAGGGTGATGTGGCTCTTCGTTCCTAACATGTCCTCCGAGCATCGTCCGCTTCCTCTCTCGCAGGGGCCACCAGGGTCCGCGCCCCGCCTCTACTGACTCGCTTCGCTTCTAAGCACCTCTGGGAATGCGTTATGACCTTCCCGGGTCTGGCTGCGGCCCCCGTGGATGCTGCATCCGTCCGCAAGTTGTTCTAACTCTTCTATTAGCGCTGATTGACGAGGCAAAGTGTCACTTCGCTCGTATTGGCCAGATTACTTCACCGTCTGTAGAGGTCCGCTTCACCACGCCAGCTCGGTGGATCCCCGCATCTCGCGACAATGGCTCCTCGCTTGTGTTCCGGTTGATACCATCGCAATTGAGAAATTAGTTATATTTATTTAGGAACCGGGTTGCTTCCGCTGCATTCCGCGCTAACCGATGATGCTTTTTCAACCGGAATCGGGTCAAGCGTAGGGTCAGCTGGGCCGGACTCGATTGTCAAGGCCGATGCGTGCGCTCTTGATTGTCTGGGCCGAGGTAGGATCATCAGATCGTTGATCCAGGCTCGGACGAGCACCCCTCGCAAAAACAAGGAAGAAGGGGGCTGGCCGAGGGCTTTGCCCGTGGTCGTCTCCAACACGCCTAAGCCGCTTTCGAGAGAAAAGAGAGACTGCTAGAGGGCGAATGTTACATATGTTTGCATATGGTATGTCTAAGAGTGCACTCTTTCACCGCTGCTGCCTCAGATGAGTAGTATGTTCAATCAACTGATAGTGACTAGGATTCGCTCCCATTGGATGGGATTTTCCCGCATCGACCTGACGGTAATGGATTGTAAAGAATGTAGTTTATCCGATAATCTTCCTTCCTATTGGAGGGAATCCAACCGGGCGTATGATCCGGCCATTATTTTTTCTTTCTTATTGATGAGATTTGGTCGATCGGCAGGATAATATATTGTTGTGGGTTATTCCTATTGTGGATTGGCAAACACAAATCTGCTCTGGCAGGATAGGACCTTCCAATGATCCAAGATTATCCTTGGGCCTAGCGGGCTCGCCTCGCTTTGGGCTGGTACCGAGGGGCCTGGGTATTGCGTTGGGCGCGCCACTTTCGCCTTGGTGAGGGCCCGGCTCCATTTTCAAACCCTAATGTTATTTAATATAGAAATGATCAATTTTCTTATTTCCTAGAATAAGGAAGGCATATCTCGACACTTTGCGCTAGGAGATACATCGCACAGGTCAAGGTATAGACCATGAATCGAACCTTGCTAGAGAAAGTCTTCGTATGTGTCATTCAATACCGGGTTCGGGAAAACAAGCCTGGCCGAGGCCGCGCAGGTATGCAATCATCTCATTAACCGTCTACCATCAACTACACTAAATGGCAAACACCCTTTGAGGTATATCCGAAACCTTACAAATGATTATGATATTTTACATGTGTTTGGTCTCCATTGTTATTATCATGTAAAGCGAATCTCAAGCCGGATCCAAGGGCTAAAAAGGCATTGTTTACGGAGCACCGTGTCAAGGGATACCGACTGCGTCTATCTTCGAAGAAAATTATTTTTAAAGTATGGATGTTACTTTTGATGAATCTTCTATGTCAAGAAGGTAATATCGATGGAAAAGTGTCGTGAGAACAATTTTTCAGAACGCGAAGATCAGCCAAGTAGTGAGGGTACTTTAAAATGTGGGAGTTTCGTGATTTACTTCATTAAAAACCATTGAATACCACAGACAAAACATGAAGCGTATGTTGAGAGGAAGAGGTTTCAAACGAAGAACCCATCACAACATGATTTACCACTGCCATCAGAGGTTACAAAGAGATTAGAAACCTCGTTTATTGAAGATATGGTGGCTTTATGCATTTTTGGGGCAGAAGGTGAGATCTCGCACTTTTCACAAATAGCAGTCCGTATGTTGCAAGTGGAAGAAAGCTATGGATGTGAAGAATGCGCCTTGTGAAGAATCACACGGCTAGACTACTAGCCGGAAATGCCGAAATTGGTCGCAAATGGGCTTATGTCGGTTAAGGGATCGCAAGAATGACGCTTACAAGCAAGGACTGGTAGCCAAAGGCTATGCTTTAAGAGGAATTGACTATAATGAGGTATTTTCTCCCGTTGTGAAACATTCCTCCATACACATTTTGTTAGCCTTGGTGCAGCACATTAATATGGAACTAGTTCAATGTGGACGTGAAGACAACATTCTACAGGATTTGGAGAAGGAAATCTATATAAACTGTTTTGTGGTTTCCAAAGTTGTTGGAAAAGAAAATTGGGTTTGTAAATTGAGCAAATCGTTATATGGTTTGAAGCAATCACCAAGGCAGTGGTATAAGCGATTTGATCAGTTCATGATAGGCCAAAACTACACCGAAAGCAATTTTGATCACTGTGTGTATTTCCGCAAGCTACAAGATGGATATTTCATATACCTTCTCTTGTATGTTGATGACATGTTGATAGCATCAAGGAATCAAGGGGAGATATGCAGACAGCTAACTCAGAGCAAGGAGTCTAAATGAGTGACCTGGGTGAAGCCAAGAAGATTCTCGGCATGGAAATAGCGAGAGACAGATAGAGGGGCACACTTTGTTTAACTCAGAAGCAGTATTTGAAGAAGGTACTACAACACTTTGGTATGTCTAAGAAGACCAAACCTGTAAGTACCCCACTTGCTCCTCATTTCAAGCTTAGTGCTTCACAGTGTCCAAAGACAAAAGAGGAACGGGAATATATGTCAAAGGTTCCTTATTCAAATGCAGTGGGTAGCTTGACGTATGCTATGGTGTGTACAAGGCCTGACATTTCACATTCAGTTGGGACTGTGAGCAGGTACATGCATAATCCTGGAAAAGAACATTGGCAAGCAATGAAATGGATTCTAAGGTACATTCAGAAAACCTTAGATGATGGTTTAATATTTGGTTAGTTAATGATAAGGGTCAGTCAATATGTAGTTTGGATACTCGCGATTCAGATTATGTCAGATCTCGATAAACGTAGATCAACTACTAGTTATGTGTTTACTCTTGCAAAAGCAATCTCAGCTTAGTTGAAGTCTACTTACAATGATAAAGTACTTTGTCTACGACGGAGGCAGAGTATACGTGCGATCATCGAAGCAAAGTATGAAGCAATATGGCTACAAGGGGCTGCTTGATGATCTGGGTGTTGGTCAATTGTAAGCCAGTGTTTTGTGACAAATGAGCACCATTCATTTAGCTTAAGAACCTAAGTTTATCGCGTACCTGACTAAGCATATTGATGTGTGAGGTATCATTTTGTGCTGGAAATCATCAGAAGGTGGAGATTTTAAGATCAAGACCGATGATAATCCTGGGCGTATATGTTGACTTAGTAGTGGCATAACGCATCAAGTTCAATCATTGTTTAGACTTGATCAACATTGCAAAGTTTGATTGCGTCGTCAACGATTCGAGGCGTTTGGCAGCTTTTGTTAAAGAGAAGTTTCGAGATGGGATTCGGGACATTTTCGTGAGATTTGTTGTTTTTTGTAAATATGCAAATCCACATCCCACATCGGTTGTGAAGTGGATTTGTTTTTCTTTGTTATAAAGGGCTCCTTTCTAAAACACACTTCCTTCCACTTAAGGCTATTTGTGTGATTATCCAATTGTTTTTTGGGGTATTTACTTTTTTGCCTCAATTTTTTAGGAAATTTATTTGTGGTCTTAAGTTTGCTTTTTTCTTTCACAGCGGGAGTTGTTCGTTGACGGAAAGGACGTAGGGCTATTGGGCTTAACTCCTTAAATTTATGGTGTTCTTTATTTAGTATTATCGTTTAACTCACACATTATTTTGTATCGTTGTTTGCCGTATTTCGCCGAAAGTTACTATTCATAAGGAATAATAATATTTGGAGCACCTGGGAAACTAACCCAGATTTTCCCAACATACATCATAAAGAAAACATGACCGATCATTACAAGCATCTCTTAACCGAAATGATATCATGGCCAAATTCGCTTTTGGTATACCCAAAAAATGAGACAATAAGAACAAAAGCCATTTTGACATTTGAGGATATATAAAGAGAAAAAAATATTGTAGCTATTTCCCATTTCCCACTCACATACTTATGCAAAAGGAAAACCCTTTCTTTGTTTTAAGTGTGAAAAGTTGAACTTAGCCTCTCATGAGGATCCACTTCCTCCTCCCCGTAATCCTCTGGTGTCTCTTCCAGAATCCCCACCTCAGACATAACCCCTTGGAATCCTTTCTTAAAGATCCTCTTCTTCATAATGATGGGCATCAACACATGTCGGTATTTAACTTCTACAAAATGGGTCAAGAGATTCGACACATGTGGAGCTTCTAAAGAATGTTAGTATTAATTCAAATACATGTAGTGCATCACATTGAGTAAGAAAGAGTAAAATTGTCAGAATAAAACTTAAACTGTTTCATAATATTGAAAAAGGAATTACAAGAAGGCGTGTTTGTCAATGTTGATAACTATTGTAAATGACCTAATAAGCCTGCAATGCCTTCAATCTATTGTCCCATATTATCATCAGCCTGCATTAAGTGTAATTATTTACCTCCAAAGAGGAGCACAAACCTATTAGACTTGTTGGTTTGCTTGCCCTTAATGCAATTCACACAAGTCTCAAAATCAGCAAAATCCAAAGTACTATACCCCATCATTAACCAATTTCTTTCATTTTCAATGGACGCTGGTCCCAATCTCCAATGCCATAACATAGAGGATTCCTCATTCATAACACATCTTTTTAATCCAGCGGTAACATGCATAGAATTATAAGTAACATTATTGTGTAATTGAATATGGAAAAGACCATTAGACAATGCACCATAACCAATAACTTTGGATTTATTAGATAAACTAAAACCCGAATCTTTAAAGTTAAAGGAAAATCCTAAAGGTACAAGTCTTGAAATTGAAATTAAATTCTTAGAGAAACTTGAAACATAAAATGTCTTTTCCAATTCTAAAATGAAACCGCTGCTTAATACAAGGCTGCAAGTGCCAATAGCTTCCACACGTGAACTCATCTTGTCGCTTAATAGATGCATTGTTCACTTCCTTACAAGCTTCCTCAAGGTTTCGCATACCCTGTAAGGTATTTGAAACATGGATTGTAGAACCGTAATCAATCTAATTATAAAAAGTTATGATTAACATTAACCATATTAGATTCTATAATGTGGCATAAAAAGAAAATTGAGTAATCTTCTTTATCAAGCCATCTTAAATTTTGAGCGCCCTTCTATGTGTCCCTTCTTCTGCGTAAAAACACTTAATTCTTTCTTTATGCCTAGTTGAATAGAAATCTTTCCTTTTAGCTTGATCCTTTCTTTCCAAAAGTGGGTCAAGTTAATGATGGGGTACTTAGTACTTGATTTTGTTGGATTTTGAGACTTGTGTGAATTGGCCAAGGACAAGCAACCAACAAGTCTAAAAGTGCTTATAGAGCACAAAACCTATAAGAGATTATACATATTGACATTTGTTGTCCTGACATGAATGCAAATGGTCATAAATACTTTATCATCTTCATATATGATTATTCACGATACATGTATCTCTACTTACTTCGTTCCAAAGATGAAGCTTTAGGTGCCTTTAAAGTTTTTAAGGCTGAAGTAGAGAATAAATGTGGAAAGCATATTAAGATCGTGAGATCAGCTATAGGTGGAGAGTACTATGGTAAATACACAGAGAATGGACAAGCCCGTGCATTTTAAGTGCTTCTTCAAGAAAATGGGATTGTTGCCAGTACACTATGCCTAACTCTCCGGATCAGAATGGTGTGGCAGAAAGAAGAAACTGAACTTTAATGGACATGGTAAGGAGTAGGAGGAGTAATACAAAACTACCTCAATACTTGTGGTCTGAAGCTCTAAAGACGGAAGTGTATATATTAAATCGAGTTCCAACCAAAGCTATCCCTAAGACGCCTTTTGAGTTATTCAAAGGGTGGAAATTGAGTTGGCGACATATATGCGTTTAGGGATGCCCGTCTAAAGTGAGAATTTATAATCCACAAGAAAAGAAGCTATACCTAAGGACCATTAGTGGGTATTTTATTGGATATGTTGAAAGGTCCAAGGGGTATAGATTTTATTGTCCATCCCACAAAGACTAGATTGCAACCACAAATGCGAATTTCGAGGAGTTACTTGATCGCTGGGAGTGACTCGCTCAGACATTTACAGAAGGATCATTATGAAGGTCAACCTCCGGTCTAAGTGATAGATTGATGTCATTCCCACCTCAAATACAACCGAGTATGAGACAACCATTTCCTCAAAGTTCCACATATTGGCCGATATTGATCATGTAGACAAGTTACAATGAAGAAATTCCTAAAATCGTTGGAACAATCAACGTGAGCAACATATTGATCAACAAATTCCTCAAGAGAATGATGAAGCAACATTAAGAAGATCTACACGCTTAGGAAATCAAAGCAATTCCTAATGATTATTTAGTGTATTTACAAGAATTGGACCATAAATATTGTGAGCTTCGAAAATGATCCAGAAACGTTTTCACAAGCCATGAGTTCTAAGGAATCTAACTCATGGTATAGTGCCATGAAAGAAGAAATAAATTCTATGACATCTAATCGAGTTTGGGATCTCACTGAGTTGCCTAATGGTGTAAAAGTCGTTGGATGTAAATGGGTCTTTAAAACAAAAAAGGACTCACTAGGCAACATTGAGAGACATAAAGTAAGACTCGTTGCCAAAGGATTCACTCAAAGGGAAGGAATCAACTACATAGAGACCTTTTCTCCTGTATCTAAGAAAGATTCTCTTCGGATAATCATGACATTGGTTGCACATTTTGACTTTGATTTACATCAAATGGATGTGAAAACGACATTCCTTAATGGTAATCTAGAGGAAGAGGTTTACATGAAATAACCCGAAGGATTCTTCTAAAGGAAGGTGAGCATTTAGTTTACGTAAGCTAAGAATCCATATGGATTTAAAACAAAGGTCCCGCCGATATTTGAAACTCCATGAAGCCACATTTATCTCAGCTTGAAGAAAATATCATGGATCAATGTATATACCGTAAGGTCAAAGTGGGAGTAAGATTTGTTTTCAGGTTATATGGATGAATTCGTCAGTAAACCAATGATAAGGGTTTGTTATATGAGGTGAAATACTCTTCAAAGAACTTTGATACGAAGGATAATGGCGAGGAATCTTATGTCATTGGCATTTTGGGTTTGTCTCAAGAGACCTATATCAATAAAGTTTTAGAGAGATTTAACATGAAAAATTATTCATTGAGTGTAGCGCCCATTTTGAAGGGTGACAGATTCGATTTGAATAAGTGCCCTAAAAATGATTTCGAATGGGAACACATGAAGAACATTCCATATGCTTTAGCTGTTGGAATCCTAATGTATGCTTAGGTCTGTACCAGACCTAACATTGCATTTGCTGTTGGAGTATTAGGAAGATATCAGAGTAATCCAAGTCTTGACCACTGGAGAGCTGCAAAGAAGGTGATGACATATCTTCAAGGAACAAAGGATTACATGCTTATGTATAGACGAACAGATAGTTTGAGGGTGATCAGTTACCTGACCGTGACTTCGCCGGTCAGTTTTGATTCTCGTAAATCAACATTTGGTTATATTTTCAAGCTAGCTAATGGATCTCTATCTTGGAGAAGTGCGAAGCAGACTTTGACTGCCAGTTCCACTGTGGAAGCCGAGTTCGTATCTTGTTTTGAGGCTAGCTCACATGGTGTATGGTTAAAGAGTTTCATATCTGGGCTTAGAATTGTGGATTCCAAGGCCATTGAAGTTGTATTATGATAACTCAGTTCCGGTATTAATGGCTAAGAACAACAAGAGTGGAAGTCGAAGTAAGCATATCGACATTAAATACTTAGCCATAAGAGAACGTGTTAAAGAAAAGAAATTAATATTGAACATTACTTAGCACCGAGTCGTTGCATGATGATCTCTATTAAAGGCATGCCACTCTAAGTTTTTAAGAGCATGTAGTACAAATGGGACTTGGTTCCATGACGTAATTTAATTGTACATACATTCATTATTTTAATGAAACTCTTATTCAATTTGATATTTTCTCATATGGTTTTGTACATTTCATATTATTATTATTATTTTGAGAAATATATTTAAGCTTGGACCTTGAATAAACATATGGTTTATTCATTAAGTTTAAGGGTTTGTGTTGAGGAACTTGATATATTGTAATACATGGAAGATACTACTCACTATAAGAGGACCTATTGCCATGATTTATATATTTAGTTTCCCCTTGTGGTGGGTGTTGAACTATATGGACCAAGTTGGAGAATGTTAGAATGGTCAATATGTTTAAAGTTTTAAATTTAAAATTTTAATAACACCGCTCTCAACCCTTCATCTCTTGGAGGACCAGTGATGGCTTTAGTCTCCATAAAGAAGAGCCATTGCACATTTTTTTGGTCCCTAAGCCTTACTCTCGTATATATAGAAAAAATTCACCATCAAGTTTTTTTTTCTTTTGAGAATGAAGAACCAAAAGCGCATTCCGGGGCCCGCTTCACAACACTTTGATACATGATATCCAGACTGCCTGCATGCGATCTCATTATGTTGTTGGTATTTCATAAATCATTTGATTTTACATTATTGTTCTAACATTATCCATTGACCCCAAACTTAAGAGCTCCAACCTGGGAAGTGCAACCTGTCCAATTTATCACATATGGTTAATAATTAATATACTCATTCACATATATTCTCAAGAACTACATATATATATATATATATATATATATATATATATATATATATATATATATATATATATATATATATATATATATAATTAAACACTATATAATTGTTGTGAGTTCCGAAATGTTGCTATGGTAGTTCCACAGATAACCCTCGTGACGTCCGATTCTAGAAAATAAGTTCTCAGCAATAATTTCTGCAACCGGAGTCACAATAATTTCCATTTCCTACTCTTTTTTTCCTCCCTCTAGAAATAGAAGGCATTTGAGCAAAAGCAGATGAGGGGAAGTTTTGAGTGAATATTACAGATGAAATTAAGGATATGAAATATTTGAGGTATCAGAAGAGCGGAAGAAGTTGTGGGAGGTTTCAGCTATAAAAAAAAAAAAAGAATCAGATTTTTTTTCTTTCCCTTTTTTTCAAGTGATGAGAGATGAGATAAAGAGCAACAAAAATTGGAAAACGAGAATACTTAGAAGCAAGAGAAGTGCAATGAGTAGGAAGGAATAGTTGTAAAATGACAGAATGGGTAGAAAGTAAAAAGAGAGAAATCAAGCTCAAACACAACAAATTCAGAGTTTAATACAAAAGTAATTCATTTTAAAAAAAATAAATTACAAATATATATATATATATATATGGTTATATATATATATATATATATATATATTTTTTTTCAAAATATTCATAAATCTAATATTTTTGTTTTTAAAACCGCATTCATCAACTACAGTTTTGAAATTAACCTTAAAACTGCATTCATCAACTGCGGTTTTTAGGTTTGTTTTTAAAATTGCAAGAAAATTCGGATTTAAGCACTTTAACTCAAGCCAGGAATGCGATTTAAAAAAAAAAAAAGATTAGATTTGTGGAATATTTTGAAAAAAATCTATATTTATAATTTTTTTAAAAAAGAATTACTTTTATATCAAATAGAGGAAAAGGTTTCTTGCGTTGTTACTCACAAAGAAAGGGGAAAGACAGATTTATGAAAATGAGAACTAGAATCACCGAGAATGAGAAGGAAATTACAAAGAGTAGAAATGAGAAGGTGAAGAGTCAAAAACTCATTGATTTTTAATCCATTTTTCTGACATGAGTTACAATATAATTGCTTATTATTATGCAGAAATATGGAGACCTTACCAAATTTATGTTTTGCGTATTTGGCAGAAGAATCTGACAATTCCAAAGAAGAAAAGATATATATGGTCAAGGTGCCTAGGTCGCAATGTAATCTAGGAGAGGTCGCGACAAGGGATTCCTTAGATCAATAGTTTTTAAGTCACGACCTGAGTGAGCATGTTGCTGCAAATTTGTTAGACAAAGACCTCAGGTCGCGACAGAGAATTGAGGTCACGACAAGAAGTGATACTGGGGCCAAGAGAAGAATGTTGCGACAAGAGACAGGATGCAAAGACAGAGAAAAAGCTTGAAAGAAGGATCTTGTCGCGACATCGTTCTGGATGTCGCGATGCTGAAAGAAGACAACTCTTGTCGCGACAGAAAAACGATGTCGCGACAAGGAATGATAGCTTCATGAACTGACAAGGTCTCCACAAGGGAATTTGCCGCTAGACAAAAAATACGCCAAGACACCCGCTTGAGAAACCCGAGAAAAATTCAATTTTTTCGAAAAATGGTAAACGGTAATTTCGCTGAAAATCGAAATTTCTAGATTCCTGATGACTAAACGGATCAAGACCAAGTAAATTCGCCTCACAAATCTAGCGACTTTAAAAGTTTCACGAATTCTAAGATAATCGAATATTTTACGCATTTTCGCGACAGTCGTCATGATTTTCTGTAGTGGAAGAGATTTACGAAAATCTCAAAGTCGAAACGCTGAAGTTAAATTCATATTTAAAATAAAGTGAATCGAAAAGAAATAAATTGTTTCGGGATAAAAAGGGATCTGAATAAAGCAATATTAATCATGTATCTAAAATAATAATAAAAAAAAAAAGTATACAAGTCAAACTGGTGGGAGGAGACGGAGGGGAGAGACAGAGGGTGTGCAGAGGAGATTTTTTAATTTTTATTATTTCTTCTCTTTGCTTCTTTCTCAGATTTACGAAAATCGGACCGTAGATTTTTATCAGGGCTGAAGGCAAAGTTGATCTACGCAAACGAGCCTACGATAAGAATTAAAATCTTGAGTTTCACAAACTCCAATGAGGTAGGATCTTTTCTTACTTGTGTTAATCTTTGGCTAAGAGCCATGTAAATGGTTAGGAATGCTCTGAGGCTTGTTTTAGCTGTAGACTCGGTCTCAAAAGCTTTGAACCGAGTGAGAAATTCCTATTTTGAGTGGTCGTGAACAGTAACCAGAGGGTTTTACTATTCATGTGAATAGTAACATGAATAGTGAAACGTGAATATTTTTATGTGAATTTTTATGTGTTGAGTGATTCAAAATGAATTGCTCGTGTTTGTTAATTAGCCCATGTGAGCTAATTTTGGTGTAATTGATGGTAAATGTGCTTAACATGTTTTATGTGATTTAATTATGTTAATATATATGCATGTGAATATATTGGCATGAACGTATTAGAATTAGCATCATGCATTCCATATGCATTGGGGCACCCTAGAACAATAGGAGTGAGTGCATGAGGTGGTTTCTTGAAAGAATTGTTTCGGAGGGTTGACCAATAATAATAATTATTAGAGTGTGTCCATTATTTATATCGGAGGGTTGTCCATATAATATCAATCGTCGGAGTCGGCCCAATTGATATACATCGGAGGGTTGTCTACAAAATATCAATCGTCGGAGTCGGCCCAATTGAAATACATCGAAGGGTTGTCCACAATATAGATTATCGGAGTCAGTCCACTATTTATATCAGAGGGTTGTCCACAGTTAAAAACAAATACATTTGTTTGGAAATGGTTTTCTCATACATGGCTTAGGCAAATGTGAGGGAGTCGGTGAGGACTCGACCCCGGACTGGTCATGGTAGACGTCACAGGTTCATGTAATTGCTTGAATGCATTTGTTTTGCCATGCATTAATGTGCACTTAGGCGGAGGAACCCATGTAGGAAATTATCTCTATCGGGCTTTCATTTCACTCGTCGAGGATCACCATTTCAGTATTGTGGAGCGACCGGAAGGCTATCTATTAGAGGCCGTTTGAGAAGAAAGCCGACTTGTGACTTTGATGTTGTTGTACCTATGTATTAGAATATTGTCATTTTAATATATGTTGTATAAGAGTAATTTATTAACTCTTGAATCATGTGAGATAGTTGGTTGGATGTACTTGTGAGTATTGATGCAAATTCAAGCGGCATATTTACTTCTGCAGATTTGACCTTGGTGTGGTCATTGTTGATTATTGGGACAGGTTTTTGTACTTTTGGTAGAGCTCCCTGTACAAAGAAGACTCTGCCCGATTTTCGTAAGTGGTGTCGGGTTACTTGACATTCACGAGTATTCCACGGCTTCACGTTGTCAACAGCACTCTTGCCAGGCAGCTTGCATCGCAGCATAGATATACGAATACCTAGGGCTTGAGGGACTTGGGCTTAGGTCATGGTCATGAGGTGTAGGAATATCACAGCTTGGTATAGCTCGATGTTGGATACTAGAGTATAGCTTACTATCGGTAAGTTAGGTATGTGGTTGCCTAGGAAATCATGGGACAGGATTAGAACACTACATGCATGGTGTTTTATGTGTGATTGTTGTACATAACATGAGTTGTTGTGTGTTATGAATTGTGATTGAAATTGTATGCTTGGTGAATAGCATAGGAAAGATGTTGAACACTAGGGTCGAGAAAATGTAACCTTAGGTGTTCTGAATTTTAATAAATGGTCTATAATTAAATGAAAAAAAATGATGTGGAAGAAAATTTTTTATAAAGTTTTACGGTGTGTAAAACCTAGGGAATAAATAAAATAAATTTTAATAAATTTATTTGGTTTATCGAAAAATAATAATAATAATTTTTTGGTGGTTTTCAAGAATGAACGAAAATAAAAAATAAAAAATAAAAAATAAAAATAAAATGAAATTTAAAATAAAATTTTGTTGTTAAAAATGATTTACTGTGGAATTATTGTCTTGTATATCCTATGAATGTAAGGACATTGTGTATGAAATATTTTTCTAAGATGTGAATAGTGTATCGAGGCCGTGTTTACACCTTTAGAGATGTCGCATCGCCAGATAGAGTTGGGCTTAGAGGTTGAGGCCCTGGAGGAGCCTTTATGTGAGTTCTCCCTAGGATTAGGGCGCAGGGATGTGGATGATATGTCGTTGTTGAGAGTTAGAGGATCTCTTGTATTCCACTGGCGTTGACCCGAGAGTCATGATGCCTTTTCCGAGTTCGGCTATCTTAAAGATTTGATCAGTCGGCACTTATAGAGTCGTTATCGATTGTGAGCATAGGAGGGTTACCGCTTACACGCAGGATGGTACTTGTGTTGTATTTCAGGGGGACAAGCATGATATTTCGCCTCTAAACAAAGGTATGAGTCCAGTGTTGTCGTGGATACTGGCTGGGTTGGCTAGCGAGCCTTACCCTAGAGGACGAGGTGAGACTGGACCTAGATCTACCTCGAGTAGTCTGCGAGTATGAAGATGTTTTACCCTGTGATGAGCTACCGTGATCGCCTCCTCAGAGGGTCAGAGACTTCCTGCATCGAGTTACACTGGTACTTCGCCCATCTCTATGACTCGCATGTGATGGCACTAGTTGGAGTTGCGGTGAACTCAAAGTCTAGCCACAGGAGCTACTAGACAGTTTGTTAGACCGAAAGCACTTCACCATGGGGCGCTCCGGCCCCGGCTTGGGCAAGAAGAAGGACAAGACCTTCGATCGCGCATTGACTACCAACAGTTGAATAGGGTTACGATTAAGAATCGATACCCATTACCGAGGATTGATGATTTGTTTGACTAGCTGAGAGGAGCGCGAGTCTACTCCAAGATAGACCTTCGCACTAGTTACCATCAACTGAGGGTTAGGGAGACAGATATCCCTAAGACAGGCTGCTCGTGACATCGTTATGGGCACTTTGATTTACAAAGGATGTTTGATTTATGAATGCGCTGAAGAAGATTCATGGATCTCATGGTCAGGTAATTCTAACCCTATCTCGATCGCTTATTCGTAGTCTTTTGTGGATGACATTTTGATCTACTCCCACGAGGAGCATGAGTATCACTTAAGGATAGTTTTACGCTTGTTGAGAGACCATCACCAGATCGTCAAGCCCGGGTGAAGTGCGAGTTTTGCCATCGAGGTGAGAGATTTTTGTGACATGTGGTGTCGCGATCAGCGCGGCCGCGGACCTAGAGAAGGTCGAGGCCGTGATGAGTTGGGAGAGGCCGAAGTCAGTCTTCGAGATACATAGTTTCTTGGGATTGGCTGGGTACTATAGGAGATTCATTAAGGATTTCTCCCGATTAGCGACACCTATGACGAGATTGACCCGGAAGGAGGTCAAGTTTGATTGGGATGATCGATGTGAGGAGGCATTCCAGGAGTTGAAGAGGAGACTTACTACTGCTCCTATCTTGATAGTCCCGAACAAGGGACAGGGGTACACAATGTATTGTGATGCCTCGAGGGTCGGACTGGGATGTGTTTGATGCGCGGAGGGTAGTAGCTATGGTTCGCCAATAAGAATCATGCACTACCCCACACATGACATGAAGTTGGCGGTCGTAGTCTTCGCCTTGAAGATTTGGCGCCACTATTTATATGGCGAGGAGTTCGAGGTGTACCTGCACCACAAAGTCCAAGTATATTTTCATGCAAAGCCGACCTCAACATGAGGCAACGCAGAGATGGACTCGAGTTCCTGTGAGGATTATGATCAATTTTGCACACCATCCCGGGCAAATGTAGTGGTTGGATGCACTGTTGAAGTCACTGAAGCATTGGCTAGTATAGCTTCCCGGGAGTGGCGGATGCTCTAGACTCGTGGATAGTCTATGGGCTACAGTGACGCGAGCGCACTTAGGTACGCTTGGGAGCGAGTGGCTAAGCAATCGTCAATACTATCGAAAGTAGAAAGATCGAAATGTCCCAGTGGACAGACTACGTATAGTGTCTATCGCGGACCGGCATGCTTAGGTACAAGTGACGCAGGGATCGGACCGCCCACGTAGATGGTAGTCTTGTGATAGAGGACGGGTAGCGGTTCCCCCTGCTGACCGATTTGAGAGGAGATTCTCGTGGAGTTTCACGCTTCCTCGATATGCCGCATCCAGTGGCACGTAAGATGTACCAGATCTTCGCCGACAAAGATACCGAGGGAATGAAGAGAGATCGAGGGGGACTTTGTGCGACGATGTCTCACGTGTCGCAAAGGGGCGCCAGCACCAGCGCCGCCAGGCTAATAACCGAGGTGGTTGGAGCGGAAGGGGGAGCACGCCACGACGGATTTTTGCGACCCACTATGACACCAAGCAGACATGATGCGGTATGGTGATAGTGGACCGACCACGGTCGCCACATTTTCTAGACGTGTGATGATCTTCTCACATTGAGAGACTGGCTTGGCCAGATAGCCCGAGAGATAGTCCCGCTACATGGAGTACCCGCATCCATAGTGGCCTGATAGAGACCTGTTGTTTACTTGCGCACTTTTGGAAGAGTTTCCAAAGGCTATGGGCACACGGTTGGACCATGAGTAATAACTTTCCACTACGTATTTGATGGTAAGTCCGGTGAGGACTATACAAAGGAGACATGCCGCAAGCATGCGCCTCGATCATAAGTAGCCGGGAAGAGCATTTCTTAGTGGAATTCAACAACAATAGTTACCAAAGTAGTATACAAATGGCACCATGAGGCGTTGTATGGGAGGGGCCACAGATCATCGATATGTTAAACCGAGGAGAGAGCTCCATCATCGGGTCCCGATTCGATTAGAGACACCCGAGAAGGTGAGCTTGATACGACAACGGCTTCTCACTGTACCTCAGCCACAGAAGAGCTAAGTGTATGTACGACGTCAACCCTTAGGAGTTCGAGGTTGAGATCACGCCTTCTTGAAGGTGATGCCAAGAGAGGAGTGGTCGTTCTGAAGCAGGGAAGTTATCGCCGAGGTTTATCGGGCCCTTCAGATACTGAGAAAGACCGCGAATGCATCATTGGCGCATTTCCCAAAGATGTCAGTCCACGAGGTATTTCACGCCCACGCCTCCTAAGTATACCCGCATCCAACTCATGTAGCTGATCGTAAGACTGGCGCCGACACCTGATGGACTTTCGGTGAGGACCAGGCATTTTGGACAAATGGATCAAGCTTTATGGGCAAGACCGCGAGGCTAGCGAGGTGCTACAAGGCGACTACGGAGGTGGAGTCAACGTGGGAGGCGAGGACACGACGCGGCCACCTATCCCTTCTTTGCTTAGGATGAAGGTACGTGGTTTAGTCAGCTCAATGTTTAATGACTATTAGTTTACATGCATGGTGGTGAATGCTGTATATGTATGGGATTTGTTGTGATTGTCCAGAATTTAGGGACGAAATTCTTTTTAAGGATGGGAGAATGTAAAACCCGAGAAAAATTCAATTTTTCTAAATAAGGGTAAAACGGTAATTTCGGTTGAAAATCGGAAATTTTCTAGATCTTGATGACTTAAATGAATCGCGCCAGTAAATTGCCTTCGAAATCTAAAGGACTCAGAAAGTTTCGCCGAATTCTAAAACAATCGGAATATTTTACGATTTTCTGGGTGATAGGTCGTCAGTGACTTTAGGGACGAGATTTTTACGAAAAATCTCGAAGTCGAAACGGGTTTGGGTTAAGTTCATTTAAAATAAAGTGAACTGAAAAGAAATAAATTGTTTCTCGGATAAAAAGGGATCTGAATAAAGCAATATGAATCATGTATCTAAAATAATAATAATAATAATAATAATAAAGGAAAAAAAAAGTATAAAAGTCAAACTGGTGGGAGGAGATGGAAGGGAGAGACAGAGGGCGTGCAGAGGAGATTTTTTAATTTTTATTATTTCTTATCTTTGCTTCTTTCTCCAATTTACGAAAATCGGACTGTAGATTTTTGTTGGGGCTGAAGGCAAAGTTGATCTACGCGACAAGAGCTACGCGTGGGCACCAAAATCTTGGAGTTTCGTCAAACTCCACGAGGTAAGGATCTTTTCCTACTTGTGTTAATCTTTGGCTAAGAGCCATGTGAATGGTTAGGAATGTTCTGAGGCTTGTTTTAGTCGTAGACTCGGTCTCAAAAGCTTTGAACCGAGTGAGAAAATTCCTATTTTGAGTGGTCATGAATAGTAACCCGAGGGTTTTACTGTTCATGTGAATAGTACATGAATAGTGACACGTGAATATTTTTATGTGAAATTTTATGTGTTGAGTGATTCAAAATGAATTGCTCGTGTTTATAATTCAGCCCATGGAGCTCGAATGGTGTAATTGATGGTAAATGTGCTTAACATGTTTTGTGATTTAATTATGTTAATATATATGCATGTGAATATATTAGTGTTTTAATGGAATTACATCATGCATTCCATATGCACTGGGGCACCCTAGAACAATAGGAGTGAGTGCATGAGGTGGTTTCCTTCGAGAGAATTGCTTCTGAGGGGTCGACCACAATAGCCACTTTATCTGAGCTGTCCATTATTTATATAAGAGGGTTGTCCATATAATATCAATCGTCGGAGTCGGCCCAATTGATATACATCGGAGGGTTGTCTATAAAATATCAATCATCGAAATCGGCCCAATTGATATACATAAGAGGGTTGTCCACAATATAGATTATCTGAGCCTGGCCCACTATTTATACTCCGAGGGTCATTCCACGGTTAAAAACAAATACCTTTGTTTGGAAATGGTTTTCTCATACATGGCTTAGGCAAGTGTGAGGGAGTCGATGAGGACTCGGGACCCGGGATTGGTCATGTAGACATTCAAGTAGGTTCATGTAATTGCTTGAATGCATTTGTTTTGCCATGCATGTGCACTTAGGTGGGGAGTAACCCATGTAGGAAATTATCTCTATTGGGCTTTGGCTCACCCCTTGTCGAGGGATCACCATTTCGTAGCCAGGAGCGCACGGAAGGCGCACTCATTAGAGGCCGTTTAAGAATAAAGTCGACTTGTGGATTTGATGTTGTTGTACCCATGTATTAGAATGTTGTAATTTTAATATATGTTGTATAAGAGTAATTTATTAACTCTTGAACCATGTGAGATAGTTGGTTGGATGTAATTGTGAGTACTGATTTAGGGGCCCAAGTGGCCTTTATTTTACTTTCGCATTTTGGACCATGGGAATATTGTTGGGATTATTGAACAGTTTATAATTGGGGTAGAGCTCCCTACAAAGGAGACTCGCTCCGATTTTCAAGTGGTGTCAGTACCCGATTTTCACGAGTATTCCGCTGGCTGATCTAAGCTAGTCAACGGACCCCCGGTTTTGGGGCTGCTGGCCACCCGCTGAGGTCGCAAGATCGAACTCATGTCGCGACATGAAAATAGGGTTTAATGAAGCAAAGCATGTCATGTCCAGTTGTACTAACCGCAACAAAGAGCAAAGGTAAGAAGGGCAACCACCCAGACGCGACAAGAAATAGAATCAAAGTTAAGTAAAAACTGTTGTAAATGAGAATTGAGGTTGCGACAAGGTAGGAGTTAAAAACGTACAGTCAAGTCGCGACCTGCCTTTTAGGTTGCGACGAAAAGTGCAATAAGGAAAGAAACAACCTGGTCGCGACCTAAAATTGCATGTCGCGATAAGGAACTAAACAGACAAAGAAGTGAGTTGCAACCTAAATAGCGCGTAAGAAAACAAATGATGTTGCAACATAAAAGGGAAGCTGTGACCAAGAATCAAAGTGGCTTGGTAATAGAAATTGTGTTACGACATGAAAACTAGGGTCACGACACAAAACTCGCAGTGGAAGGACAACCGTGTCGCGACATGGAATTTCCAGGTCAGGACACAAATACTGGAGACCGTAAAAGTTGTCAACAAGAATCATAACGATCGGGTAACCGAACTCGTCACGGCTAATAACAATTCATGTCGCGACAAAGATTCTAGAGAAAGAAGAAACTCTAGGCAAAACTCATGTTGCAACTGAAAACTTATTCGCAATAAAAATCAAGGGGATAGGCAACAACTTAAGTCGTGACAAAGAAACTGGGTCGCGACAACTAAATGAAGAGGCTGCAAAGAACAGTGTTGTGACAAAAGACAAAAGGTCGCGACTTCACATAGCCAAAAACAAAACAAAGAAGGGTGTGATAGGTAATCAAGTCGCAGACTCTAGTGTAAGTTCATAATCGCAACTCGCCGCGATAAGCTTCTTAGTCGCGAATTTAACAATGAGATGGGCCATGGAATTAGGGAAAATTCACTTGAAGCTTTCGAATCAGGCCCAATTTCTGGAAGTGTACAAATAGTCAACCTTGCGCCAAGAGAAAGCGTTTCTTTCTAACCTTTGATCCTTTCAGAGCTGAAGAAGACTCACTTGTATATTTTTAGATTAGATTAGTTAGAATCGTTTTGATATTTTTTTGTTTCTAGATCTTAACCAGCAATTTGATTTGAATTGTGAAGCTAGATCAAATAGTTCATCTCTTTTCCAATTACTGCCTGAAATTAATGAAGTCTAGACAATTTCGAATTCGCTTTTCGCTTTATTACAAGCATGGGATATGCTTGATCAATATTCCATTGTAGATTGTGATTAGTAGTTGAGAAGCGCAGCTTCTACTGGAATGGGTTTGTTGTTAGTTATAGTCTTTTCTGCATAAATTAGAAAGAATTTCCTAAATTTGGGATTTATTTAATTGATGTTGTTCTTGAATTGAATTGTTCCCAATAGTAGTATCGAATACCCTTTCATGGACTGTATCCTGCTCTGATTTCCAGGAGGCCCTCTGAGTGAAACAGAGATGGAGATTCCTGAGAGCTTAGAACATTCAATTTGTGGGTATGTTAGACTACTATTGAAGAACTAAAGAGCTTTGAGTGTTCACTTTAATAAATTTCCAATTCACTCATAGTTGAAGTTGAATGGGATTATTTATAAATTTAAATAATCAGATATTTCACCTTAATCTGATGGAAAGATCTTGATCTTGTGTTAGCTGAGGTCTAATCAAGGAAAGGGAAAAATCCATAAGATCTAAAGGAAGAGTCATCAACCATTTTGTAGAGGTTTTGCAATGACCCTAACTTGGGAAGCAAGAAATCTGCAGTCTTAAGAAATGAGTATGAAGTATTGAAAAAGAAAAATACCCAAATCTTATAAAGAGTGTTCTGAATACTAGTAACTGATTAGATCCATGTATTTGAAAGAAGCAGGGACCTCTAATTAGTGAATTATGGAGAAATCCAAGCTGCATTATTAGGCATCTTTGACAAATCCAGATCCAAAATCAAGATAGAGAAAAGCAATGGATTATAAAGTAGAAATTGGCAATTTCACAACAGTTCCTTGTCAGTGTTCATTTCTAGCAGAAAACTTATTCAGTCTAGTTTATTTTATTTATTTTAATTCAAATTTTATTTTAATTAGATAAATATAATATAGTATGATCTTGTCTTTCAATTCTAGTTTTCAAACCGCAAGGAGGTAATAGTGTGGATCTTGAGTAGTTAGGATAGTTACCGAAAAATTTTATCAATAATTCCAGGAATGATATCTGATTTATATCCGCTATTGACTGTAAGACAGTGTGAGCAGGTCTAGGGATCGTCTATTTATACTTCTGGGTGAACATCATCATTTCAAATCTTGCAACTACCCACTCGTTGTTCATGAATCTCCAGAACAACAAACTGAGGTAATGATCATGTTCCACAGACGCAAAAACTCACAAATATGATTCTCATCGCAATGAATGACTTGTGATTATATTATCAGTCATATAAATGATCGATCAGCACATTGTCATATCACTCTAATATATATATATATGTTATATATATACATATTATATGAAAAGATATATATATAAAGAAAGATATATATATATGTTATATATATATATTATTCACTTCATGATATTTAACTCAATAGATTTTGAACCCCAATTGTAAAATATAAAATTTAAATTATCAGAGTATTAATATAATTAATATTTAGAACATTAAATTTATTATTTATGGATTATATTTAATTTCTTATTACTAATTATTAATTATATAGTAATCGTTTTTTTTTTGTTTAGTGTGTATAAAATGAAGAAAATCAAGCAAATATAGCGAGATAAAGTGCAAAAAAAAATTGAAATTAAAAAGGTTTTATAAGATAGTATGTGTGCATCACAGAAGAAATGTCGTTAGCTGAAGGAAAAGGAACGTGAGAGAGAAAATGTCTGTTAATGAAGAAAGAGAAAGGATGGAGATAGACACACGAGACATGATGTGTTGGTCCATACAAAGCAACGCCAATGCCTTTTCCTGATTTAAATTACCTTCTTATGAGACCCACAACCAACAACTCCCTCAAGCTTCAGAGACCTTTTTGAGTACTAAAATTATTTCCCTCTTATCTTATCTTCTTCGGTTGCTACAAAATTATTACCTTTTTTTTAAAAAGGAAATAGTTTTATTGATTCAAACTAGCAATACAAATTTACTAAAAATCATAGATGATGAAACAACACCCAGGTTAATAGCCTAATAAATCAACTCAAAACCTACAAATTTGATAATACTATAAAATGACTGTATCATCTATGACTCCACTTTACAACATATTAACGATCGCACTCCACCTGACTGCCTACGCTGATCGAATATGTTTTGTCCATCTGAATTGCCAGCACACAAATAAAAAGTCGCAACACAACGACCAAAAATAGAACGTCATAATAAGACAACACAAAATCAAATGCCGCAACAAGACAACGAAACCACAAAAAACAAAATAAAAACCAGATCTATGTGAAATAACCACTTTATTAAGAAATAAATTGATAGAAATATGTGTATAAGGGTGATTTCAGGCCAATAATGGTAAAAATCACCCCTTCATGTTTAAGAAATATGAGTTGATAGAAAAGAAAGTTGATAGAAAATGAGGCTAGGGTTTTTTGTCTCAATGGAACCCTACAAAAATATTTAATAATAATTTATTATACATGTTTTAAAAAATATATGTGAATTAAATCAATCGAGACTTTGTACACCGTCAATAAGACCTACTTAAATGGTTAAGAGCTCAGACCGGTATAAGAAGAACTGAATACTATACCGTGGTGAGGGCAAATTTCTTTATATAATATGTTAGAACTTTTAAAATGTATGTATTAAAAATGCTTAGTTTTAAAACTATTTTAAATAAATTTGATGTATGTTAAATTTTAAAAAAAATGGAAATGATCTTTGAGAATATAAAATAAATTTATAATAAATTCCATTTAAAAAAGTGTATCCAGTTTTAATTTTTTATAAAAAAAAAACCAAAAAAAGAAGAAAAAAATTTGTTTCACTTTTAAAATTTTATAATAAATTTTGGGAAAAGTAGGTTTTCTATATCCATACAAAAATATTTGTGATCTAGAAAATAAAATATGGGTCAATATAGGCTCTTCAAATATAATTGCAAAAAATATCCAAACTACCCCTCTATTTGGTATGAAAGTAGTTTATCTACTACTATAATATACTACAGTCACTACCATAACTGTTCTATCTACTAACATAATAGAGGCCAGTTTAGAGAATTTTTTTTGAGTATTTTTACTTTTAAATCAAACCACAGTTATTTTTGGAAAACATGTACTAATCCCCTATTTTGTTTTGTTGATCACATATATACAAATATTTTGTATGGGTGTAGGAAACCTACTTTCCTTATAAATTTTTTAAGTGAAATTTACCACCCTACTCAACCGCATTTTTTATTTACTAAACCAACAATATGGTTCTCTCATGTGACCAAAAATTTCTTCCTTTTATTGCATGATCACTGACTATTGTTATTATTATTATGTGAATTAAATCAAGGGACAATATGTGAAGTGAATTAAAGGGAAAAAAGAAAAAAAGGGTGACTTTAACTTTTCTACTTTCATCATTGTTAAAATTTAATTAATCAGAATTACTTTTTCTAAAAAAAGATTGGATATCTTTTGTGGACCCTCCGTCTGATTTCATGTAGTTTAGTTCACTTTTTAAAAATTTTTGTCTTCCTTTTTAGAAAAACGAAAAAGAAGGATAGAGCACAAACTGGCAACTGCACAACACTCATGTGTCCCTGTGATGATGGTTTTTCTTAAAAGTGAAGTTCGAAAGAAAGTACTTTGAAACTCAAATAATGAACTACTAATAAAATTGCATAAATGATTTTATTGATTGTTTTCTTGAATAGTTTTCGATTTTATTTTTAACTAGGCAAAGAGCTCCAAACTAAAAATACACCATGCATAATCCAATCAATATAATAAATTTATGAACAAAAAGTAGAATAAAATGATTCTATAGTTTCTTTTTTCAATAATATAAATATTATTTTTTTCGAGAGTAAAATTCAAATAATAAAAACATGAATACCAAAAAATTTTAGATACATTGACATGTAATGATTCTTTTAATTTTGTGGACACAGTTATTATTTTATTGTTTGAGAGTTAAGTGTGAAATCAGAAAAGGAAAAAAATATCTTGTGATATTTCAATTTGACTCAGTCTAGTCTTTCGACCAAGTCATTTGATTTGCTTTAAATAATAAATAATTTAATTTTGGCCAAGTCTTCTCATATGGTAAAGTCCGGTTCAATTTAAATTATTTTTTAATTTCAAAATTATCCTTTTAAATTATTATTATTATGAGAATCTTATTTTATTTTTTACAGGTTTAATTCTCAAAATATTTACTTAACAATTTAAATGACTTTTTCTCTGCACGTTTTACAATCTGAGTCATGGGATTTTTTATTTTAATTAATTCTTATTTGAATTCTTTCAAGCTCTCAAAGTTCTCTCTTTTTTTCTCGAGTGCTTCAAGCACATTCTTTCTCTCCCTTGCTCAAATGCCTCCATACTAAGCACAAATTTTGGATGAATATTTTAATATTCGAGTTGTACTGGATCTTACTAAGGGAGTATTGCACCCAAGGTGAGATTAGATTGTTGAATCTTAGAGGTAGAGCGCTAATTCCCATCGCACTAAGGCTAAAAATCGAGGACTAAAATCTACTTTAAGGACAATGCAACTGCACGCCTCAACCATCCTAAAAAAATAAGTTCATCTCCTTTACTCAATTGTTCCTATTTGTTTGTTTCGGGGCTAAGTCAAATTTCCTTAATCTCTCTTTCTTAAAGACCTTTTAATAGTTGTATCAAAGCCCAAGAGGTTGTAACTTGTTAGTACATGTCGAGGAAAGGCTTATCAACACACATTAGAGCTACAGCAAGTAGAATATAAATGGACCATTGTGACTCCTCTACTTACCTAGGACTTTCCTAGTGTACTTAACACAACTCTTACTACTGTTATGGTTTCTGTTCACCCAAAAGACCTAATATTACGAACAATCTTCAAGTGGATTCAATTCATATAATTGATGGAGACCTCCCTAGTTTACACTCGTCTTGACATTTCCAAGATTGACCCTTTTAAAAGGACATTCTTTAAGAGATGGCTAGAAAGAATATATTGTGCCATTGATGTTGTGAACCTAGGGCATATCTTGACAAACCCAAAACCTAAGAGTGACTCTGAAGAATTATCTAAATGGGAAAATGGGAACAAGCAAGATAGAGTGCGTTGTATATAAAATAATACGTCTATGTGCGCAAGTGCACGCTTCTCATCAAGTAATAAAGTGAAAGTAGAGTATCGTTCCCACGAGGATTGGGTTACTAATTACCAACTCTAATCTAGCTTAGGGTCTATATATTTGGATGATTGGAAATTCTATAAAAGACCTAAATACACTAATTAGCATGGAAACTTCCTAAACTACAATGACTTAAGAAAGACTAAAAGCCTTGTGTGGCATGGGGATTTCACCTAAACAATCCTATAAGTGAACTTCCTAACTCGATCAAACAATGTTCATTTTCATATGAAGATGACAATTTCACTAATGGATATGCAAATCTCTCGAGATCCCGTGAAGCCCCACTCGGGGTCCCACACCAACCGTCAACTTGCGGAGTTTCTACCTTAGGTCACTTCAAGACCTAAGTCTTTGTACTAAACAGTACCACATTTCGTGACATCGAAGCACTGCACCACTCGATACGTCCTTCACTGGGACCCCATTTATTCATTTAAATTAAAAATAAGGAGAATAATGCACTTAATTACAATTGTGAGAGTCCATTTGTGACCCTCTTATCATAAATTACATACCCGACTATTTAGACAATAGTTCAAAAGAATTTAATTACAATTCTTTTATACAAAATTACATGCTAGAACTGGTTTGTCCCTAACACTTTACAAAAAGATTTATCAAGGCCACATGTCGGCCCTCTTCACAATCACAGCCTCGTATGAGCTCCATCCATCTGCAGATCAACCTCGCACTTTGGTAAAATTGGGTCCCAAATGGTGCGGAGCAATGCCCAGTAAGGAATACCTCCTACAAGGGCTACTCCCCACCTAAGTGCACATGCAATGTCTACTCAACTTTTCACAATCACATTCCAACATAATATGCCAATTCTATATGAAATTTTACATGTCATGCCATGAATGAGATGCGACTCACCATGTACCATGCGCCCGAGTCCTCATCGACTCCCTCACACAACGCCTAAGCCCATGTGTTATAAAACAGTCATTCTGGATGACATTCAATGATCATATTTCAAAACAAATTTCATTTGTTTATAAACCAAAAGATTTTTGGATGATACATCACAATGATCATTTTATATTTAAAATCATGCGCCTTTTTGTGGGTAGTGGATTTTTGGTGTCGCACCGCGGGCTTTGCAAACCCAGACACTTTTACGGCCTTTCACTGATGGGAACTAAGTCCCACCTCATAATCGGGCGGTCATTCAATGGCGGGGATCGATCCCAACTTGTCGATAATTCGACACATATTTTCTTACCATTTCAATAAATCAGGACTCGTTGGACGTTATCCCTTTTAATCAAGCCCACTAAATCAACACAAAACACAGTGTCGATTTGCCAACCATGCACTCAAACCCATTTAATGTGATGTCCCCGTGCATATGCAATGCAAGATGCCATTGCATACTATATCATGTCACATGCATAATGAATGCTACATGGACAATTCTACTCATGCGTGTCACCAATGCATCATGGACAATTATATCTATGTGCATATAATTTCCATTCATTATTTCACTCATGTCAATATATCGTGCAAGCATATATCAACGTTCACATTCTACCTGCCATTCTATGATCAAGCAATGACACACACACAAGCAAGCCATGTAATGGCCATTGCACACAACAATTCATCACATGTCAACATGTTAAAGCACACACATTGACATCCAAACATGTCACTCTTAGTCAAGCAATGACACATTCAAACAATCACACAATGGCCCCCGAAGCAATCTGCAATAATCACAAACCAGGCCACGAGACCGACCTGAGACAGGCTTAAAACACAAGCCTTGAACCATCGCAGCATGCCCAGCGACACCCGCCTCGCCTGGCAGAGTGTTCCAGCATGGCTACCATGCCTAGGCCACTAGGAATGTCCACCTTCCATGTTATTAGAGTTTGGTCAGGCATAGTCGCCATGCCTAAAGGACTCTCACGCTTAGGCGCACTTCCCTACGCCTAGGCATAGAAACAATCTTCTGTGTGAAGATTCATACCTCCGCCTAGGCATACCGAGGTCTGCCTAGGTGAAGAAACATCGAGCAAACCCAAAATCCCATTTTCTAACCAAACAGTCTGAACTCGAAAAAAACCCGCTTTCTCGCCAAAAGTGAATATAAGCCAAGGCAGAAGAACTTCACGCCCAGGCTGCCAGATACACGGGTAGGAAGCCCCTAAACCCGACAACTTCAATATCCCAAAATCTCCCTCTCGATCTTCAAATAATCCCATTTTCGGTAACAAATTCACATGCACTCTCCCTGGTCGATGCGATGAACTTTTGTTCTTAAATTGACGAAACCTAATCTACCGAAACCCATGTGCATCTCGAAGGAAGCTTGACTCTCCTCTTTCCCTCTTCTCCTCTCTCTTTCGAGTGAACCAGGAAGAAATGGGCTCCTTTTTGCCCTATTACCTCTTTTGTCCCAACTTGAACTTAAGTTGGATGTGTGGCCCACGTTGTGCCACATGTCCATCCTCATTTGTGTCTAGTTTTAGCCCGAAGCCATTTATTCCGTCTCAGTTCAAGTTCAAATTATATCCCATGAATTTAACCCAAGTCATTTCCCGACTTTCGAGATTTTCGTAAACAATCTCGTCTCTGGGAGTCCCTCGACACCCATCACCCCGAAAAATGTGAAAATTCGATTGTCTCAAAATTCGATGAAATTTGTCTGGGTGACTAGATTTCCCCAGAAGAATCCAACGATGAGGTTCGTTTTTTCATTCGAGATCTAGAAAATTTTCAGGTTTTCAACCCGTACTATTCCAGAAATTTACCGCTTTGCCCTTTTTTTCATAAAAAAATTCTGATTTTTCTCAAGCTAATCCTCACGCCTACCCTTAGATAAGGTATTTTGCATTTTTAATTAACCTCATATTTAAAAGTGCATTAAACCCTAGAAATCCAAATACCACACCTAATCTCATTTATATCTCTATATCTTGAAAATTAGATGGTAAACCATTCATGGTCTAGCTTAATCATCACTTCCCAGTCTCAAATCAAGCCACAAGACATGCAAAATAATATTGGTCAACACCCACAAGCATTTAAGACTAAACGAACATCGAACATATATGAAAATAATACATCAATCAATGTAAATTAGGCAAAATCCATACATTCATGTCTTTGGCTACATCTAAACCCTAAGAAAACAAAATAAAACATCTTAAAGGAAAATACAACCATCAAAAGAAAGAAAAACAAATAGGGAATGAGAGAATGAACAAATCTTAGTGAAGCCCCAATCTCTTCTTCCCCCATTTCCTCCTTCTTCAACCTTTTCTCCCTCAAAGATTTGTGCCTTAGGATGTTTCCACCCAAAAGAGGGCTTCTCCCCTTTGATCTTCAATATCAGCTCCAAATCCAAACCCAAGTGATTCAGTTTAGATGAGAGAAACTCCTAGAATGGGTGTTCTCCCACTATAGCAGAACCCTAAAAAAGTCTAAAAAAACCAAGTATCTATAGTGTCTTAGGAACTAGGCCCAAAATGGGTTGAAAATAGCAAATTTTCCAAATCCAGGTCACGATGCCGCAACATGTAATCCAATGCTATGCATTCCACTATATAGGACTTGAATGCTCCGTGGCTTCCTTTCTCTTAGATGCCACAACATGTGAACAAATGATGTTATGCATACCAATGTTGCTGCTCAACCTTCTCTTACTTTCAATGTCATGGCATCCAAACAATGATGCCATGGTCTCCAACAATGATGTCATGGCATCTAAACAGTTGATGCCATGACATACCAAAGACATGTGCTCCAAAATTTGCTCTACGCCGTGGCATAGCCCAATGTAGTGGCATGCATTGTTCGGGCTTGAACTTTTCCTTTTCAAGCAGTAGTTTTTGCTCCATTTTTGTCCGATTCTCGTCATATGCATCTAATGGTTGACCTAATCATAAAAATGAACATTTAGAGCATTAAGACACTTATTTATCATAAAAACAATAGAAAAAAACACAAAAACATGGAGGTAAAATGAGTATAAAATATACATAACAGACCCAAAACGTAAAAGTGACTCTAAATAATTATCTAAATGGGAAAATGGGAACAAACAAGTTAGACATGTCATTCTTAGCACACTCACAAATGAACTCTTTGATGTTTACTGTCAATGTAAAGTTGCAAAATAAATTTGGTATGCTTTGACTAAAAAATACATAGTAGAAGATGTTGGAACACAAAAATATACCATAGGAAATTTTAGAAAGTTTCAAATGACTAAGGATAAAGATGTATCATCTCAAATCCATGACTACCACATGTTGATCAATGACCTAGTCATTGAAGACATAAAATTACCTGAACTTTTTGTGGTTGGATACCTTATAGAGACCCTTCCAAATTCTTAGAAAGACTACAAAAATAGCATGAAACACAAAAGGAAACAAATGTCCCTAGAAGATGATATAATACATATTAGGATTGGAGAACAAAATAAAACTAGGGACAAAGCTAAAAAAGTTAAGGAGCTATCCTCCGAGGAAAATGTGGTAGAAGAGAGACCAAAGCCTAAAATCAATAGGCTTAAAAGAAAAAACCCTAGGACTAAGCCTAACATTTCAAATAAGGTCCAAAATCCTACCTTTAAAAAGAAAGGTAATTGCTATGTCTGTGGCAAGCCTAGACACCATGCACCTCAATGTCGCCACTAAAATAAAATTGATAAGGGCAACCCAAGAGCGAATCTGGTAGACACAAAGGTCATTGCAGCAGTAGTATCCTCTAAGGTAAGCATGGTCACCAATATGAAGGATTGGATGGTAGACTTTGGGGCTACCAGGCACATCTGTGGCTATAGAAGTGCATTCACTTCCTGTACCATCATAAAGGAATGAGAGGAACAAGTGTTCATGGGCGATTCTAGATCATCCCTAGTGATTAGCAAAGGGAAAGTTCTCCTCAAGCTAACCTCCGAAAATGTCATTCTTAGTGATGTTCTCCATGTTTATATTCGTTGGAATTTAGTCTCAATGTCTCTTCTTGGGAAGGGGTTAGGTCGTGTTTGATTCAAAAAATGTATGGAATATTTTCCACCCCAAGCTTTTGTTGATGTTCAAAGAAGGAATATGTACAATATGTATCCGGTGTGAACAAACACTAAACAACTCAAGACCAAATTCAAGAAAAACTCAAGAACAAAAAACATAATGTGAAAGATTGATCACTTTAACCACAAAACTTGGATCTTCTTATGCATGTGCAATAACATATTCAGCAAACTTGTAGGGGAGGATAATACATAAACCTGCAAGGTACGCCTTGTTAGATAAGATGTATCAAGTCATTTTGGATAATCCTGATGATGACCCTACCACATATGAAGAAGCATTGGATGATTCTGATGTGCAAAAGTGGAAAAGGTCAATGGACCTGAGATGGAATCTATGGGTTCAAAATGGTCTCTTGTAGAAGCTCCTAGAGGGGTAAAATCCATTAACAGAAAGTTGATCTATAAGAAAAAGAGTTCTAGTAAATCATGTGTGCATAAAAGATTCAAGGCACAGTGGTAGTCTTCCCTATTCTTTACGTAGATGACATCCTCACTAAAACAATGTGAAGGTGTTGTCGTAATGTAAATGATTATTTGAAATAGTAGTTTGATGAGAGACTTGAGTGAAGCCAACTATGCTCTAGAATCAAATTTATACGGATTGAAGAATAAGGTGTTAGCAATGTTCCAAGCTTCCTAGTGGCTAGGTTTGGCATGGAGAATTCCAAGAGGGGATTTCTACCCTTCAGTCATGGAATTCATCTTTGTAAGGGACAATCACCATAAAACTCTCGAAGAGAAATAACTCATAAGTGAGAAATCTTATGCTTTAGCTACAAGTAGTCTTATGTATGTCATATTATGCACTAAGCTAGATATTTCTATGTAATGGGAATCGTAAGTCGATACAAATCAGATCCTAAAGTAGAACACTGGACTATAGAGAAAACATATACTCAAGTATCTAAAGAGAACGAGGGATTATATGTTGGTGTATTCCAGTGGGAGTCTTGAACCACTTGGTTATACAAACTTTGATTTCCAAGGGGATATTGACTCTAGCAAAATTTCATATGAGGAGAACCTAGCAGACCCTTTTACTAAGACTCTTCCCGAGCTTGTATTTAAGAAGCATGTAAATTATATGGGTCTTAGGAGTGTCCTAGGCTTACTTTAGAGTAAGTGGGAAAAGTTATTACATTTATGCTCTAGAAGCAAAACTAAATGTAATTTCATTTTTGATTTAATGGTGAGAATTTCTTAAATTCTTATGCACGCGCTGTTTTACATATAAGGTCCGGATTAATTATGCAGTAGATGATTGTATTGATACATCCATAGAAGACATGGGCATAGGTTCTCATAATTTATGAATTGTCTCACAGTTGATAAATAAAGTTGGGCATTTTATTTAGACTATAATATTCTATAAAATAATTTTATTCTGAATATCAGAGATATTGTGAGTGAGTTATGTTGTACTCAATTTAAAAGGATCAAGAGAGATTTAATTAAAGGTAATATTCTGTAAAAAGAAATTAACTCTCGTATTAATATTAGTTTATGTTATTTTACGACCTCGAAAATATTATAAACAAGAAGTTAAGTAATTATCATTCTTTGAGTTGTCATGAGGTTTTTAAAGACCATCTGATGATTTGGAAATAATGATCATTTGACTAACAAAGCTTAGTGACAATGGAATTGTATTAAATATCCTCTTAATGTGTTTTGGTGCCTAATGTTGAAAGACAATCGATCGCATTGGATCCGTTAGAGAAACCGACAACTTAAGAGAATAAAAATTACCACTGATTGATAGAATTCTACTGGTCAGACACTATTAATATTTTACAAAGGAAAAATACATTTAATATTTACATTATTAATTCAAGTTCACATCTAAAGCCCCCACGGAATAACACTTGGATAAGACTATGGTCCTGAATTTGCGTTTGAGCAAGCAGAGATTGTTTGATTTATGCTCTATAAATAATTTGAGCCATTGATCAAGAGCCAAAATTAATAATGTGTTGTTAAACTCTTAGGCTAGCCATTATGACAGAGCCCGTTAATTAATTGTTAAGAGGCAAGAAACCCGCAAAGACAAGAGTTTGCTACTTGATAGGCACAACCCTATAGGGTTATTACTTGCTCGACAAGTAACCCTCTACAGGTTAGAATTGGAGTCTATAAATGGACCCTCTCCTAGAACTTTCACATATTCTTCTGATGGTCTTTACACATATACGAGGGTGTTATCTCCTTTGGTCTTTGGCAATTAGGTGTGCCCACATGTAGATCTATCGCTACTAGAAAAGCTTGAAAGGTCCTATACCAAGAGATTAGTAGACCCTAATGATGATGACATTAGTTTATCACACATTTTGTTCAATCATAATCCAAACTTCCGCTATATATTGACCCCTTCATATAGAATGTTAAATCAAAATTTAAAATAAAAACTAAATAAAAATGTGTTGAAACTATTTTTTATTCACGCTAAAAATAGAAAAAAATAATATGAAAAAAATCTTAACTTACAATTACTTTCATTGCTTGAAAAGCATTAAATTTAATTTCTAAAAGCAGAGGAGAACATTAGTGTATTATAGTTACAAGAGTTTACGATGATTGAAATATTCTCTAAAGAAATTTTTAAAAACAATTTTTTTAATTTGAATGAATATGATAGATCCTGATCAATGAGCTTATATATAATATCAATACATACGTTGAAGTAAAATGTATACAGAAATTTAACATATCACATATATTTGACTCACATGCTAGCGGTTGAATGGTCTCTTAATTTCCAAGAGGTATTAAAGGGAACCCTTAAAGTATATACAGCACCATAAAGAAAAACATTCATTAACAAGCATCTCTCTAACTGATGGTATCAAGTGAAGCCAAGTTCTGCATACCCAAAAAAAGATAATAAGAACAAAAGCCAAAAACCGTAATAAAAGCCTTTGACATTTGAGGATATATGAAGGAAAAAATAAGGGTTTAGTTTGATCTTTATTTTTAAAAATGCTTTGAGAATAGTTTTAAAAAACACAAAGAACATCATTTTGGTGTTCTCCAAACCATCTCTTGCTTGTGTTCTCCATGTTGTCCACACAAAAATTGGGGAACCAAAGCTTGTTCTCCCATATTTTCTCCTTGTTTTTCAGAAGAAAAAAAACAGTTTTCAAGAAATGTAATCAAACATACCCTAAATGGAGCAAGCCACCACATATAAAATACAAAAAGGAAAACCCTTTTACTTTAGGTGAGAAGTTGAACTTAGTTCCTCTCATGAGGATCCATTTCCTCCTCCTTCAGAATCCTCTCTTGGTGTCTCCTCCATGGAATCCTCTCTATAAGGAAGCACATGTCTAGGGCCCCAAATCATGTCTGCATCAATTACATTTGAATGTAATTGTAACAAAGAGTTTAATTTAGCCTTACCATTAACATTTTTACAAAATTAGACCTCTCAATCACTCAGATATATTTAGGAACTTCTATCAATGAAAGGTATCGACCTATTATTCTTACATGGTATCAGAGCCACGCATTCTAAATTAGTCACCGATCCAAGTCCCTACCATGTCTTCCTCCTCCGACCAAAATCCAAAACTTAATCTCCACACCCAACCTCCTTCCGTAGAGCAAATACCACTCATTGCACTCAACATCACTGCCCAAATCAATGAAAAGTTAACTCCCACCACCTTTTCCCTCAATGGCGTGCTCAATCTCGAAGCACCTCATTGGTTACGATTATTCACTATGTCCAAGGCACCCTTCATGTCCCTTTCCATGTCGGTACCGTCACGATGAGTCACAGAAGAATTCCACTGGTTCGCTGTATAAATATCCCTTTAGTGCTATTTTAGCATCTACATCTCCCTCCATCACCCCACTATTACTACAGCCTACCTCACATTGACAAAGCTAAAAAATTATATGCTAGCCGATCCCGAACTCGTTATGCAAAAGTAAAGGAGGAACTCACCTGTTCAGCTAACTTCACAATCACATAATACTCCATGTCGTGAAGCGCCTCGTCGATGAAATACCATTATCGATCATCCAATTTCAGATGATGACCTGGAACTCTTTATGCTGGAATGATGAGTCCGCATTTTCGAGACTGCAATACTTGGCTTACTCCCGAGAATCGGCCATCGACCTTTAAGGAGTCAGACGACCTTCGGTCGACACATGCATATCTATAAGCCAGCCACATCATGCAGAACTGGTTGTTTCTGCCAACTTCACGAAGATGCTTATTTCCCACACCAGGGGAGTCAATGGTGGTCCTTCAGAAACATGATTCACTGCGGCCCCTAGGTTCCAACTTAAGTTAAACTTTAATGGAGCCCAACGATGATCGCCGCCCAATAACATTCTCGAGGCCTAATTATTCCAATCAAGCGTTATTACCCAAATGCCAACTCGCGGGATCGCTTGGTCCACATTGCCGTCAGTGTCCTCAATTCCATTCTCAAAATGTTAATAAATTGTGCCACCGTGATTCTAATGGAAGGCGGATAAAAATTGGTTACTTGATCTCGACGCTTTCTCATAATATCACGGGGTGATCTTTCCAATTTATCTATTCATTCCAAATATGATGGAACTCGATTTAAGTAATTTTTGATGGTTCGGGTTTGCGCCTCACATGGCTCTTGGCTTTGCACCCTCCTCACTCGAACTTTTACATTGCGTGATACTCTTTGCAGGTTCTAACCTTTTGCAAAATTTAATTTGCTCATCATCTCACCAAAGAAAATAATGTCTTTATCAATTTCATCCTTTATTTTCTTTGTGAAAGGACAAGACTCTGGGCTATCTTACTAAATGAGTATGCAATGGTATCTACAATCTTCCAATCAATAGTAGCATCAAAAAAGGTTGATAATGTGCATGAACGGATTCTATTGATGGATGGCATGTTACTGGGCATCCTTCTATTAAAAATTGTCCATCATCTTGTTAAAATCTTTTCTTCCTATTTCATCGACTAAAAACTATTTTCACTATGTCATTCATGTTCTATCAATAAAGCTCATCAACAACCCTTTCGTGTCAATAGTCTCCAAAGTCATGAGCCACTTGAATATTACACCATGTAACCCTTAGTTATAATCGAATTGATGGATCAAGATATTAATTATTTTGTTGATCATTATAATAAAATATATATGGTTTTGCAACCAATTTAGTCACTAAATCGGCAGAGTTTCTAAAATTTTTCCACATTTCAAACGGTTGTTGAAACCCGCTTCAAAAATCAATCAAAACATCACAAGAAAGATCATCACTCATCTCCCAATTCTTCTCCTCCAGACTTCGGCTAACAGGGGCAGTTTATTGCTTAAATCCATTCCTACTGCGGCATAACTCACTACACTCATCAAGCCTCCCACACATAAACAAAATGGTGTCTTCGAATCGCCGCCATCACATTCGTTGAAAACAGCCTTTACACCCTTCATGATGCCCATCTTGATTTCTTATTAGCCTTATGTCTTTCAAAATGTGTTTTCCTACCTCATATAAACAGATGTACCTACACCTCTTCTTCAGGAAAAATCACCTTTTGAAGTCCTTTTTGGTCAAACACCAAATTATTTGAAATTAAAAAAATTTGGATGCATTTGTTATCCTCTCACATGGCCCTATAACTCAAATAAAATGCAGCCCAAATCCAAAGCCTGTCTTTTTCTCGGCTATTCACCAACTAAAAATGCATACAAGTGTCTTGAACCTCAAACAAAAAAATTTCAATTTCTCCCATCTGTCAGTTGATGAACCCAAGATCAATCCACAGCTCTCTCAACACGGGTCTTCCTGCTAACCCGTAAAACCCGCACTCTCCCATTTCTTCCTCTTCTTTTTCAGCCAACGGCTTCACAAGAAACACATCACTGGCGCCGCGCACCAAAGATCATTGCAACCTTCGGAAGGTTCACCTGCCATTGTCGCAGCCTCCTTAGGTACTTTCGGACCCTCTGGTTCTTTACTTCATGATTCCTTGCCCGTTATAAATCAACCCCCCCCCCCCTATCTCTCATCCGACTCCTCCTTTAGATGATACTAGGACTGCTTCTCCCTTAAATATTCCATCCCACTCTCCTATTCCTACTCCAAATACCCATCTCGGTCCAGATTTTTCTCCTCCATCTTCGGATTTCACAAACCCTCCCCAAACCGATACTCCTCCCCAACGCACTCATAACATGACCACAATATCAATGAACCAAATCTTCAAACCCAAACAGATCCATACACAAAGGTCCAAACATCCTCTCTTCCCCAAACCATTGAGCCAACCGCGAGCTGTTATTTCTAACCTCATCGGGCGTGAGGCATGTCCAATCGGAAATCACTACTCTAATGAAACACGGGACTCGGGACCTAGTTTTATCACTCCTCAAACTGCATAACTGCAATGTATGGGTCTTCCGAGTGTAAGGCATACCGATGGATCCGTGACGTATTCAGTGCCCGCCTAGTTGCTACGATTATGATCAATGCCCCGGTATTGATTACAAAGAAACCTTGAATTTCAGGTCAAACCGCAACTATTAGGAACTCAGATTATCTATCATTCGGCCATGAGCGCGGGATTTGAGTAAATGGATGTCAACAATGCCTTTCTAAATGGGTGCATTAATCCAAGACTGCTTTTATGGCACAACCCTCGTGGTTCAAGGACTCTGTCCAAACCTAACCATGTTTGCGTGTGTTAAAAGGCGATTTACTTGGCTTAAACAAGCTCCACCCGCTTCGTACATACAAGACTCAAAATGCCATTCTTTCACCGGGTTTTCAGCCCAAGGCCAACTCCTCCTTCATTTACACCAAGGCTCCAATCTTTGTTATTTTCTCGTTTATGTTGATGATCTTGTTATTACCTGGAATAATTCTATTCTCGCGGGTCAATATTATTAAGTAGCCGGTGATATGTTTTCTCATGATACGTGGTTCTTCATTTCTTCTAGGGATTCTGAAGTAATTCCTACTGGCTGGTTTATTTCTCTCACAACATAAATATGTTCGTTACCTTTTAGCCAACACAAGTATGAGTGGTGCTAAAGATGTCTCAACCCCTCTCTCTACAACTCAATCCCTTCAATTGATTGATGGCACTGCTGCTGTGGATAGCTCCGAGTTTCATAGAATAATTGGCCGCCTTCAATACCTTCCCTTGACACATCCCGACATCTCATTTGGTAAAATAACAAACTTTCTCGCCATGCACAACTACAAATCAATCGGACACAACAAAAAAGGCTTCTCCGCTACTTTAAAGCAAACCATTTTTTCATGGTATTCGGGATCCACAAAGCTGTTCTTCCCATATTAAGAACATACTTGATGCCGATTGGGTTGGAAATGTGGATGACCGCATGTCAACCTCTGCCTATATTAGTTTTTTGGGCTCTAATCCCATTTCTGAGTCAAAGAACAACGAGCCGCGCACGATCCACAACAGAGGTCACATCGGCCTCAGCCAATGCGGAAACAGATAATGGTTGTCCACTGTCATGAACTAGCATTTCCAAATACGTAATCTCCCTAGCTGCTTTGTGATAACCTCTCTGAGCCACACATCTCGCTTTTAACCTTACCAATCATTCGCGTATGAAACATATTCAAATCGATCACTTAGTTGACCTGCAGTGCATAAAGGAAGCCTCCAAGTTGCAAATATGTGCATACTTCAAGGTCTCAAATAGCTGATCTCGTTAACAAAGCCATTGTCAAGACAAATATGACAGATTGTTAATGAACAAGATTGGTCTTGCCGAATGGAAGCTCAATCTCACGGTGGGCGAGGCGTGGAAGTGCATGGGCCATGTTCACTTTCAAATCATGTTCCATTAATTTATATTGGGAATATAACAGAACAGTAAATTACTCCCAAATTTCTTACCATTAACATGTTTACTAAATTAGACTCTCAATCACTCTGTATATATTTAGAACTTCTATCAATGAAAGGTATCGGAAAATCTATTACTTTACATCCTCTACCTTGGGATGCTGCATCTTCTTCTTCACCAGGGACTGTTCTTGCTCAGAATACTCTCCTTCCGAGATACTCAGTTCCTCTAAATCCCATTCTCCAAGATCCTCTTCTTCAGAATGTAGGGCATTCCACACAGGTAGAGCTTTTAAAGAATGCTGGGCATTAACGCATGTAGAGCATCCATCATATATATTGAGTAAGAAAGAGGAAAAATTACAATCACAGAAACAGATAGAAAGACAAGCGATCATTTGAATGATTAAACAATAAATGAAGCGGATTAAAAGATGCATTATCGGAGAGAAAAAGGAGGGATACATTCACCTGAAATCATGTCAGATTCACTTCCATAAGATTCCTTATTTTAAAAAAACTAAACTTAAATAATCTCTGTCTTCTTCTCACAGCAACAGAACAAACAGAACTAGGATTAGAATATATGCTCATGAAAATATATATATATATATATATATATAACCACAGGTCATCCCGAATTCGGCTCAGTCGGGCCATGTTCATGCTGCGAGAGCATTACCCCTGCACCCCCACAAGATCAATGTTGGGTCTTGGGTTGAGCCTTACGACCACTCCACCCTCCTTCTCTACCACATATCTCACAAAAATTTATTTGAATTCGAGCTCCCCGAAATATTTAATAATTCGAGTCGTCACAAAAATTCTAGTCGTTTAACATATTATATATATATATATATATATATATATATAGAGAGAGAGAGAGAGAGAGAGAGAGAGAGAGAGAGATGCTAATTAAGAGTGCTAGAAGGAAGTTTGGGGGAATTATAATATACCGTCTCCATAAACTTCTTTTGTATGGTGGCATTTAGGTCGCCCTTCCAACATGAGCCAAAATTACTCATGTTTACTTCCTTTAACCTTGGTGTGATTGAGTCTCCGCACAAAAATATTCCTTCTCGGGCATTCCAACACGTACATGATTATCAAACACGGTAATCTAAAAATTTGTATCTTCTTGAACAAAAGCTTTTGATTTCTTAAGCTGACGTGATCTTAGTGTCACTAATTTGGTAGAAATAATAATCTTATCATCATCATCAGTGGATTGATGATCCTCCTTCATTTTGACTATTATTTCTTTCACCTTATCGCACTCCTCCACAGTAAGCTCTTTGAGTTGCCCCAGTGTCTTCGCCATTGACATTGTTAACAAAATTTCCAAGTTCTCACAACCGGATACTTTAGAATCCGAGCTTAAGTCTGCGATCCGTCACGGATATTCTTGTATAGATTGTAAGCACAGGTAGTTTCTTTACCTCCATTTCTTCCAAAGACGGGGTCGAAGGTGTTACTAAGTGAGGAAAAGCTTTTGGATTGCAAATATTGCTCCAAGGCGTGGCCTGATCTCTAATTTAGTTGTACTCAAACAAATGCCATCATCTGTTTCACTTCCTTCATCCCTACTATTTCTTTAACCATGGAACATGCTGTTATAGAAAACTTCTTAAGTTGGACTAATCTTTTGGCCATTGAGGGTGATATCAAATTCATCAAATTTTCACATTTTGAAACATGTAGAGAATGAAGATTTTGAAAAACTGGCCCCAACCCAAACCCAAATAGATGGGTAAGCATAGGTAGATCTTCCAGTACATTGTAGTTAATGTAGTCTCACAATTCTGAGTCGGAGTGGATCGTCGAACATTCATCCCGGTTGGCTTTCTGACACTTGAAACAAATAAGAAGAGGGCGGTGGTGTTCCGTCGCCTCAGATGGCAAAGTTAGTATTTTCTCGAGACCTAGAGCTTAGAGCGACGGTTATCTCGATTAAAGTCTAGTACCTACGTTTGATGTGACTTGCTTATCTTTTATAGAAGGAGAAAGGGGATCCGTTTTTCTTGGAAAGTAGACGATTTCTTCCCATAATGATAGGGGAAGGTGGCTCTTATTTCGGGAAGGATGACTTATTCTTCCTTTTACGTATGACCTTCTGATAGGGTCGCTACTAAGTCTTTCTGATACATTAGAGGTGAGGAGGTCGAGTTCGTGGGAGAACTTGCAATATGAAGGCTAGGTTGGCGAAGCTTCGTTTGGTGGAGTTGCCGATCGGGAAAGAAAGCACCTGGGTAAAAAGGCATCCGGGATATGAGGCACCCGGGCACTTGGGCGGAGGATTGGCCGGGCGTTCTTAGGCGGGGCGGCACTGGGCCCTCGATCCCTTTGGGTGTCAGGCGGGAGGATCGTCCCGGGCGTTCCTGGGCCGGCTGGCTTTTGTGCCTAGTCCCTTTGGGGTATCCGAGCATTCCTGGGCCGGCTGGCTTTTGGGCCTAGTCCCTTTGGGGCTCTTGGGCTAAATGGGTGGCTAGGGAACCAAACAACCAATGGTGCCTGATGCCCCCTTTTCCTTAGGGAGGAAGATCATCCCCGTCCGAAAAAAAAAAAAGGAAACGAGCTTGGCCAGGTCGTATTATAGGGAACAATCGACCATCAATCTTGCCCAATTTTCAGCATCAAATTTTGTAACTTTTGAAATTTGCAATAGATGCCATTGGGTCATTTAAGTTGATCCACGAGATTTAGAGCAATTATAAAGGCTAGTGGGTGAGTAGATTGGTTGTCTTCTTTGGTTATCCACGTTCATGCCGTCCAAGAAGGATAAGCGAATATTTGCTAAGGCCCTAGATTGCGGGATGAAGGATGATCGTGTTCGGTCTTTTGAGCACGCCTTCTAATCATGGGTTGAACCGGAGATTGTATGGTTTGAGCGGAGTCGAAATTGTCCCAGGGGGTCTTTGGGTGGTTCTAGAACTTGAATGGAGTCCGAGGACACCCACTTCTTAGTGGGAATTACTACAGGGATCACTTAACCTCCCTCCAGCCTCATCCTCTCATTTTCCTCTTTCTTAACCTCTACGGCAGCCCCATCTCCATCTTTCCTTTCTTCTTGGCTTACTGCGGTGAAACTCTTTGCTTAGTCTAGTCTTTCCCTTCTTCTTGGCAGTGGCCTCTTTCTTGGTTTCGGCGGCGGATGCCTTGCCTGTTTTTCTTTTGTATTCCGGATGTTATGAATGTTAGTTTGTCGTGTTGTATTATGATTGCTTGGAAACAAGCATTGCTATGTAATGCCGAACACCTTTCTGGTGCAATTAATAAAACTTAAATTTTTTAACAGCTTAATGCCTTATTACAGGCGTATTGTGGACATTCTACCTCTAGTGGGCCGATTGAACATTATAAAACGTTGCGGGCCGTTTTAATCTCGTCAGAAAAGCCCGCACAGGCTTGGCCCACCTTAGTTTACAGTGCCTAGGCGTGGTATGCGTGATGGTTGAAATCCGGGTGCGATCGATCATGTTTGCATTAAATACGTGCGCAAGCCACACAGGCGATATAGACAAGCATCATTAAGTCGTACCTTTTTCCTTTTCGTGTTATTTTGGTTTATCTGCTTTCCTCTCGGCGACCAACTACTACGAATAGGCTAATCTAACCTTGCGTTCGTTCGTGAGCCATTGTTGCAGGCACTCGCGCACTTCACTCTACAGGTAACCATCATCGCTCCTTAGTAATGTTGACCCTTGGTGAGTGATTGGCTGTACGAGGCCTGGAAGGGAGGGAATGTGGTTTAACACTGATTCTACCATGGCGGTTCTTGCCCGGGCTCGGGGTATGCCTTCATACCAGTTGGGTATATGGCTAGAGTCTAATATTCGTTTTCTCCTCTCCTTTTGATCTGCTTGTAGAATGGCGAGGGGTCGGGAAGAAACTTCAAAGTGAGAATTGACGGGAGCGCCTTCGAGCGGCGCCTTCTGGCTTGACATCTTCGTCCTGGCGATGGAGGAATTAATGGCTTATTGCAAGGTGCCCGCTAACATCGACCTCCGGTTGATGGAGAGGGCGGACAAGTCCACCTTGGGCAGAGAACATAATGGTGTGTTTTTTACCCAAGAGCACCTTGCTGACGTTTCACGAGCTTCGGTCTGCGACCATAGTCGAAAATTTACGCATTTTACGGCGCCCAAATGCTTATCCACCCAGCGTCATTCGTATTTACAATCGAGGTCTTCGTGTTTGAACCTCTTATTGTCCTTTCGACCTCTCATTGGTCAAGCTCTGTATAATTTATTTTTTGAGAGTCGGGCAGGGCGGCTGGATGTCTATGTCGGTTCGAATCTGGAGCTTGAGGTTGTCCGCGGGCTCCTTGATTCGCGGCGGCGAAGGGAGTGTTGCTAGTACGGGGACCCTGGGATGAGTCTCCGGGCTCCCCCAGTCTTCTATTCGATATCAATCGGTCTCAATCTTTTCCAGGTGTGTGGTCGGGTTAGACCTGGCCTGATAACCTTTTCCCAGATATTAATATGTGATGATGGACTAATCTTAGTCTACTCGTGTAGGTAAGGCTTGGCGAGGTAGGCTAGTGAACTGGGTGGAGAAGTCAAGCTTTGAGAAAATCCGTCGATTATCAGAGATATCCGAGCAGGAGCGGCATTACAAGGTTCTCTTGACTCTAGACAATATATCGTAGTGAAATAACGGGCTCCTTACACTCTAGGTCATTTCGGCCCAGTTTGCCTTCGGACGTTGTGGAAGGGGAGCACCTCGTCATTACCGACCTCGACCGGTTTCGACGTGCCGTCCCCTCGTGCCCGATGGTTGAGGCATCAAGCGGGTCACGGGGGTGGGCGCCGGGTTCGTCGACCTCCCCCAGTGAGGATTCTAGTTCTGCTCAACCCGTTCCCAGTCGGAGAACTAGAAGTAGCCGTCCCGAGCTGCGCCTTTGCATGAGCAAGTAGCCGGATCTGCCCCCCGAGTGATTACAATTAAAAGGAAAGGGGCATTCGGGTGACGGGACGCGCCTGGGTCCAAGGGGGAGGATTTCATTCCCTAGGTTGGCAGTGAACCCAAGGATTTTCAGGATTTGGAGGAGGAGGAACGGGAGGAAAGAATGATGGGGCTGTTGGACCGTTATGTCGCTCGTAAAAGGAAGCACAGGTGAGTTCCGGTGGTGATGCGATTCCTGCCTAGGCTCACGGGATCTAATATGCACGCCCGGGGAGGATCGGAGATCTGGCCATTGTCATTCCTGGTTCTCTCGAGCTTGGGCTAACAAATCGGTGAGCGGTGGGGGTGGCCGAAACGAGTCAAAGGAGGCAGGCCGGAGTTCAGAGGAGTGCTGGAGTAATTCACCCTTCCGATGAGGGTCGACCTGGTAGGTTGAAGTTCATGCGGTCAGGGCTACCTAGGCCCCATTCTTTGGACGAATCTTAGCAACTCTTATACTCCGCGTGGGCAGGCCTCAGAGTGGAGGTATCGAGCCGGGGCAAGCGGGTAAAGTTCATTATGCATCGCTGGGAGCCTTTCCACAACGGAGAGGCTGCAGCTGACCGGATGAACAATTTGTATCCGCATATGCTTAGGATGGCGGTGGCTACCCGGGGCATGGGTCTTGGCGAGGACTACACGGTGAAAGCGTTCAGCGAGGGACGGAGGAAGACGTGAGGGATCATTATTGGCGGGATACAAGTCCATAACATTAACTATGTTCAATAGAGCGGCGGTAAGATAGTTTCGTTGTGATGTGCGCTCATGCTTGGTGCAGCACGGGTTTCCTTGCGAGGTTTGTCCTTTATTTATTCGGGTCATGGCGCCCGGCGTCACAAGTTCGATCTCAGAGCTAAGGGATCTTTGAGCGGCTCTATATATCGGTCGGGGATGGCCGAGCGGGAGACGCAGAGCGCGTCATTAAAAGAGGCCAAGTCGACGTGCCGGCGCTTGGAGCTAGAGGCTAAGGAATCTACTGAAAAGGTAACCCGGGCAGAGTCTGAGAGGGATGCGGCGCGTCATGAGGCGGCGATGGCCAAGTTGCAGATCAAAGGGGCCGTTAATACCCGAGCACAGGTGGAGTATGAGCTAGCTCAGGTTCGACGTGCCTTAGCGATTGTGGCGAAGGAGGTGGGGTGTGGGTTGCCCGGGAAGCTTTGGCCATGGCGGGGCTTTGCCAAGAGCGAAAGAAGAGAACAGCCGTTTGGCGGATGAGAGACTTGCCTTGGTCATGGAGCTCGGGACTATAAAGGATGACTTTGCCGCCTTCCGGGAGAAGGCCATTGCTAATAGAGAGACGATGGAGGCCGAATTCGATTCCAGAAGCGACACACTGTTCAACTATGGCTATGGTTGTTGCGTTTTTATGCACAACATATGTGAGCAAGCCTCACATCCCGGATGGAATGCCGGATCCTTCAGTCCCGCTAACTCCCGAGTTCTTTGCCAACCCCCGCTGCCCCCCAAGCGTCTCGTCAGCCACTCCAGCCCTGGATCCAACTTCAGTTAGCAAGGAGTGTCCGGAGAATAGCTTGACCGCTGCCGGAGAAGAAGCGATTCACCCAAATGGAGTCCCAGAACTGTCGCTTGACGGGTTGGGAATCTCATGGTCGCCCAGGGTTTGCATGCTTTTATGAGGCACGAAACTTATACTGTTCGGTGGTTGTATCAAACAATTTACTTCCTCTTCTTCTTTTTTGCTAATTTTTGTTCTGCTGAATGTTTCAATGTTATGTTATCCGGGTTTGCTTTGATTTTTGTTGAGTGCTTCATTCACGTGCGTCTGTTAGAAACCATAGGCATTGAGTCGGATGGGCCACTTGTTAGGTTGCTCGAATAAGTCGTTCACCAGGTCATCCGGGTTTTTTCCTTTGATCAAGCTGAAGTGATGCGGCGATCTATCTTCGAGCGGATGAGTCTTTTACTTGCTTCACGGGCTTATGAATGTGGCGACTAAGTGAGGTATCTTTGGCGAATAGGTCCTTAATTTGTACCATCCGTAGCCTTGTATTTGACCCGGTTGGAAGTGATCTATCTTTGGGTCGGACGGTCGGTTCTTGCGCCATCGGACTTTAATATTTGACCATTCTAGAAGTGATCTGGCCCCGGGCGAGGACCAGGAATCAATTCAGCTGCATGCATCCGGACTTTGATGTTTGGTAGCTAAGTGATCTGTTGGCCAGGACGAGGTCGGTTCTTTGCGCCATCCGGGACTTTAATATTTGACCCATTCGCGATGATCTAAGCTAGGCCGGACAGGTCAGTTTATTACACCATCCGGACTTTAATATTTGACTAGCTAGAAGTGATCTATGCTGGGCCAGACAGGTCAGTTTACTGCGCCATCCGGACTTTAATATTCGACCAGCTAGAAGTGATCTATACTAGGCTAGACATGTCAGTTTACTGCGCCATCCGGACTTTTATATTTGACCAGCTAGAAGTGATCTATGCTGGGTCGGACAGGTCAGTTTACTGCGCCATCCGGACTTTTGAATTTAACCCTGTATAGAGAAAAATATGTGAAGCCATAGGAGTCAAAGATGATATGCTTTTATTGATAATACCTTCTCAAATGCATGACATTCCACATTCTAGGTACAGGGGTTCCATCCATTTTATTTATAGCGTAGGATCTGGTTTCACAGGCTCGCATCACGACATAAGGTCCTTCCCAGTTGGGTTGGAATTTTCCTGTAGTGGGGTGGTATTTTCAAAAAACTTTCCTGAAGACCGAGATCGCGACGAAACACTCGAGGAGGCAGCTTTGTTTTGTCATAAGAGTTCGTAAGCGTTGGTAGGAGGTTATCACGGTTGCCACGGCTTCCATTTGCTCATCATAATGTCCTAACTCCTTGATTATCGATTCCGCATTTCCTGACTCGGGGGTATCCGTTCGGATGGTGGGCAGGCCAATTTCAGTGGGGATGACGGCTTCCATCCCATAGGTGAGTGCAAACGGGGAGATGCCAATTGGCTTTCGGGCGGTAGTTCTGTAGGCCTAGAGCACCCCGGGGAGTTCTTCTACCAATTTCCCTTTAGCGGAGTCTAACCGCTTTTTCAAGGCAGTCAACAAGGTTTTGTTGGAGGCTTCTGCTTGGCCATTGCTTTGAGGATACCGAGGGGTAGAGTATAAATTTTTAATCTTCAATTCTTGGCAAAACTCCCGGTAGACTCGGCTATCAAACTGCGGCCTGTTATCAGACACGATTGATCTTAGGATGCCGAACCGGCAGACAATATTTTCCAGATAAACCGAGTGACATCTCTATCTTTGATTGACAAGAAAGCGTCAGCTTCTATCCATTCTTGGGGAAATGTCGATGGTGACCAATAATAGTTTCTTTGAAATTTGGTGCAGTGGGAAGCGGGTGACTATATCAATCCCCCGTTGAGCAAAGGGGGCAATGGGCTAGAGATGGAACCCGAGTCTTATGCAGATGATTTCAAGATGGGAAATTCACTAGCGGTGCTCTTGACGTGTCCGGCGCATCCTGAAGCTTCATGGTTGACGATAATACCCTTTAGTGTGGGCCCGATGGGCTAGAGTTCTGCCCCTCGGGTGATTCCCGCATATGCCTTCATGCAATTCAACTAATACATACTAGCCTTGTTTAGGGGTTAGACACATCAGGTATGGCCCGCCTAGGGATCGCTTGTACAGCTGCCCGTCTATCATGGAGAATCTAGCCGACTGAACCAGAACTTTGTGAGCTTTTTCTCTATTATTAGGTAGTTCCCCCGTGGCTATGTACAGTCGTATGGGGTCCATCCAAGATGGGGGGACTTCCTCTACCTAGTTTACTTGGGCGCGTAGTATAAGAGGAGTCCGTCTGATAATAGATGGGGAGAAATACGGTTTACGTATGACGATGAAGCAGCTCACGGCGGCCAAGACTGTGACCTTCTCATTACAATCCAGGGACATGTTTCCGGTTCGGGTCGAGAGGCGTTTAATTTTGTTTGACTAGGAAGCATGCCGTCATTCGAGGTCCTGGGCTGAATTCCACGTGCTTTGTCCGGCTGACTAAACGTGAGATCGCTGCGGATCGAAGGCATCGGCGCCATGCGAGTCTTGACTCGAGTCGGCTATCATAGCCTCGTATTTAATTACGTTATTGGTGCGCTTGACTGACACTTCTTGCTGTTCAATCCTTTCTCGGTTGGGGAGGTTAATTACTAAGCGATGTTAGCTCTTTGATTGTTTGGAAGCCCCATCGATGCAAGGGTCCACCGGCCTTTTATCGAGGTAAAGTATCGAGACTCTGGGATTACGTGAGGAAGTCAGCTAAGACTTGCCCTTCTTTGAAAAGTCTCGGCTTGTACTATATGTCATACTCGCTTAATTCCATTGCCCAGCGGGTATCCTTAGACGGTCGAGGTTTATGAATCGTGCCGGAGTGGAAGTCAGTTAGCACCCGCAGCGGGATGAGCACGGAAATATGGCGAGAAGCCACAGTGGCCCGGTGTCGGAGGCCAGGCGCTCATTCTAGGTGGGTATATCTGGTCTCCGCGTCGATTAAGGATTTGCTGACAAAAAACAACGGCCTCAACTGCATCCGCGTTCTTTAAATGAGGCGGCACTTACTTGCTATATCGGAGGCTACTAGGTAGGGAATAGAGGGGTGTCCTTGCGACTTGACTCACAAGGATCGGGGCTCACGCCGGTGTGCTTGATTGCTCACAGTGCCCGGTCGCATTCCTCGTTCCATTCGGCCCGGTTGGCTCCCCTCAGAGTAGTGAATAAGGGTTTCAAACGGTCCGTGAACCAGGAAATAAAACACCTCAGAGCGGCCAACCGGTCGGTCAATTGTTGGATCCTTTGCTTAGAAATTTGAGGGTCGAGCAATTACAAGATGGCCCCTTAGTTCTTGAGGATTAGCTCATCCCCCTTTGGGTTACCATAAAGCCAAGAGATCGGCTGCTTACCCCGAGAGCACATTTAGGGGGTTGGGTTTCATACCATAGTCTGGGGAGGTTGGATATGCGATTTGGAGATGAACGGCGTGATCGGGTCTTTGCTTAGTTTTACTAGCATATCATCAATGTAGACTTCCATTGTGCTATCGAGTAACGGTCGAAACATCTTCGTCACCAACCTCTGATAGGTGGCCCCTGCATTCTTTAAGCCGAAAGGCATCACATTATAATAGTAGAGTCCATGGGGAGTGATGAAAGATGTTTTTTCCGCATCTAGGGGGTGCATGGGGATCTGGTGGTATCCCGAGAAGGCGTCTAGAAAAGATAACATACCGTGCCCTGCCGAAGAGTCCACAATCGACTCTATGCGCGGGCGGGAGGGAAGGCTGTCTTTGGACGGGGGCATCGTTGAGGTCGAGTGTAATCATGTGAGCTCTCAGATTTGTTTCCCTTCTTTGAGCAGCCACCATGTTAAGCCAACCATTCGAGTGTTCGCGCTCGATAAATCCATTCTGCGGGAAGATTATCAACCTGCGATTACGGATGACCAAGTAAGCGATACGGGTGAAACGTATCACTTTTGTCGGCCGACTAGCAGATGAAGCGACGTTTAGTCTGTGTGAGGCGTGTGTGGGGCTGATTCCGATCATATCTGCATGAGTCCAGGCAAATACATCAGCATTGAACTGTATCACCTGGCATAATTGAGCCTTCTCCTCCTCAAACAGGAGGGTACTAACATAGATGCATCGGTCCAGTCCGTCAAGGGGTGTGGTTTCCAAGGGATCAACTGCCAGTGGCTCTTTGTCTCTTGAGGCAGATCGGGCAGATGACTGTGATTGCTATTGTGAGGTTGGCCCTCAAGGGGTGGTTCACTAGAGCATTCCTCCTGTTCGCGTCCTTGCATTAAGAGCTGATAGCATTGTCGTGCGGCTAACCGACTTCCTTGAAGGTCGACTTGTTCGGACGCAATCAGGTAGCTGATTGTTTGGTGGTATGTGGATGATGCGCCTTCCTTGGTGTGTAGCAGGCCCGGCCCGAGATAACGTATATGGCCCCAAATCTTCTACCCGCAGAGCAACCTTGCTGAATTACTGGACCCGCCTGGACGGGAAAGGCAATGTCCCCAACTGTCAATGTGGTAGCCCCGTTAAATCCGGACAAAACCCTACCAGCGGAGCTAAGACAGTCGAGCGGGACTCTTATTTGCTTGAAGGAATTTGAGAGGTCTACGATGTCGGCTTCTTGCTGGATCGAAGAGGACCCTATGCACATCAAAATTCTTAATACTGACAATAAGTACAAGGGCATCGTAATGAGGGGTAATAACCCGAGTAGGGTTTATAGGGGGGAAGGATATAAGGCCGTCAACCGGCTAAACTGCTGTGATGTTTTCTTGAGCTCGAACGGTGTTCACCCTGGCTTTAGCGGGGCATGCCAGACATTTTCTCCTCTTCTTTTTGGGTGATCTTTGGCTATCAGCGGTCCGATAGTATAAAGTTGATGGCGCGAGGCCGAGGCATGCTCGATAGCGATGGTCGGTGTCGGTTGTGAGGGGCGAAATTTGCTACCGTGATCGGCTCTCATAAATATCTTACGGGGTGCTCATTGTCGGTTCTGCCAGAGACTGAAGCTTTGGCAATGGTTGGTTTCATGGCCATGGTCTCTATGATAATCGCACCTTAAGGATCTATTGCGCTTGTCTAGGCCTGCCCTCATAGGTGGGGGCCACTTGAAATTAGGAAGGTCCCGAATGAGAGGGAGGAGCCAGTCATAGGCAATGTTGAGAGGAGTGAACTGGGGGGGCTCCTTGGGCTTTCGAGCTGTCGTTAGGCGCTTCGGCCCTTGTTACGTCCGCTCTTACATTCGGTGAGCCTTTGGCGTAGGCTTGCCACTCTGGGTGGTTATCATTATAGTTTGTGAGGCGACCCGAATGTTGTCTTCCAATGTGGAGAACTTATCTGCCTGCCGATATAATTCTTCCATGGTTACGGGCAGATATAGGAACAAAGACTAGAAGAACGGGGTGGTTGGTCCAAAGCTTCTTTGGAAGTTTTGTAGGATTGCATCCATCTTTGTAAATGTCGATCTCTTGCGGACGGCTTGGCCACGAGACTGAGTGTGAAATCCCGGATGGATTAAAGTCCTCGTTTAAGGGATAGCACGGAGGCGATATTCCCTTTGCACGCTAAGCGAGCACGGATACTAGGAGATGAACCTGACACACAGCTTCGCCCGAGCGAGTTTATCGACCCTACAGGAAGCTTGTGGAACGGACCCGGCGTTGGGCCTTTGAAATTTGGCCGTGAAAACTACAGTCTATCATCCTCGGCGTTGAGAATCATCGCTTGATTGAAGTGCAGCATGTGATCGTTCGGATCGGAGGAGTCGTCATACATAGAGAACAGCGGAATAACGAATCTGCGAGAAGGTTCGTAGTCTAAAATATGTTGGCCCAAAGGGGACGGCAGCATGTCGTAGGATCCCTGGATAGGGGGATAAAGGGTCGCATGCGGGACGGGGAGCACCCCGGGCGGATACCGTGCATGTAAAAATGGAGGGGCAGTTCCCCCGAATGGGGTGGCAATATGTTCAGGGGCCAATTGTGAACGGGGTCCACCCCTGCTGTCCTCTCTTCGTACTCAGCGTCACATTCCGCTCATGGCAGTGGAAACGGGGAGTCTCTTTACGGACACCGACTAGCGCGAGGGTGGTGAGCAGCGTGGAGTGGAGGCGTCGAAAGGCTCATCATCAGCCTGATGATCACTTTGGTCGGGTAGAAAGGGCTCTTTCCCTTTGTTCTTTGGGCTGCGGGCTCGTGCAGGCGGCTGCCCAGGGTTCCCGGGCTGCTGGAGCTGCGGGTTCGTAGGTGGTCGTTTTCCTGCTGCAAACGGTCAGCTCGTTCTCGTAATTCGCCATCTGTCGGGCCTGCTCCTCCTGCTTCGCCTCCATCTCCTGGCGCCAGCGGAGGAACTGGTCCTCGATGGGTGGGTTTACTGGGTTGCTGGACATGGCGGTAAGTTCCAACGGTCCAGTGGGATGTTCGAGAATGGCTAAGGCTTCGGAGATTGGGAGATCACCTGGGAACAGGTGTACCCAAGCTCTCGCGTATCGTCTCTGTGATTTCATGCTCGGCGATTCCTATAGATGGCGCTAATTGTAGTCTCCTGAATTCTCAGAGTCAGTGGATCGTCGAAACATTCATCAGTTGGTTGCAACCTGCAAAACAAATAAGAAGACGACGGTGGTGTTTCGTTGCCCCTCCGATGGCAAAGTTAGTCTTTTTCTCGAAGACCTAGAGCTTATATCAACAGTTATCTCGATTAAGAATCTCGTACCTCGTTTGGTGTGACTTGCTTATCTTTTATGGAAGGAGAAAGGGGATCCGTTTTTCTTGGAGAGTAGACGATTTCTTCTCATAATGATAGGGGAAGGTGGCTCTTATTTCAGGAAGGATGACTTATTCTTCCTTTTACGTAACTGCCTTCCTGATATGGCCGCTGCTAGGAGTGCTTTCCTATTCTATTAGGCGAGAGTGGTTCATGGGAGAACACACTTATAATATGAAGATGGTTAAGCGACCGTTTGGTGGAATTCTTAGATCGGAAAGGAAGCACACAGGTAAAAAGAGCATCAAAATATAGAGGCACCGGAGTACGGCGGGAAGGAGGATTGGCAGGCGTTCCTAGGCGGGCGAAGCTGGGCCTAGTCCCTTTGGGGTATCCTGGCGGAGGATCGATCGGGCGTTCCTGGGCCAGTTGGCTTTTGGGTCCTAGTCCCTTTGGGGTATCCGGGAGGAGGTTCAATTGGGCGTTCCTGGGCCGGCTGGTTTTTGGGCTTAGTCCCTTTTGAGGCTCTTGGGCTGGGCCGGCTGGCTAGGGGAACCGAGCTTGGGCCCATGGCATCCACCGATTAAGCTGTGGGCTGGAAGTAATGTCTCACCACAGTCTGAAACCCTTCCACTTGGATTACCTTTTCCATTGAATTACAACTTCTCAGGGTGAGTTGCTTTAGATTATGCAATGCTTGCAGCTTGCTGGAGGGGATCGCAACCGAAATATCATGACACTCCTTCATCTCCAAAACTCTTAGTTTGCCCAATAACTCCCTTGCAAATTGGCCAGGCCTCCATATTTCCATGGGGCCCTTTAACTCCAACTCCAATTCCTCCATGCTAGGAAATGTGTCCTATCATTAATCAAATAAATAACATTAATATTTTATTATGTTTCTTAAACTTTAGCAAATAAGAAAGGTATATATATACAAAAAGGCTTCCAAGTAATTTTTTGTTCCACTATATATTACTAATATTATGAAACACAATCATGAGATGAATATGACAATTTATGAAAATACCTTTCTTGAATATATATAGTTATATATAGTAGCTAAATGCAGTTTGGGTGATGTGTTAACGGAGAGGAATTATGTTTACATACATTGTAGTGGAGAGTAAGGTAGAAAAGGGAACTAAGACAGTCTAATGCCTAAAAATTAATGTATCCTCAAATATAAAATTCTTTCCATGCAAGTAATATGGCATTCTGCTTAATGTAACACACCTAATTAGGTGTTACATTACTGTATAGCATGGTGGAAGACTTTTGAGAAGATACATTTTTTTATGGATTAGGTTGTCACGAGCTTCCCATGAAATTTACGCTACCTCCACTCTGAAGTACATGTAAATAATGTTAATATTTTATTATGCCACTAAACTTTAGTACTAAATCAATAAGGTATATATAAAAAGGCTTCCAAGTAATTTATCATCAATATAGATTCTCTAGTAAGCTTACTAATATTATAGAACACAATAATGAGATGAATGTGACAATTTAAGTAAATACCTTCCTTGAATATATAGTTATATATGGTAGCTAAATGCAGTTTGGGTAATAGGTTAATATAGTATCACTACCGTTTGTAGCACTCTTATCTAAATGATTACTTTTTAGATCTATAGAACACATAATGTTCATCACACTACCAAAATTCTCCTGACTTAAAATTATTTTTGTGCATCTCTCTTCATGATTAAATACACTATCCTAATTTGTGAAAAAAGTTATACCTTGTCGAGCAAGAAAAGAGGTTGTTTATCAGCTTCACCTTGAAGACTATTTTCTTGAAAAAGTAGCTCCACATTGTCACACTTGTATACCACCAATTTTGTCAAGAGTGGACATCCCAAAGTATACATCTCCTGATAGAATCTCTTGGGCTGCCATAATTGACTAAGTTTGAGAAGAGGATTAGTTTAGGAACAAAAAATTAGCAGTACTGCTTCAAATCCACTTTCATTTGCTGCAACAATTTCCTCCACTCCACAGTCGGATACCTCTAGGACCTCAAGTTGCAGAAGACCCTTCACCACGGAAATTGGAAAAATATATTTTAGGGAAGGACATTTTTCAACTTTCAATGATTTTAGATTTTGAAAAGCAAGATATCTTTGCGGATCCTTATGTTGTATTTTAATTTTATGGATTAGTATTAATCAATTATTAAGATTTGTTTATTGGATTATTAAATATCAATTATGTAATATTATTACGTAACTGATCGAATTATTTTATGTACGACCAATTAATACGTAGCGCGTGTGATACTTGACCAATTAATACATGTAGCGTGATGATAGTCTATGATGGAATTGGACTATCCATGAGTCTTTGTTATGAAGGTCCTGCTGCATCGATATGAGCCTCTCTGACTTCCCCATCCAGTGGAGATTTTGTTTTTGGCATATCGGATGAAGCGGTCATCTTCTCTCTCTCTCGGTTTCAACGGCCCCGGTCACTTTTACGGAGAAACTATGAATCTACTTTGGTGTCGGGTACACGTTTTGAGTCCCGATTTTCGGATATGTGTGTATGAATATGCTATATTCTTTGATATCACATAAGTTTTTGAAACTACCTTATTCCCATACTCTTCATATTTTGACCGTATAACAACAACTCTTTCCGTGGAGGGACTACATTATCTGTTCGATTTCAAAAATTTCTTTCAAAAACGGACACTCATCTATTTCCAGAATTTGTAGACTTTGTAACCCTTCCAAGAAATTAGATGGAAAAGTGTTTGTAGATTTGCACATCTCCATAGCTTCAATTTCTTCAATTCATAACACAAATCATAGGATATTGGTTGTGCCACATTGTTCTAACATTATCCATTAATCATAGACCCAGAACTCCAACCTAGAACTGCAGTGCAATCTGTCCCATTTATCACATATAGTTATTAGTGTATACTCGTTCACATATATTCTCAAGAACTAGATATATGCATATATATAATTGAATATAAGAGTGAAAGTCAGCATGTAAGTGTGACAAAGCACAAAAATTAGGTAAGATTGTGCTACTAATTTCTCTTTAATACATACGAAAATGAATTTTGATACCAGTTTCTATTTGTAAATAAGAAAATAAGATTTTATACTAATTCCTCTTTGTAAAATAAGAAAATAAAGAAGTCCACTTTTCATATCTTTTTTTTTTTAAATTTAAGTTGTGTTTGGACATTCCCATAAAATGGAGGGAAAATGTAAGGAAAATGAAATAGAGATGAAAAGCATAATGACAAATAAAAGGAAAATAAAAATGGGTCCTAAAGCAACATTTATTTTTATTTGCTACTCCGATTTTTATTTTAACTCATCAATGTAATGATTAAATAATTTAAGAATATCAAGTTCTTGAGTAATTTTATTTACATTTAATTTTTATATTTCCCTTTAGATAACTGAAACATATATAAATAATTTTCTCTAACAAATTTTCTCTTACCTTTTCCTTACTACTTTCAAGGAACCAAACACAACATTAAGGAAAGTGAAACCAAATCATTTTCTTTTACAACTTTCAAGGAACCAAATGTAACCTTAAGGAAAATGGTACCGTGATGATGAATGAAGAGGAGGATGAGGAGATAAGGAACTCAATCATATGAATTGTTTGAAACTATTAAAATCCTCCAATATAATTTTTTTTACATCTATTAACTTTGCAATACAATCAATTCAAAAAAAACCTTTGCATTACAAAGTTGTGGTATTATGTTTTTATATAAACTCTAGCTTGTGACCTTTAGTACACTTTCGTCATCTCCTTTACCATTTAATCGGAGGGCTTCAAGGGCTTCTCAATATAATTTTATTAACTTATAATACTAGAAAACAAGTAATAATATGACTCTTTCGTATTATTACAATTTTTATGATCTAATTTTTCATTTAGGTTAGTCATACTTTATGTTCATTCATTTTTTATTATTCTTAATTTTATCTTCTATATTCTTTTTTTAATTATTTTCATTCTTCCAAAAACAATTTCAATTTTAAAATTTTATCATTTCTATTTTATGAAATCTAGAATGAAATCAAAATCATTTGAATGGTGAATAACATTTCTTAAAATGAAAAGGCAAAAATAAGTATTACACAATGTACGTGTTAATAGTTGTTGTTAAAATATTTGTTGTTGAGATAAAATTATTTTACTTAAATAATTTTCATAATGCAAAAGATAATAAAAAAAATGTCATATTTCAAAAAACTATGGAGATCTGCAAAGGAATTAAGAAAAATGAAAAGAAAATTAGGAAAAGAAACAAGTGAAGTGGCAATGATGGAAAGAAAAAATAAGATGAAATTGAAGAATCAAAATTTACCTCCTATTTAAGATTAGAAATTAAACATAACTGAAGAGTGAATTTTTTAGATTGATGATGAGAGACTCGTGAAATATTGATGGAGTAAAATTGTAAACAGAAACTAAAATGGGAAATGTGAGGTAAACAGTTTAATTAACATGAGTAAATTATAATATATATATATATGTATATATATATGAACAAGATGATTATTAAGAATTTAGAAGTATGACCTTGTTAGTAATGCAATTAAAAAATAAAATAAAAATGAAAGGGTAAAGGAGATAGTCAAATTTTGAACTTTGAGGAATATATTTTGAAATTTTGTTATATCAAAAAAGTTTGTGGGCGAAACAATATTATAATTGCATTTTAAGTTTTAAAAAAATTGAAATAGAAAGCATGCATATTTGTGAGCTAAATAGTGCAACTATTTTATAAACTTAAAAATAAAATAAATAAAAGGCTACCTAGAGAGGACGGATGATAGAGTTAATAATAAATATAGTCACCAACAAAAGTAACCTATTTACTTAGAATTAGTATACATGAGCAAATTAAGGTTAAGTTAATTATATAATTTTCAAGAGAAAATGCATTGTTAGCAGCCCCAAACAAATCTTGTTGTTAGTTTTTACTATTGAAACTACTGGTTTGATTAATGTATGTATGTACGACCTATGCGAATAATTTGTTTGTCATCCTACAGAAGCAAGCAGACTAAACAATAAAAAATAAAGGCAGAAATTGTTTCAAGAACCGTAAACATATATTTATACACCTGGTGATTGAAAAAAGGGATGATTGATGGCTCTTGACTCCCACCTATTATTCTTGTGGAGTAGAAATCAATGAGATTCGGTAGATGTGTGAGATCCAACCGTCGCAGTTCAGGAAACACTTGAGGACTGATTCCTTTTCTTGTGTTGTGGGTGTGGGAAGCCATAAGATACATTTCAAGCAGTCATAGAACTCCATTCTAAGAACTCTTAGGTTGGCAAAACATCCCATCGGAATCGGCCCATGCCATACTGATTCCAATTTGTTGAGAAATTTAAGATTAAATTCATCCAAGAGGGGGAAGCTAGGTGGTGATTCGATCACTTTCCATTTCCATTGTAGTAGTATTCATGATGTATTGCATCTCACCACTGGATGAGATAGACAGATGCTTGAGATGAAGAAAACCATCGCAGTCTAACTCATTAAAAAAATGTCTAGTACCATACAATCTCGTTAAAACTACAACTTCAATTTTCTTTAACAGCTTGGAAAAACACTTCACCAGATATGGGCCTTTGACCTCATTGAGCATCAACCTTCTTGAGGTCTTCTCATCATTACAGTACCCCTTCCTTTCACAGCCTATACAAATATCATATCTGTAAGACCCGTGAAATTCCAATTTCTGGAAAAATGGCAAAATCGTAATTTCGATCAAAAATCCGGAATTTATTTTCTAGATCTCGGATGACGAAACGGATTTCACGTTTGGAATGCGTCTCATGAGAAATCTAGCTAACACATCAATTTCATGAATTCCAAAGACGGTCGAATTTATTCACGTTTTTTAGAGGCATCGTTTCTCAGTGGTAAAAATGATATTTGATGTGACAAAATCACATATGCGTCATGCTCTTTAAGTAATGTCGTAAGTGGTATGAGTAGAGAGTAATTAAATGGACGGCCGAGATAGTGCCGAGTGTCGAAACTGGGAAAAGAAGGGACGTAAATGTCATTTTTGGAATGTTAATGATAATAAAACAAAATAGCCAATAGTGCATCATCTTCTCCATTAATTTGAAGACCAAAACGTGGGGGAAGAGGCAGTGGCTATGCAGTTTGTGTTTTTAGAGAGAGAAGGACCTCCTTCTCTCTAGATTATCGGGTGATCCGACCGTCGAAATTCTTAGGGGCAAAAAGGAAAATTGTACTAAGCGGTGAGGGCAATGAGTGGGTACGGTTTAGAGTTCGACAAAATCAAGTCAGTGGGGTTTCTTCCTACTTGGGTTTTTACATTTTGTTTAAGTGTATTTACAATGTTTGAGTTGGATGAGGCCGTGGGGAGCCGTTTAATAGGTTCAAAGCTTGGAACCGGGTGAAAAATTTAAAAGCCGGATAGTCCATTGACAATCCACGAGGCACATTTTGGGTTGCTAGTTTGTGCATTTAAGTGTTGTCTACATGCTTTGATGTATGTATAAAGCCAGGAATTACCGTGATTAGGGAAAGTGAGCAGGTGATTTAATGAGTGGATGGAACAATAAAGCCCGAGGGTTTTTCTTGTTCATATGAATAGTGACCGCGAAACTAATTTTTTGTATTGGAACCGTGTTTGGTCGAGAAGTAATTCAAGTTGAATTGCTCGTGTTTGATCATTAGCCGTGAGCCAATTTTTGGTGTAATGGAATGTGAAATTGCATAACATGTTTGTGTGATTTAAATTATGTGAATATATGCATGATTATACATTTACATGCGTTATATGATTGAATTGGAATTGGCATCATGCATTCCATATGCACTGGGACATCCTAGAACGATAGGAATGAGTGCATGATGGGGTTCTTGAGAGAATGATTTCGGAGGGTTGACTAATATCAGAATTATCGGAGTGTGTCCATTATAGTATCGGAGGAATAGTCCATATAAAATATCAATCGTAGAATTAAGCCCCAATTGATATATCTCGGAGGGTAATCCACTAAATATAACATCGGAGTCGGTCCACTACTTATATCGGAGGGTAGTCACAAATAACAAACATCTTTGTTTAGAAAATAATGTTTCTCATACATGGCTTAGAGCGGGAGTGTGAGAGAGTCGGTGAGGACTCGGGGTGAGTTGGTAGTTAGACATTCAAATGGGATCATGAATTTGCTTGAATGTGTGTTTACTGGGCATTGCATGCACTTAGGTGGAGAAGTAGCCCACTTAGGGTGATTCCACTGCGAGCATTAGCTCGCCCCTATCGAGGAACATATTTTCAGGTACGAGGAGCGCAAGAGAAGGCGGCTCATCTAAAAGTAGGAGTTTGTGAAGAAAGTAGGGTTGTGGCTTTGATGATTTTAAACATGTATTAGAACTCTATAAGTTTGATATATGTTGTATAAAATGGTATTAACTCTTTGTAACTATGGTAGATAGTTGGTATATTGATGAGTATTGGTTTATGGGCCCCGAGACGTTTTATTCATATATGTATCATGTGATTGATGTTGGGACAGGTGATGTATTTAGGTAGAGCTCCCCGTACAAAGGAGACTCTGCCCGATTTTCGTGAGAGATGTCGGGTTGCCCGACATCCACTTGTATTCCGCGAGTTGACGGGTAATCAACGGACCCCTAGGTTTAGGGCGTCACAGCTTGGTATCAAAGCCTAGGTGTACGGCTACCTAGGGCTTGAGGGGATTTGGGCTTAGGCCATAGTCGGGTAAGAACATCACCACTAGGTGTGATTCGATGTTGAGTTTAGGTATGAGATTACCTAGGAAATCACGGGGCAAAACTAGGACACTGCATCCATGTGTTTGGTGTGTTTTGTGTGATTTGATGAAGTGTGTGTAAAAGTAGGCATAACATAAATTGTTATGTGTTGTTATGATTTTTGTGTGCATGATTAGCATAGGTGTGTTGGACAATTTTGAAGTTCACACCGAGTGTGTGGCTGGAGACAAAAGAAAAATTAGAAAATGAAATAAATTTTAATAAATTTATTGATAATGAAATAAGATTTTAATAAATTTTATTTCGTTGGTGTTAGATCGAGGAGGTTTTGAAATTTTTTTGGACAACATGGTCCAGAATAAAAAGAAAAAAAAAATAAAATAAATTTTATATATTTATTTGGTTTAGAGGTGAATAAAATTATTTTCTTAGGTTTTACAAAGTGTAAAACTGAAGAAAATGAGAGAAAATAAAATGTTATAAATTTATTTGAGTGTTCGAAAATGAAAAAAAGTAATTTTTAAGTGATTTTCCAACTATTGAAATAATTGAAAAAAAAAAGAAAGAAAGAAATAATAAATAATGAAAAACAAAAACAAAATGGAGTCTGAAGTTGGGTTTGGAGCTCTTGCCCGGGGTGTATTGCAATCTGGGGTGTGTATTATGACTTAGAGGCTGCAAGAGAGGTGAAAGTGTATTGCAGGAGGTGCTGGATTGTATTGCAGCATGGGGAGAAAATTGTATTGCAAGATGGTCAAGTGTATTGCAATAGAGGCAGCCTGGCTGCTGAAGAAACTGTATTGCAATACAGTTTATTGTATTGTGACCGGGTGCTGGGCTGATGGGCACTGTATTGCAATACACTCTGGTGTATTGTAGTAAAAGACAGAAGGCCGGTTTGTATCGCAATACAAGCGGGTTACTATGCGGGGCGGGCACGCGGGGCGAGGGCGTGGAAGCGCCTTGAGGCGTTGGGCGCCGCCCCGGCACGGGCGGCGATGGGCGCGGGAGTCTTGGGCACGCGGCACGGGCGCGGCGCCTTGGGAGCGTTGGGTCTTTGCGACACGGCAGCTGGAGGCTGCGACCACGGCCAGGGGGCCCAGCCACGACACGGCCAGACCGCCCACGACACGGCCGTCGCACGCGGCACAGGAGGCGACTATGCGCCTCATTGGTCAAGTTGGTGCTGTACTGACTCGATTCGACTCTGTTTTGACCCGAGTTTGACTGATCTTGTTTCTAAGTCAATTTTTAGACATTCATAAGTAATAATTTCGAAAAAAAAATTTTAATATTTAATTAAATAAAATCAAATCAAATAAAATTAGTCAAAATTTTCAAAAATGAAATTTTTGTTGATAAAAATGTTTAAATGTATAATTGATTGCCTTGCATTACTTGTAAATGCAAGGACAATGTGCATACACTGATTTATGTGTATGAATAGTGTCTCGGGACTGTGTTTATGCCTTAGAGATACTGTATTGAGAATTAACTTGCCATTAAACCGTATAGATGGCTAGTCGAGGGCGAGGACGTAGAGGGCGTCAAGCGGTGCCAGTCGGACACCACCGGTGTTTGATCAACGGGGTTTGTTGAAATTTGTAGGTGTGCGGCTGCATATGCAATTTGGTGCAACGAATTAGTCAGGAGGTCCTCATAACCTCCAGAAGTTTAAGGTGCATCATCCTCGACATTCACGGGGAGGGAGACCGTGGTGTGAGACCATTGGTTCGCGAGAAGGTGTTAGAGGTTATGGAAATTACCTACGACACTACCGAGTTAAGGCCCAGTGTGTTCGAATTTAGAGAGTGAGAACCCAATATGGTGGAAAAGGGCAAGGACCTCTAGAGACCTTGGAGGAGCCCTTGTATGTGAGTTCTCCCCTAGGGATTAGGGAGAGAATAAGGATGATATGTCGAGGTTGCGAGTTGGAGATCTCGGGGACTCTACTCACAGTGGACCTGAGGATCATGGACATGTCAGAGTTCGATGTCATCCTAGGGATGGATTAGCTGATAGCTTATAGGGTCGTTATCGATTGTGAGCGTAGGAGATTCTGGCCTACACGGGGCCCCGGTACTCGGCTGGTATTTCGGGGGATGAACGCGATATTTTCCCCATATGAGTATCACGAGTCCGATTAATAGGGGACCGGTTAAGCGAGTTGGCTAAGCGGCCTTACTAGAAAGGACGGAGAGACCAGACTTAGATCTACCTCCCAGAGTAGTGTCTGCGGCTGTGTGGATGTTTTCCGAGATAATGAGCTGGACTACCTCCACAAAGGTTCGTAGACTTCGGTATCGAGTTACACCCTGGTACTTCACCCATCTCTATGATTTCCATGAAAAGGATGGCACCGGTTGAGTTCTGCGAGGAACTTCGAGTCCGATTACAAACTATTAGATGAGGTTCATTAGGCAGAGCTTACTTCACCATGGGGCGCTCCGGTTCTATTTGCGAGAAAGAAGGGTAAGACCCTTCGACTATGCATTGATTACCAATAGTTGAACAGGGTTATGATCAAGAATCGGTACCCGTGCAGGGATTGATGGTTATTTGTCCGGTGCGAGGGCGTGAGTCTACTCCAAGATGAACCATACTTTGGTTGCCGGTGAGGTTAGGGAGACAGATATCCCTAAGACGGCGTTTAGGGCGCGGTATAGGCACTTTGAGTTTACAGTGATGCCCTTTGGATTGACCAATGAGCGGCGGCATTCACTTGGACCTCGATGCGCCAGGATGTTCTGACCTTATCGTCCAGTTTGTCGTAGTCTTCATGGATGACATCTTGATGCACTCGGTCGAGTGGGAGCATGAGTATCACTTGAGGATTGTTTTACAGTTGTTAAGAGACCATCAGTTGTACGATAAGTTCAGTAAGTGCGAGTTTTGGCTTACTGAGGTGAGATTTTTGGGACACGTGGTGTCAACATCAGGAGTGTCAATCGACCTAGAGAAGGTTGAGGCAGTGATGAGTTAGGAGAGACCGAATGTCAATCTTCGAGATATGTAGTTTCTTGGGATTGGTAGATTATTGAGGTCGAGAATGGCCCGAGTTGTCATTGACGAGGATCGTAGGACTTAAGCCTACGAGGACATGGACTCCATGGTTGGAATGGCTCGACCATAGAGAGAGAGATCGAGGATGCTCGGAGCACTTTCGGGATGAGGGTGTTGGTAGCAGAGGAGGATCAGCGTTCTTCTAGTTCGGGAAGGCGAGACTTACGCATCACCGCGAGTTTCGGGACCGGGGGCCGGGATTGGGCATGTGAGGCAGGATTACCCAGGAGACCGGGGATCAGGGACTGCAGGGCAGTGCGATCCCGATTAAGGCGTAGAATAGGAGTATACGGTTCATTCCTCCACCTAGTGCGGAATGAAGACCGGTTTAGTTTCGAGGTGCTTCTCCTGAGAGCACTCCAGCCCAACCTGAGATAGGCGGAGGGACGAGTGTGGAGTCGAAGTCGGGGACCGGATCGGAGATTACGCGACGGAGCGTGGTGGACTTTAAGTGGTAAACATATTGGTTGTTGATGTCGGTGACATGGATGGGTTGGCTGACCATCGGGTTGTCGATGGTGGGGCCTTAGCCGGGTTGTCATACCCGACACAACCTTGGATTTGGGCTTAAAGGTTAAGGCCTTTAGAGAAGCCAGGAATGGATGTTCTTCCCTAGGATGTATGGTGAGAGTTGATCTGATAAGTCGGGATTATGAGTGAGAGATCTCAGGTGCGCTCATGGTGGACCGGGATTGGGTGTCCACGGTGATTATGGCATTATTGCGTTCGTGTGCACGGTAACATCGCGTTGGAGTCGAGTGTGGGTGCACGTGCGATCATTCGCAGTCTTGGTGAGTGTGGGTTGAGTTTGTCTTTAGGACTCGATCAATGAAGACTGATTCGATTCCATTAAATGAAGAATAGTGTTAAGGGTAGGCAAAGCAAGGGGTCGTTAATCCCTAAGGTGAGAATCACGGAGTTAGGGTGTAAGGGCAGGGAAGATATCCCAATTTACATGTATGAATGTAAAGAGGCTCAAAGTGTGAGCCGAGTTAGGATGTCGAGATGAAAACACGGTCGGGTTATCCGTAGACTTAGAGTTGAGTGAGAATTAAAGTGACTTCGAGTTTGGATACCCCTTTGGCAATTAAATTGGGTGTTGAGCCGGTAAGGGCTCGGTATATGGATGTCATACATGGCATGGACTAGGTTGACGGTCCATTGGATTGTCAGCGATTGTGACCTTGGGAAGGTCGGCGTTTACACACAAAGTAAGGGTTGTGTAGGGTTACACATTGTGTGGATTATATACAGGTGTTAAAGGACATCTTTGTGAGCATACGTCCTTGGGTCATAAGGGTAGGAACAGTGCCTTGAATTGGAGTGCCTAAATGATAGTTATCAGGTGGGTATATAGATGGAACCATATGAGGCATTGTATGGGAGGCCATGTAGATCACCGTTATCTTGGACCGAGGTGGGAGAGAGTTCCATCACTGGTCCTGATCTAATTAGAGACACCTTGGAGGAGGTGAGCTTGATATGACAGCGTCTTCTCACGACTCAGAGTCGGCATAAGAGCTATGTAGATACACGACGTCGACCCTTAGAGTTCGAGGTGGGGGATCACGTTTTCTTGAAGGTGATGCCTAAGAGAGGAGTGGTCGGGTTCGACAAGCGTGGGAAGCTATCGCCAAGATTCATTGGGCCTTTCGAGATACTTGAGAGGATAGACATTGTTGCGTACGGTTGGCTTTGCACGGCGTATCGGGTGTCCTGAGATTTCACGTCTCCATGCTCGAAGTATGCTCGGATCCGGCTCATGTGGTGGATTGGGGACGATTGAGGTTGACAACGATGGGATCAGCCGAGGAGGGACCAGTATGCATTTTGGATAGTCGTGATCGGGTTTTGAGCGCGGCCAGGTAGGGCTGGAGTGAGGGTGCTATGGCGGCACTATGGAGTAGAGGAGTCCACGTGGGAGCGCGAGGACACGTGCGGGCCCTTATCCTTGCTTGTTTAGGGATGAAGGTGCGTAGTTTAGTTGTTTAATAATTAAATGGCCAGAGTTTACATGCATGGTAGAATGCCGCGTTGCATATGCATGTTGGTGAGAGTATGATTGTCCTAAATGGAATGAAATTCCTTTTAGGAAGGAGAATGTAAGACCCGAGAAATTCCAATTTCTGGAAAAATGGCAAAATCGTAATTTCGGTCAAAAATCCGAAATTTATTCTCTAGATCGATGACGAAACGGATTTCACCGTTGGAATCATCTCACAAAATCTAGCTAGCACGTTGAATTTCGTCGAATTCAAGACGGTGTTCGGAGTTAGCCACGCGTTTTCGAGGCGCTCGGCGTTCGGGTCGTAAGCGATATTTGATGTGACAAAATCACATATAACATATACTCATGTGCCATAAGTGGCATGAGTAAAGAAATGATGGAAATGGACGGCCGAGATAGTGCCAAGTGTCGAAACTGGGAAAAGAAAAGATGTAAATGTCATTTTTTGGAATGTTAATGATAATAAAACAAAATAGACAATAGTGCATCATCTTCTCCATTAATTTGAAGACCAAAACGTGGGGGAAGAGGTAGTGGCTATGGAGTTTGTGTTTTTAAAGAGAGAATGACCTCCTTCTCTCTGGGTGCTCCCGGAGCGATCCGGCGAGTGAAATTCTTCGGGGCAAGAATGAAAGTTGTACTACGCGGCGAGGGCAACGCGTGGGTATAGGATTTAAGGAGTTTCGAAAAACTCCGTGAGGTAGGGGTTTCTTCCTACTTGGGTTTTACACTTTGTTTAAGTGTATTTACAATGTTTGAGTTGGATGAGGCCGTGAGGGGTTGCTTGATTCCGCTCCAAAGCTCGAACCGAGGTGAGGAATTTTTGGAAACCCATGTGGACAGTCCGTGACTGTCCACTACTGCTTCAAGCCAAGGTTTGCATTTAAGTGTTAATGCATGCTTGATGTGTATAAGGCCAGAATGGTCATGGAAATTCTGCCCACATGAACCGATGATTTGATGAGTGATTTTTAATAATAAACCGAGGGTTTTACTGCTCATATGAATAGTGACACGAAACTAATTTTTGTGTGAAACCATGTTTGGTCAGTAATTCGTTGAATTGCTCGTGTTTGATCATTAGCCCACGGAGCTAATTTCTTGTGTAATGGAATGTGAAATTGCATAACATGTTTATGTGATTTAAATTATGTGAATATATGCATGATTATAGGTGCATGTGTTATATGATTGAATTGAATTGGCGCTGATGCATTCCATATGCACTAAAAAGGCATCCCAGAACGATAGAAATGAGTGCATGAGGGGGTTCTCGAGAGAATGATTTTAGGTTGACTAATGTAGAATTATCTGAGTGTGTCCATTATAGTACCCGAGGGTACTCATATATAAAATATCAATCAAGCCGAGTCACTTCCAATTGGGATATCTCTGAGGGTGTCCACTAAATATAACATCTTAGGCCTACCCAATTACTTATATCGGAGGGTAGTCCACAAATAATAACAAACATCTTTGTTTAGAAAATAATGTTTCTCATACATGGTTAGCAAGTGTGAGAGAGCTCAAGTGAGGACTCTGTGGTATGAGTTGATAGGTTAGACATTCAAGTAAGATCGCAATTGGCTGAATGTGTTTACTTTCTGGGAGCATTGCATATGCACTTAGGTGGAGAGTAGCCCACTTAGGTGATATCTACTCATCGAAGATTAAACACCTCGCCGTGAGGAACATATTTTCAGCACAGAATCCATCTGAGAAGACGACTCATCCTAGAAGTTTAGTTTAAAGAAAGCCACACAAGGCTTACTGATTTTAACATGTATTAACTCTATAAGTTTGATATATGTCAGATAAGAGTAATTTATTAACTCGTAACTATGTTAGATAGTTATGATAATACGAAGATTTGCCATTTTCTACTATCACTACAACAAATTTTGGTCTAGCAGTCATTATTACTAAGACGACGCTTTTGGTAAACATCAACAAACGATATAACCAACATTTAAAGAATCGATTCCAGATAAATGTTTTAATACAAAACTTTTAGTGATAATTTTTGCGATAATTTAACAAATTTGCAATAGAGCAAATATTAGCGACATCTTCTGCAACATTTTAACAAACATTGTTATGTTTGTGACATATAACCAACAATTAAATAAATTGTAACTACAAATTTATTTGTGCCAACATTTTTAGCAATACATATTTATATGTCAATAATTTGTTATGACATTTCAATGATGTTTTATAAAGCGTTACTCTAGATTTATATTTTGTGATGTAGCAGACTTTTGTCAAATGTTGCAATAGAAAAATGTTAGTGACATTGCTTGCACAATTTAACAAACATCGCTATATTTTGCACATATAACTCACAATTAAACAAAATATAACTACAAATATATTTGCGCCAACGTAATGATACTGTGATATATGTCGATAATTCATTACGACATTTAAATGTCATTTTATAAATCGTAGCTATAGACTCCAGACTTTTTACGATGCATATGGTGACTTTTCGACAAAATATTGTAGACAAGACAATGTTAAGTGACATTACTTATGGTAAATTTAACAAACATTGCAAAATATATCATAAATGTATTGAATTAAATGTGAATTATTTATTTTACTAAAAATAGAATATCTAATGAACAAAAAGTAATATTAAGTTAACTTTATGTTAATTTTTTAAATATATCCGATTAATTTAATTACCTATTAAATTACTTGTATTATATTGTCAAATAATTTATAAGGATTAAAGTCATTCGTAACGAGTAAAGAGATAAAGTATGCTATAAAGGTAGGTTCACTATGTATCGATCTATGAAGACTCTCACACACCAAAAACATGCTGGTTACAAAATTAATAATTTTAATTATTTATATAAATTAAAGGAAATAAAAAGTTATCCCATGAGTAAAAATTATCAAATTAATTATTAAAATAATTAAAATTTTATTTAAAATATAAATAAAACACTTTTGTAAAAAAACACTTTAACAAAAATGTTTTTAAAATTTAAAATACCTACCGTAATTAAGTTGAAAATATTTTATATGTATTTTGTTATTATTTTTATCAAATTTTATGTTTAAAATATTTTCATAATGGGATTTAAACTATTTATATTTATGATATTTTTAAAATATTCATTAAGATATTTAGAAATTTTTTTATATTTCCTTTGATATTTCTTCACAAATCAAAATATATTTTCCATATTGATCATTATTTATATATTTAGAACAATATATCTATTTTGTGTTTAAAAAACAAAAATAAACTATATAACTCGATTTTGGAGTGATGTGAGATATTCACGTTGCTCAATAAATAAAGCTTTACTGCTTTAATAAGTTTTTTGAAAGCTTAATCACTTTTACAATATAGTAAACTGTCTCTATTAAGACTCTAACCCTCATCTCCCCTACGCCTTGCTTTTGTAGCTTTAACCAACTGCTTTACATCTGCACAATTGTTTTTTAATAGTTCAAAAAATTGATTTTAATCTAATTAAAAATAAAATAAAAGTTAATCCTTAGTTTTACTTAAATAAATATAAAATAAAATATTTAATTAGAATAATCACAAAAATCAAAAATAAAAATTATCATTCGGCTTAGAAAATTTTTAATTTAAAAAATAGGTCAAAAATATTCTTTTTCTTTAAAAAGAATATTTTACTTTTTGTTTTTATTTTTAAACATCAATTTAAAATTTTAAAATTAAATAAATAAACATCTACTTTAGTTTTAAAATCCGAAGTCATTTCTTATTTTTCATTAAAATTTATTTCTAATTATCCTGCTTTACTATTAGAGAGAGAATCGCATACGAGAGAGGAAGAGAGAGATGCAAGGATGGTCAGGGCTCATGAATGAGAGAGAGCGAGGAGAGACAGAGAAGCAGAGCCGCAGGCTCACTAGCGTATGTATCTACGAAGACTCTTACACGCCAAAACATGCTTAGAGGCCACAAATTAATAATTTTAATTATTTAAATAAATTAAAGGAAATATCAAAAAGTTATCCCATGAGTAAAAATTATTGAAATGAAATATTAAAATAATTAAAATTTATATTTAAATATAATAAAACACTTTTGCAAAAACACTTTTTAACAAAAAAATGTTTTTTAAAATTTTAAAATACTACCTTAATTAAGTTTACAACCTTTTTATATATTTGTTAAACCATTTTTATCAAAATTTTTAAGTGTTTAAAGCCTGTTTTCATGAATTTTGGATTTTGAACCATTTATATTTTATGGATATTTAAAATGTCAGTAGAAAGATATTAGGATATTTTTTTATATTTCCTTTTGTGTTCACATAAAATCAAAATATATTTTCCATATTTTCTAAAATGCATTCTTTATAACATAACAAAGTATAATTTATTTGGGTTTAAAAACAGACGAACTATACTGTTTGTTTTGGTGATGTAAGGATATTAAGTATTCGACCAGAGCAAAGGAACTTTGAGTGTTTTTAATAGTTTGAAACTTAATCATTTACTACTGATATATGTTAATAACTCTTATTAATCTTGAACCTCCATCCTAAAAATTCTTTGCGGCACAAGACCTTTAACCAATTGAATTGAACACTCAGACAATTGTTTTTTTTAACTGGACTTCCAAAGAAATTGATTTTAATCTAATTAAATAAAGTAAAGATTAACTTTTAGTTTTACTTTAAAATAAATATAAAATAAAAATCTTACAAATTCAGAATAATTTATTAAAAATTCAAAATAAAAATTAATATCAGTTTTTTAGGAACGCTTTAATTAAAAAAAAAATGTCGTTTTCTTTAAAAAGAATATTTTAGGCATTTTTGTTTTATTAAACACTTTTATAAACTAGATTTTACAAAATTTTCAGAAAAATTAAATAAATAAATATCTACTTTAGTTTTAAAATCAAAGTTGATCTTTATTTTTAATTAAAATTTATTTTAATTATACATTTAATGATTTGAGAGAGATGAAATGAAGATGAGAAGTAGAGAGAGATGGAAAAGGAGGAAGTTGTGAGTGCATAATGGGAATGAGAGGGTAGGAGAGATAGAGGCGTAATAGAAGGTAAGGTTGATTATGTATTGATGCATATGAGGCTACCTCACACACCATTTTTATTGGCTTGCAGGAGGTAACAAATTAATAATTTTAATTATTAAATAAACTTAAAAATAATAAAAAAGTTATCTAAAAACAAATGCAAAAATTAAATATGAAATGAAATATTAAAAATATAATTAAAATTTATTTAAATATAATGAAACCACTTTCTAAAACAGCACAACAAGATTTTTAAATTTAAATACCTTAATTAAGTTTATAAAATATTTTATATGTATTTTATTTATTATTTTTATCATTACACAAGTGTTTAAATAAACTTTTTCATGAATTTTGATTTTGATTACATTGCATATACTTATGGATATTTTAAAAGTATCTAAATTATAGATCTTTTTGTAAATATTTGCTTTATATTTTCCTTTTGATATTTTTGTCAAATCAAAATATATTTTCCATATTTTGATCAGTTATTTATATGTTTAGAACAATATAATTTATTTGGTTAAAAAAAACAAACTATATAACTAATTAGAGTGATGTGAGATATCGAAATTTGTTCGACCAAATAAAGTTTTAATTTGTATTTAAAATAAGTTTTGAAAGGCTTGTCATTTACGATATAATGGCCTCTGCATGTACTGCAACATGTACTATTATTTTCATTTAAACTAACCTATTTCTCTTTCCCAAGAAATTATCTAAAAATATTATGTTTGGATAAAACAATTTATTTTTTATCCTTTCTAATATTCTATTTTTAAGAAAGAGACATGTTATTTAAGATTGTGATAAAACAAAATCAAATATTTGAAGAATGACCCAAACAATAGTATTAAATTTTAAAAAGATAAAAAAAATTATAAAATATAAGTAAAAAAAAATCTCAATTACTTAGGTAGTTAATTAAAAAAATTAAATATTGGGGACAATCAAGGCTTTACCTGTTATAATATTAGAGAAGAAGCCTTTTCAAAAACAGGCACCACATACTCCTGCCTTGAGTCTTTTAATACCCTTTTTCATCACATCACACGCCAACTCACCAAAATAAAATCAAAGCCTCGAGCACCTGCAATCCGATTAAAGCCCGCTGATCCCAACACTTCCACCGTCGAACCCTATAAAAAACGGCGCACCCAATTCATAGCCTGTTCATTGTCGCTCCTCCTCTCCTTCTCCACCGTACGGAAATCTCAGCCCACCACACCCACCCCTACCGTCCCCTCTGTTCTCATCGTCAGATTCACAGAAACCGCGTTTCTTCGGCTCTCCGCTCCTCAGATATTGAGGGCTTTCTCTGATCTGCTCGAATCCAGGAAATTCAGGAGCTTTGAAGCAAAGTCATCCATGGCGGAGGTTGGCGGAAAGGAAAGAAGGAGTGAAGGTGTTTGATTCCGAGGAAAGTGGCGGTGGATCTGGCGAAGTACACCGCTTTCAGGACTGTATATCGAATAAGATCACCAGGAGAAGGGGATTCTTTCACTGTAGTTCTATCTGGAGGTTCTCTGAGATTTTAGAATTCAGTACGAGGTAATTGAGGTTTGTTTTTTGTTTTCTACGGGTTTTTAAAGTGTGTTTGCTAGCTGAGAAAGGGTTGGAAAGGAAAGGAAAGAGAAAAATATAACTTCCAGGTCAGGTACTATTTTGCTTCTTTTTTTCAGTGGATATGCGTACTTTTGCACTCCAGATTCAAAGCTTCAACTTATTGCTTTATGATCAATGCAACCCAAACAAATCAACTGCTATATACATATACATATATATATCTTGTCTTTAGTTTATATTTTTGGAGTTCTGAATCTGAGTTGAATATGTTTGAAACATAGGAAATGAGAAGTGGGCCACAAAGTATTGTTTAAATTTAGAATTCATGATTCAAAATGGGAGAAGTAATCAAACAAGGCTCAATTTTGATCATTTGATGCCTGAATCTCAGAAATTAGTGGAGAAAGCGCCATATATTGATTCGATTAATTGCAGGGAAAATGCATGTTTTTCTGGGTGGATGAGAAGGTTGTTTACCAAGGGGACTCTATTATTGACAAACAACTACAAGGCTTTACTTGGGTGATGGTTTCTTGTCTAAGGCAGAGTGAATTCCTTAATTTTGAAAGAAAGATGATATGAATGTTTTGGTGGCCTTTGAGGAAGAATCAACAAGTCTTTTTATTTCATGACGAAGCAGATTAGATTTGTAATTAAGTTCGAGCTTAAATTTCAGATATAATATTTTCCTCTTATAGTACTGTTTTTGTGATTTCATGGAATTTAAATTCAAATTCTAAATTTTCTGTGGGTATATAAGGCTCCCAAATGGTAGGGAATTGGGATTAGGTTATTTCTAGTTTCTGTTGCTAATTAATACCAAACTGCAGCATAACTAGGAAATATGACATGAACAGATCGATTTTATTGGAAGCTAGGTCCTTGGGATGAGCTGCGCAAATTCAAACTTTAAATAAATAAACTCATCATGGTGTGTTATTTACATGTTTGTCTTTCATGGTTGTACCTGGAAGCCAGTTGAGTAAACCCTCAAGTGTTCCCAAGGGGACCTAGGCTTTGTATTTGGGTGGTTTTACATTAAACATGTTTACTCTGAGGTTACATTAGATGAGGCCCAATGTCATTTAGTATTTTGTTCTTCCAAGTTGTTGTGTTTGAATGCATTAATTTTTGCGTTATCCATCATTTTAAAGTGTTTGAACAAACCCAATTTAGAAGCTCTCTTTTCAATATTTAAAATTATTTTGATAGATCATCATAAACACTTATAAAATTGAAATATTTTGGATAAATAAGCTCTTATCATATTAAAAGATTAAAAACTAAAGAACTATAAATTAGTATATATATATACTTATATATATATATATATATATATATATATATATATATATATATCTAAATGAAAATCATGATCAAAAATTAAAAATAAAGTAAAAATTTACTATATACTGAAAACATTTATCATTCACCTGTAATCTATAGTATAAAAAAGAAAATACTAATAGACCATACTATATACAGGTATTTGTTTATAGCAAGTAAGATAGCCAACAAAAACTAAAATATTTACTTTGTTTTCTTCATTGGCAATGTGAACATGTTGACCTATAGTAGAAGACTAAAATATTAGGACTGCGGGTGGAAATCTGGGGTTTTTCTTTTTTTTTTTTTGGAAGAAAAAATATGTCATTTCAAGTCTTACATTGTCTTGTGTGAAGCCCGATAAAATAAGCCCAAGCTATTCTTTTGGATTCATTTTATTCCATAAATCTTTAAGTGGGACCTAACCATCTTTTTCATGGAACTAAGGGTGATTGGTTTCATGCCCAGCTTAATTAGTTCTAGATAGATGAATGAGGAACTAAATTTGTTTATTTTGGCAACTTCCTTAAGGTCACATGTGCTATTACTACACAATATCGATAATTCAAGCAGGGATAGACAGCCAAGATTAGGCTAGAAGTTTTGTAGTCTAACATGCAGCACTGGAGTACTTTCGATTTGCAAATTAGTTATTTATTTCATGCTCACAATATTATCTTTAAGTTCTATTGAGGAATTCTCAACAACTCTATAATATTTATGACTAGCCTATTATTCATGTGTCTCACTACTTATTTTGGCTATATTAATATGATTAGTGATTTCAATTTCATTTGCACAACCAATGTGAAGCCACACTAATGCTTGAGAGTCGAGCAATGCTTTTCCCTGACATATAAAGGTTTAGACCACGGAGAAAAACTAAGCGTAAATTCAACGAGTTTAAATCGTTGTGTGGATGATGGTGAGCTTGAATACTTTTGTGGGCGTGGCAGAAAGAACTAACTCCACTTGAATTTTACGATTGGAGAAAAGGTTTCACAGCAACTAAAGACAAAGTATGGATGTTATTAAAGAACATAATTTTTGTTGGAAGTAGATATTTTTTAAGATTCTTTTCCTTTCTTTGTTTTTCCCTTACACTAATGAAAATTTTTTTCTTTTAACATCGAGGATTTGATTTGACACTAAGCAGGGGGAAGCAATGGGTTCTTAGTGAGTCGTGGTGTTTGCATGAGGATATTCAGGAAGGCATAGTCGCGCTGAGTATTTTAACGATGCTGCGACTTGGTAAGAGTTAAGGCTGACACATGTTGAGAGCCAGGCCGAATCAGTAGAGCAGGAGCAGGAAATGAGTGTTCTTTCGATAGCGGTGTGAAGTTGTACAAAGGAATATAAGTAATGTGTAGGCCCCATTTTTTATTATAAGGATATAAACATTTTTATAATTTGACTGCTTATAATGGGAGATAAATCTGAAAGGGCTTTATGTGGACCCCTGGTGCATAAGAAATGCCATGCGCTGGGACTTGCTGCTATATGCTCGAAGGTTAAACGGAAATTACTTCGATTTTCTTGCATCGAGAATTTTATTTCTTTCCTTTGAATTATCGTTTTGTAAATATATTTATTGTTTTTCAGAAAGTGGTGAATTGGGGCGTGATTAATTTTGTATTTTCGATTGAGAAGAAAAATGGCGTCGATGAAGAATGAATAAAGATCTTGCTTTAGGAGTATCACGACTTCATAAAGATGGATCCACATATATACTCAACTTTGGAATGCAGAGCAAGCTAGCTTTAGTAAATTTATTTTCTTGCCTCTTTTGATTATTTTTGAATATTCTAAATTAGATGAGTATTTGTATATTTGGAGTGAATTCTGGCTTTTTGAGAAAAGTGGGCAACTTTTGGTATACATTGAAAGAAAAGGTGAAACTTTAAGCGAATGAGTATAGAGGAGGATTCATGAGGAGATGTTTTTTTTTTTTTTTCAGCACCAAGGCACTCTTCTTAGTCGAATAAAAATAGTAAATGGCATGGAAAATGGGGATTAAAAATGATCAATCTTTGAGAAAAGAAGAGCTGTGAACCGCACGGGTGAATGAATAAGGCAATAAGGAGTTTTTACCTGACAAATTCTAATTTTTGGCAGCTCAGGTGGCGAAATTAGCGAGATATTACTAGGCGTGATGAATTACTTCTGGCAAAGGAAGAGTTGCGATTTAAAGGAAATACTTTGCTTAGTTTTAATTTACTTTTATAGTTTAATATATTTATTTAGATATTTGACATGTATTTTGGATTAGGCATGTAGATAATGCCTTTGATATTATTTAATGGCATAGCATTGTTTTATTTTTAATTTATACTAAGTTATATAAACTTTTTATTGATAAATTTAAATATCTTGCAATGTCTCTTATTTCTACAAGTATGCATATTTTATTGACAATTTCTCTGTTGCTGATTATATAAATATCATGTGGAAGTATAATATATTAATTACTTTGGAAGCGTGAATTAAAGATTCAATAATAATGATAAAATGAAAGATTATATGCGTAAGGATGGGTGAATGTGACGGAAAATTTTAAATGTCTAATACAATTATTTATGATAAATTGTCATAGCGACATACGATATGAAACGAATTTGTTAATAATATCTGCAATAAACTGATATCACAAATGATCTATACGAAAACATATCAAAATATTATGCTTAAACTGTGATAAAATATCATTACATTTGCAGTATATTTACAATATATATTAGCGTTGTAATTGAGTTGTTTTATCGACATGTAAAAGCGTACGAGCATTTGCCTCTCGAAATAGAGCTATATATATGACAACATTTGGAAGTGTCAAAATTATTATACTTGAGCAGTAGCAACCACATGTCCCGGTAGATATATATTATGACACGTAATAATCTTTGTAATTGAGTTATTTTTAGCAACATACAAATGTCGATGTTAAGTATTAACATCATAAGAAGTGATGTAAGCGACAATAAAAATATCGAAACATTATGTTTAGAACAACACTCTTCTGAAGATATCTGACGCATAGTATACAAATACGCATAATAAATGTTAGCGAGATGGATGGCATCTAACATAAAGAAGGTAATAATGAAGTCATATCATAATAAATGTCGGCGACATTTGGGCGTGCGGCATTATTCCTAAAACAACACAACAGCATATCATTGCCGCGATGCTGTTATATGACATGGCAATGAACATATTGACTTGGATTAACAACGCCAAAGGCAAAGCACGGAGTCTATCACAATAAGCCCGATATGTTGACACTTGGAGTACTCCGAATAATATATTTAGATGGGCATATGTAACGTATCTATTCAACAGCTATGTATTACAACATAATTGAAAAGTTTAACAGCACTAAATGCCGTGCGATCGTCACAAAGTACATATCTTTGAGCGATTTGCTTCAACGCCGATGTTATAGACCAAGTGATGACATTGGCCTAGGCAACATATAAGCGACGTTTTGTAAAAATGTTGGTATAAAGTTAAAATGATATTTTTGCCTATTGACATAAGTCAAGCGTTCGATAAACCATTTTTGTTGTAGTAGCATGAGGCACGGAAGTATACGGCGGCTTACGGCGGCTGTCGGAGGCGAGAGCGACTCATTCCTAAATTGGGTATATCAGTCTCAGAAGCGTCGGTGGGGATTTCTTTGACCATACGGCACTCTCGCTTTTGCATCCCCATTCTTAAACAAGGCGACACTTACTGTATATGAGACTCTGGGATGAAGACCAGAGGGTGTGCGACCGAGCTCACGAAAGGATACCTGGGGGCTCGCCGGTGTGCTTGATTGCTGAGATGCCGTGCATTTCTGGGCTTCGACAAGGCTGGGTTGGCTCCCCTCGAGAAGTAGTGAATGGAGGTTTCAAGCGCGGTCGCGACAGGAAATAAAACACCTCGGAGCGACGGCGGTGGGTGGGATTTGTGGATCCTTTCTTGGAAGTGCAGGGTGGCAATTTGAGATGTGCAGTTGCGACAGGGATTAGCGGCCTCTATCCTTTACAGGTTTTCATAAAGCCGAGGAATCGGTGTTTACCCACGAGGCAGCCTGTTTGGGGAGTTCAGGTTCATACCATAGTCTCTGGGAGGTTGGATATGCATTGGGATGAGCGGCGTGATCGGGTCTTGTAGGTTTTACTAGCATATCATCAATGTAGACTTCATTGTCTTCGCCGAATGTGGTCGAACATCTTAAATCACTTGACCTGATGGGTGGCCACTGCATTCTTTAAGTAGAAGGCATCACATTATAATGGTAGAGTCCATGAGGGAGTGATGAAGAATGTTTGCCTTGCGCATCAGAAGGGTGGCTGGGGATCTGGTGGAGTATCAGGAAGGCGTGCAGAAAAAGATAACATCATGCCTGTAGGAAGGAGTCCACGATCGATCTATGCGGGGCCCGGAGAGGGAGGCGGCTGTCTTTTGGACGGGCATCGTTAAGTCAGTGTAATCCACCTGGCTCTCCATTTGTTTCCCTTCTTCCCCAGACGACCATATGTCCATGGTAATTCAGGGTATTTAAACGCACTCACGATAAATCCATTACCATGGAAGATTATCAACCGCGATGCGGGACGACGACCAAATGGCGTCTGGTGGCGTATCCTTTTATATGTAGGAAGCACGCATAAAGATGACCTTTGATACGTATGGCGGCGTGGGGGCGAATTCCGTCCTTATACGCATGAGTCAGGGCAAATACATCGACGATGGTTGTATCCCCCGGCATAATTGAGCCTTCTCCTCCTGAAGCGGAATCTTAACATAGATGCATACAGGTCAGATCCAAATCGAGGGGTGTGGTTTCAAGGATCAAGCGCGAGTGGCTCTTTGTCTCTTAGGCGGTCCAGGCGAGATGGCGCAGTTATATGGGGTTGGCTTTCGAGGTGGATTAGCTCGACATTCCCTCCTGACCGTCCTTGCATTAAATGATAGCATTGTCGTGTAGTGCAAGGCATATGAAGATCCCGACATTCGAATGTGATCAGTGCGTGAGGTGTTTACGGAGCACGTGCATGTGGATGATGCGCCTTCATGGTGTGTAGCCGAGGGCCGAGTGAGATGGCGCAGACATGGCCCACAGATCTTGCACACCAGGGAACAATGCTTCTTTGAATTGGACACTGAGACGGGAAGGCAATGTCCCCATTTGTCGATGTGGTAGCCACGTTAAATCAGGAAGCAAACCCAGGCAGGAACTAAGGCAGGGCGTGAGCGGGACTCTTATTTTGCTTGAAGAATTTGAGAGGTGCGATAAATGGCTACTATTTACTTTGGATCGAAGAAGGACCATACATGAAATTCTTAATACGCTGTGACAAAGTCTGAGGAGCATCGTAATGAAGTCAATAACTTGGGTGAGTTTATAGGGGAAGGATATAAGGCGTCATTGGCTAAAGCTAGCGTGATGTTTCTTGAGGCTTTTGACAATTATTCCACCGCCAGCTTTAAGCGAGAATTTGTCGCAGGGTGTTTTTCTACTCTTCTTTTGGTGATCACCCAGTGCATCGATATGATCCCTCGATGTAAAGTTGATGGAAACTACTTGAGGCCGGGGCAATGCACCGATATCATGATGGTCGTGTCGGTGCAGCGTGAGGGGCGGGCTGCTACCCGGGTTGATCGGCTCTCTTGGTACTCTTGGGATTTTCCGGCCGAATGGAGTTCTCGTAATAGGAACTTCGAGCTTTGGCGATGGTTGGTTTCATGGCCATGGTCTCATGATAATGCACCTTAAGGATCTGTTATGCATTTGTGGGGCACCGCCTCATAGGTGGGGGCCACTTAGTCGGGGAAGATCCGAGATAGGAGGAGGAGCAGTCGTGACAATATTGAGGAAGGAATGACGGGAGCTCCTTAGGCTTTTAATTTGTCGTTAGGAAAAACTGACCCTTGTGCATAAGCTGCTACACATTCGAGATATGAGCCTTTGGCAGGCAGAGCTTCACTTAAGGTGATTATCATTATAGTTTGTGAAGGCGGCCGAATGTTGTCTTCCAATGTGGAGAACTTATCACACTCTTGATATAATTCTTCCATAGTTCTGAGCGGAATATAGGAACAAAGACTGAGAAACGAGGGTGTTTGGTCGACTTCTTTGGGATTTTTATGGTTAAATCCCATCTTTGCAAATATCTGATCTGCTGGGGTGACATGCGAACTTTGAGTGTGAAATCCCGAGGATGGATTTGCGTCCTCTGCAGTTTTAAGGATAGCGGAGGGGCTGGCTGGCCTGCGCCTAGCCTGGCGGAAGGCGGAATCGGGGAGATGAACCACGACCGCGACTACGTAGAGCAGGTTGCTCGACCACTACAGGAAGCTTGTGGAACCGGGCCCAGCGGGCCTTTAAATTTGGCCGTGGCTTTTTGATCTATCATCCTCGGCGTTGAAATCATGAAACACGAGATGGAAGAATTCGATCTTGATGGTCGGGATCGGAGAAATTCAAATCGCCATAGCGAAACGTTGGAATAACGAATCTGCCTTTGAGGGGACTAAGTAATCTAAAAATATGTGCTTGCGAAAGGGACGAGCGGCGTATCGTGAGATCCTGAATGAGGATAAAGGAGTCGCATCTCTCTGGGCAGAGCACCGACGGATCCGCAGTCGCATATAAAGGCTGGAGCAGTTCAGATGGGTGTGGCTATGTTCGAGGGTGAGGCAGTTCACTTGCTGCGCTGTGTCGCTTTCTTCGTCTTCGGGCGTCAACACATTCGGCTGTGACGCGTTTTGAGGGTGCGGGGAGGTCTCTTTACGGACTCGACGGCATTTGTGGAGGTGGTGACGGCGTGTGGGTGGAGGAAATTTGTCAGAAAGAGCTCATCCCGACTGATGATCCTTTATGGTCGGGTAGAAAGGGCTCTTTCCGCTGTTCGCACAGGCTCTGTGGGCTCGTTACGAAGGCGGCACCTTGGGGTTCCGGGCTGGGAGCTACAAGCGGGTTAAGTAGGGCCGTGATGCCGGTTTTCCTGCTGCCAAGAAGCGGTCGGCTCGTTCGTAGTCGCAACCATGCGCCGGGCTGCTCACTACGCCGCGCCATCTCCACGAGCAGCGGAAGGAAGAAAGCGGGTGCCACCACCGATGGGTGAGTTCGTGGGTTGCTGAACATGGCGATGAGTTCAAGAAGCGAACCGGTGGAATGGCCCGAGAATGGCTAGGCACGGAGATTGGGAGATCGCACAGGAGCAGGTGCGCGACTCTCGCGTATAAATCTCTGTGTTCATGCTCGGCGATTCTATAGATGGCGCTCAGTGTGGGCGTCTGCTACGAATTCTGAGTCGTGGATCGTCGAAACGCATTCATCAGTTGGTTACAACACATAAAGCTTAAATAGAAGGCGAGAAGCTGGGTGGTGTTGGAACTGCCCCTCAGTTAAAAAACGAGATTAGTACTTTCTGGGAATACAGGCTTATATCAACGAGTTATCTCGATTAAGATTCTATTTTCTGGAATTTGGTGTGACTTGCTTATCTTTTATGGAAGGAGAAAGGGGATCAGTTTTCTTGAAGTGAAGCGATTTCTTCTCATAATGATAGGGAAGGTGGCTCTTATTTAGGAAGGATGACTTATTCTTCTTTAAGCAGACTGCTGCTGATATGGCATTGCTTAGGAGTGCTTTCCTATTCTAATGGGCGAGGAGGGTACTGGGACTTTTTGTGGGAGCTGCCTTATAATATATGAAGAAGCCCAGGTTGCAAACAGTTTCCCAGTGGGTTAGTCGGGAAAGGAAGCACACAGGTAAAAAGACATCGGAAGTATGACACGATGCGGATGGCCGGGCGTTCTAGGCGGGGTGGCTGGGCACAGTCCCTTTACTGGGAGGTATCTTTGGCGGAGGATCGATCGGGCGTTCTGGGCAGTTGGCTTTGGAGTCTAGTCCTTTGGGGTATCGGGAGGAGGTTCGATTAAACGTTCTGGTAGGCTGGTTTTGGGCTTGAATCGGCACACTGGGGCTCTTGGGGTGGTAGGGTGGCTAGGAGGCAGGAGCTTGGGTGTGGCATCCTGATGGCAATGGGCCCGGAAATGTGTCTCACTGCTGTCTGAACCCTTCCCTTGGATTACCTTTTCCATTGAATTAGCACCTGGGAATGAGGTTTGGCACAGATTATGCAATGCTTACTGACTAACTGGAGGATCGCCATGAAATATCATGACACTCCTTCATCCTCAGGGAAACTACCATCTGGGTGCTTGACAAAGCCGCAGGTGGCGGGCACTCATATTTCCATGGGGCCTTTACAGAAGCTTTCTGACTCAGTTCCTCCGTAACTAGGAATGTGTCACTATCATTAAATCAAATAAATAACATTAATATTTTATTATGTTTCTTAGAGCTTTAACCAAATAAGAAAGTATATATATCTGAAAAGGCTTCCAGTAATTTTTTGTTCCACTATATATTACTAATATTATATGAAACACAATCATGGAATGAATATGACAATTTATGCAGCTACCTTTCACTTGATATATATAGTTATATATAGTAGCTGAGAGCTACAGTTTGGGTAAATGTTAACGGAGGAATTATGTTTACATACATTGTAGTGGAGAGTAAAGGTAGAAAAAAGGGAACAGGCAGTCTAAATGCACCTAAAGGAATTAATGTATCCTCAAATATAAAATTCTTTCCACATACACAGTAATGTAACACGTTCTTGCTTAATCATAACTTACACCTAATTAAGAGTTATTGCATTATATACTATGTATAGTGGAAACTTTTGAGAAGATACCATTTTTTTATGGATTAGGTTGTCTGAGCTTCCCACTAATTTACCCCTTACCTCCACTACAGGAGAATACATGTAAATAATGTTAATATTTTATTATGCCACTAAACTTTGAAGTACTAAATCAATAAGGTATATATAAAAGGCTTCGAGTAATTTTATCATCAATATAGACTATATCTATAGTAAGCTTACTAATATTATAGAACACAATAATGAGATAAGATGTGACAATTTAGTAAATACCTTCCTTGAATATGGAGGGTTCTTATGGTGCATTAAATTTGGATTTGGGTAATAGTTCTTTAATATATTTTTAACATCTTCTGTTTGTAAACAACTCTTATATCTAAATGATTACTTTTAGATCTATATTTTTATAAATGTTTCATCACTACCAGGTCTCATGACTTTAAATTATTTTTATTAAATCTACCTTTTCATATTCGTCACATCTGGCTGTGAAAAAAGTTATATTGTCGAGCAAGGAAAAGGTTATTTGCACTCAAACTCATGAAGAGACTATTTTCTTGAAAAGTAGCTCCACATTCTTATACTTGCACTTATTTATACACTTAATTTTGTCTAAAGTGGACATCCAGTATACATCTCTGATGGAGATCTACTAAGAGGCTTGCATAGTGGCTAAGTTTGAAGAAGAGGTTAGTTTAAGGAACAAAAAAAGGTGGCATTGCCTGGCTCCCAAATCACTTTCATTTGCTGCAACAATTTCCTCCATACAGTCAGGATGCCTCTAGGACACTAAGTACGCAGAGAGGAGCCAGCTTTTCACCACGGAAGTGGAAAAATATATTTTAGGGAAGGACATTTTTCAACTTTCAATGGATTTTTGCAGATTTTGAAACAAGATATCTTTGCGGATCATATATTTGTATTTTTAATTTTATGGATTAGTATTAATCAATTATTAAGTTATATTTGTTAAGGACTATTAAATATCGATTGCTTAAACTGTATACAACAATGGCACAGACGTCAATTATTACATGTGACCAGTGTCATGTATTGATGCATGACAGTGTCTCAGCTTGCATTGCAGCGTATTGATAGTACATGTTAAATTTGGACATCCGTGAGTGCACCTGTTGAAGGTCGCTCTTCCGTCGATATGGTATCTCGACTTTGATCCGATTGGGATTTGTTTTTGGCATGTCGGATAGACGATTTCATCTTGCTGCCACCTTTGGTTCAGAGCAGTTAGCTTTGGGAAATGGATCAGCAAGATGGCATGAATTTTTGGATGCTTTTTGGGCGGGATGAGTTTAAGATGCTATTGTGGCCATGAATGTTATCTTATCAACTCATGTTTACCCCTAACACCTTATTCCCCATCTCTTGTATTTTGGCCAAGTATAACAGCAGCTCTTTCAGTGGAGGGACTACATTACTAATACAATGTTTCAAAAATTTCTTCAAGAACTGAGGACCTCATCTATTTCAAATTTGTAGACTTTTTATAACCACTTCTTAAGAAATTAGATGGAAAAAGTGTTTTTGTAGATTTCCACATCCATGGCTTTTCCAGGAAGCGTTTCTTAAATAACACAAATCTATAGGATATTGGTTGTGCCACTTCATTCTAACATTATCCATTATTCTAGAACTTAAGAACTCCAACATGGGAACTGCAACAGTGCAATCTGTCCATTTATCACATATGGTTATTAGTGTATGGACTCGTTCACATATATTCTCAAGAACTAGATATATGCATATATATAATTGAATATAAAGTAGAAAGTCAACATACTGAGTATGACCAAACTTACAAAATTAGGTAAGATTGTGCTACTAATTTCTCTTTCTTACCTTGAAAATGTGAATTTTTGATACTGATTTCTATTTGTAAATAAGAAAATAAGATTTTTATACTTCAATTCCTCTTTGTAAATAAGAAAATAGAGATTTCCACACTTTTCATATCAAAATTTTTTAAATTTAAGTTGTGTTTGGACATTCCCATAAAATTGGAGGGAAAATGTAAGGAAAATGAAATAGAGATGAAAAGCATAATGACAGAAAAAATAAAGGAAAATAAAAATGGGTCTAAAAGCAACATTTTATTTTTATTTGCTACTCCGATTTTTTTATTTTAACTCATCAATGTAATGATTAAATAATTTAAGAATATCAAAGTTCTTGAGTAATTTTATTTACATTTAATTTTTTTTATATTTCCCTTTAGATAACGAAACATATATAAATAATTTTCTCTAACAAATTTTCTCTTACCTTTTCCTTACTACTTTCAAGGAACCAAACACAACATTAAGGAAAGTGAAACCAAATCATTTTCTTTTACAACTTTCAAGGAACCAAATGTAACCTTAAGGAAAATGGTACCGTGATGATGTGAATGAAAGAGGAGGATGAGAGATAAGGAACTCAATCATATGAATTGTTTAGGCTTATTAAATCCTCCAATATAATTTTTTTTACATCTATTAACTTTGCAATACAATCAATTCAAAAAAAACCTTTGCATTACAAAGTTGTGGTATTATGTTTTTATATAAACTCTAGCTTGTGACCTTTAGTACACTCGTCATCTCCTTTACCATTTAAGTCAGGCTTCAAGGGCTTCTCCAATATAATTTTATTAACTTATAATACTAGAAAACAAGTAATAATATGACTCTTTCGTATTATTACAATTTTTATGCTCTAATTTTTCATTTAGGTTAGTCATACTTTATGTTCATTCATTTTTATTATTCTTGGTATATTATCTCTTCTATCTTCTTTTTTTAATTATTTTTTATTCTTCCAAAAAAACAATTTCAATTTTTTAAAATTTTATCATTTCTATTTTATGAAATCTAGAATGAAATCAAAATCATTTGAATGGTGAATAACATTTCTTAAAATGAAAAGGCAAAAATAATTGTACAATGTACGTGTTAATAGTTATTTGACAAAATATTTAATTTGTTGAGATAAAATTATTTTTACTTAAATAATTTTCTTAATGCAAAGATAATAAAATGTCATATTTCAAAAACTATGGAGATCTGCAAAGGAATTAGAAAAATGAAAGAAAATTAGGAAAGAGCAAGTGAAGTGGCAATGATGGAAAGAAAAATGAATGAAATTGAAGAATCAAAATTACCTCTATTTAAGATTAGAAATTAAACATAACTGAAGAGTGAATTTTTAGATTGATGATGAAGACTCGTGAAATATTGATAGGTAAAATTGTAAACAGAAATAAAATGGGAAATGTGAAATTAAACAGTTTTAATTAACATGAGTAAATTATAATATATATATATATGTATATATATGAACAGAATGATTATTAAAATTTAAGTATGACCTTGTTAGTAATGCAATTAAAAATAAAATAAAAATGAAGGAATTAAAAGGAGATAGTCAAATTTTGAACTTTGAGGAATATATTTGGGAATTTGTATATCAAAAGTTTGTGGGCGAAACAATATTATAATTGCATTTTAAGTTTTAAAAAAATTGAAATAGAAAGCATGCATATTTGTGAGCTAAATAGTGCAACTATTTTTATAAACTTAAAAATAAAATAAATAAAAAGGCTACCTAAGAGAGAGGACGGATGATAGAGGGATTAATAATAAATATAGTCACCAACAAAAGTAACCTATTTACTTTAAATTAGTATACATGAGCAAACTAGGTTAAGTTAATTATATAATTTTCTAGAGAAAATGCATTGTTAGCAGCTAAACAAATCTTGTTATTGGATTTTTACTATTAGGGAAGCTACTGGTTTGATTAATGTATGTATGTACGACCTATGCGAATAATTTGTTTGTCATCCTACAGAAGCAAGCAGACTAAACAATAAAAAATAAAGGCAGAAATTGTTTCAAGAACCATCAAACATATATTTATACACACCTGGTGATTGAAAAAAGGGATGATTGATGGCTCTTGACTCCCACCTATTATTCTTGTGGAGTAGAAATCAATGAGATTCGGTAGATGTGTGAGATCCAACCGTCGCAGTTCAGGAAACACTTGAGGACTGATTCAGCACTGCCTTGTATTGTGGGTGTGAGAGCATAAGATACATTTCAAGCAGTCATAGAACTCCATTCTAGAACTCTTAGGTTGTAAAACATCCCATCGAATCGGCCCATGCCATACTGGTTTCAATTTGTTGAAAATTTAAGATTAAAAAAATTCATCCAAGGAAAAAGCGCTAGGTGGTGGGTCGATCCTTTCCATTTCCATTGTAGTAGTATTCATGATGTGTGCATCTCACCACTGGATGAGATAGACAGATGCTTGAGATGAAGAAAACCAAATAACAGTCTAACTCATTAAAATGTCTAGTACCATACAATCTCGTTAAAACTACAACTTCAATTTTCTTTAACAGCTTGGAAAAACACTTCACCAGATATGGGCCTTTGACCTCATTGAGCATCAACCTTCTTGAGGTCTTCTCATCATTACAGTACCCCTTCCTTTCACAGCCTATACAAATATCATATCTGTAAGGCCAAGGTGAAATTCGATTTACGGAAAAATGGCAAAATCGTAATTTCGATCAAAATCCGAATTTATTTTCTAGATCTCGGGATGTGAAAGCGGTTCGTTGGAATCGTCTCATGAAATCTAGCTAACATCGAATTTCATGAATTCGAGGCGATCGGAGTTGTTCGTTTTGACGTAGCATTTAGTGCCGTAAAACAATATTTGATGTGACAAAATCACATATAACATGTACTCATGTGTCATAAGTGGTATGAGTAGAGAAATGATGGAAATGGGCCAGAGATAGTGCTTAGATTGTCGGCTTCCAGGAAAGAAGGACGTAAATGTCATTTTTTGGAATGTTAATGATAATAAAACAAAATAGCCAATAGTGCATCATCTTCTCCATTATTTGAAGACCAAAACGTGGGGGAGGAGGCAATGGCTATGGGGTTTGTGTTTTTAAAGAGAGAAGGACCTCCTTCTCTCCACAGATTATCAGGCGATCCAGACCGTCGAGGTGTAGGGGCAAAAAGGAAAAATTGTACTAGCGTTGGGGGCAATGAGTGGGTGCAGTTTAAGGAGTTTCGACAAAATCAATGAGAGTAGGGTTTCTTCCTACTTGGGTTTTACATTTTGTTTAAGTGTATTTACAATGTTTGAGTTGGATGAGGCCGTGAGGCGGTTTAATGAGTTCAAAGCTTGGGCAGGGTGGAAAAAATTTAGAAACCCATGTGGATAGTCCGTGACTGTCCACGAGCTGTTTTGGGTTGCTAGTTTGTGCATTTAAGTGTTAATGCATGCTTTGATGTGTATAAAGCCGGGAATTACCGTGAAATTCGGGTTCACAAAGTGAACCGATGATTTAATGAGTGGATGGAACAATAAACCCGAGGGTTTACTGTTCATATGAATAGTGACACGAAACTAATTTTTGTGTGAAACCGTGTTTGGTCGAGTAATTCAAGTTGAATTGCTCGTGTTTGATCATTAGCCCACGTGAGCTAATTTTTGGTGTAATGGAATGTGAAATTGCATAACATGTTTGTGTGATTTAAATTATGTGAATATATGCATGATTATACATTTACATGCGTTATATGATTGAATTAGGTGGCACATCATGCATTCCATATGCCTTTAGGACATCTGGAAACGATAGGAATGAGTGCATGAGGGGTTCTTGAGAGAATGATTCGGAGGGTTGACTAATAAATAGAATTATCGAGTGTCCATTATAGTATCGGAGGGTAGTCCATATATAAAATATCAATGCGTAGAATTAAACTGGTGATATATCTCGGAGGTAGTCCACTAAATATAACATGGAGTCGATCCATTTCGCATATCGGAGGGTAGTCCACAAATAATAACAAACATCTTTGTTTAGAAAATAATGTTTCTCATACATGGCTTAGGCAAGTGTGAGAGAGTCGGTGAGGACTCGGGGTATGAGTTGATAAGTTAGACATTCAAGTAGGATCATGAATTTGCTTGAATGTGTTTACTTTGGAGCATTGCATATGCACTTAGGTGGAGAGTAGCCAGCAGGGTGATTCCTGCGACGTGCTCACCCTATCGAGGAACATATTTTGGTCTGGCGGGGGCGCACGAGGAGACGGCTCATCCTAAAGGCCGAGTTTGTAAAGAAAGCCGGGTTGTGGCTTTGATGATTTTAAACATGTATTAGAACTCTATAAGTTTGATATATGTTGTATAAGAGTAATTTATTAACTCTTGTAACTATGGTAGATAGTTGGTATATTGATGAGTATTGGTTTATGGGCCCACGAGGCCGTTTTAATTCATATATGTATCATGTGATTGATGTTAGGGACGGGTGATGTATTTGGGGTAGAAGCTCCCGTACAAAGGAGACTGCTGCAGATTTTAAGTGAGAGATGTCGGGTTGCCAGGTATCCATATGTCCAGCAGTTGGCGGGTAATCAACGGACCCCTGGAGTTTAGGGCGTCACGGCGGTATCAAAGCCTGGGTGTGCGACTGCCTGGGAGCTTGAGGGGATTGGAGGGCTTAGGCCATAGTGGTGGGGCATCACTGCCAGGTGTGATTCGATGTTGATTTAGGTAGCCAAAGTTACCTGAAATCACGGGGCAAAGCTAGGACCTTTGCATCCATGTGTTTGGTGTGTTTGTGTGATTTGATGAATTATTGTGTAAAGTAGGCATAGCACTAAATTGTTATGTGTTGTTATGATTTTTGTGTGCATGATTAGCACATAGGTGTGTTGGACAATTTTGAAGTTCACCGGTGTGGCGGAACAAAAAAAAATTGAAAATGAAATAAATTTTAATAAATTTATTGGATAATGAAATAAGATTTTAATAAATTTTATTTCGTTGGTGTTAGATCAGGAGGTTTTGAGAAATTTTTGGACAACATGGTCCAGAATAAAAAGAAAAAAATAAAATAAATTTTATATATTTATTTGGTTTAGAGGTGAATAAAATTATTTTCTAAGGTTTTACAAAGTGTAAAACTGAAGAAAATGAGAGAAAATAAAATGTTATAAATTTATTTGAGTGTTCAAGAAAATGAAAAAAAAAAAGTAATTTTTAAGTGATTTTTCCAACTATTGGAAATAATTGAAAAAAAAAAAAGAAGAAAGAAATAATAAATAATGAAAAACAAAAAACAAAAATGGAGTGCAAAGTTGTTGAGCTCTTTGCCAGTTGTATTACAATACAGGTATTGTATTATATGAGCTTAGAACATGAGGTGAAAGTGTATTGCGGGAGGTCTTTGGACAATATTACGACATGGGGGAAAATTGTATTGCAAGATGGTCAAGTGTATTGCAATAGAGAGGCAGCCTGGCTACTAAAGAAATTGTATGTATTGCAATATCTGATTTATTGTATTATTATTTGAGTCTTTGGGCTTATAGACCTTTGTGTGCAATACACTCGAGGTGTATTAATAGTAAAAGGGCATGAAGAGCGGTTGTATCGCAATACAAAGCGGGTGCACTGCGAGGCGGCCCAGGCACGAGCGGCGTGGGCGCGCGAGGCGTTAGGCGCACGGCACGGGCGGCGTGGCGCGCGAAGTCTTTGGAGCCTGCGACCTGCGAAGCGCGGCCAGCCTTGAGGCGTTAGGTCTTTGCGACCTGCAGCGGCTGGGCTGCTTGTTTCTGGCCAGAGGCTTTGAACAAGGCGGTTGCCACGACTCTGACCATGCGCCTGCAACGGCACGAGGCGACCTTATGCGCGCAATTTGGTCCAGGGTTGGTGCCTTGTACTTTGGCTCGATTCGACTGTTTTGACCCGATTTGACTCGATCTTTGTTTCTAAGTCGAATTTTGAGCCTTGTTCTCGTAATAATTTTTCGAAAAAAAAAGAATTTTAATATTTAATTGAAATAAAATCAAATCAAATAAAATTAGTCAAAATTTTTCCAAAAATGAAATTTTTGTTGATAAAAATGTTTAAATGTATAATTGATTGCCTTGCGTTACTTATGTGCAAGGACAATGCATACAACGTTATGTGTATGAATAGTGTCTGAATTTGTGTTTATGCCTTAGAATCTTGTGAAATTAACTTGCCATTAAAGCGTATAGATGGCTAGTCGGACGAGGGCGTAGAGGGCGTCCAAGCGGTCTTGGTCGAGACACCACCGGTGTTTGATCAGCGAGTTTTGTTGAAATTTGTGGTATTGCGGCTAGCATAGCAATTTGGTGCAACAGGTAGTCAGGGAGGTCCTCATAACCTCCAGAAGTTTAAGGTGCATCATCCTCTGACATTCACAGGGGGATCCAATGGTGGCAGACCATTGGTTCATCACAGTTGAGAGGTGTTGAGGTTATAAAATTACCTCGACCTTTACCGAGGATTAGGCCGACGTGTTCCAGCTAGAGAGTGAGGCCAAAATATGGTGGAAAAAGGGCAAGGACCTCTAGAGACCTTGGAGGAGCCCTTGTATGTGAGTTCTCCCCTAGGGATTAGGGAGAGAATAAGGATGATATGTCGAGGTTGCGAGTTGGAGATCTCGGGGACTGCTCACGGTGGACTGAGGATCATGGACATGTCGAGTTCGATGTCATCTAGGGATGGATTAGGCGATAAGCTTATAGGGTCGATTATCGATTGTGAGCGTAGGAGGTTCACCAGCCTACGGGACGGTACCGTGTGGTATTCGGGGAATGGCGTGATATTTTCCCACATATAGTATACGAGTCAGGGTGTCGAGGGACGATTCAGGTTGGGTATGAGCGCACCACAGAGACGAGGAGGCCGGACTTAGATCTACCTCGATGGTGTGCGGCTGTGTGGATGTTTTCGGATGAGCTACGGACTACCTCCACAAAGTCGTAGACCCCGATGTCGAGTTACACCACAAATGCCGCCCCGTCTCTATGACTCCATGAAGGATGGCACCGGTTGAGTTGCGGAACTTCGAGTCAGTTACAAGAGCTATTGGACCGAGTTCGTTAGGCGAGAGCACTTCACCATGGGCGCTCGGTTCTATTTGCGAAGAAGGGTAAGACAACCGACTATGCGATGATTACCAATAGTTGAGCGGGGTTATGATCAAGAATGGGGTGCCCGTGCAGAAGTTTGATGATTTATTTGATCAGTTGCGAGGGCGTGAGTCTACTCGAGATAGACCTTCTTTGGTTACCATGTCGGCTACGAGGGTTAGGAGGCAGATATCCACAGACGGCGTTTAGGACGCGTTATGGGCACTTTGAGTTTACAGTGATGCCCTTTGGATTGACCAATGAGCCAGCGGCATTCATGGACCTCGTGCATAGGATGTTCCAACCTTATCTAGATCAGTTTGTCGTAGTCTTCATGGATGACATCTTGATCTACTCCCAGTCAGAGTGGGAGCATGGTATCGCGAGGATTGTTTCGGTTGTTAGAGACCATCAGGTTATGCGATAGGGTTGATGAGTGCGAGTTTTGAAGCTGCGGGTGAGATTTTGGGACACGTGGTGTCAACATCGGGAGTGTCAGTCGACCTAGAGAAAGTTTGAGCGGTGATGAGTGGGAGAGGCCGAATGTCAATCTTAGGAAATATGTAGTTTCTTGGGATTGGTGGGTATTCTGGGAGATCGAATGAGGCGAAGTTGTCCATTGACGGATCGTAGGACTTCGCCTACAGGACATGGACTCCATGGTTGGGACGGCTCTGACCATAGAGAGAGAGATCGAGGATGCTCGGAGCACTCGGGATGAGGGTGTTGGTAGCAAGAGGGAGGATCAGCGTTCTTCTAGTTCGGAAGAGGCGAGCTTGCATCACACGGTTCGGGGACGGGGCGGGATTGGGCGTAATGAGAGGCCCCGAGTTGCCCAGGACGAGGGATCCCGGGACTGGGACGGTGCAGTCCAGTTAATTGCCAGAATGGAGAGTATCACGGTTCATTCCTCCCACACCTAGTGCGGGACGGAGGAACGATTTTAGTTTTCGGGTGCTATACAAGCACTCCCGGCAACGAGATAGGCGGAGGGCCGGAGTGTGGAGTGTCGGGGGCGGATCGGAGTTAAACGCAGCGGGCGTGGTGGACTTTAGGGTGTAGTAAACATGTTGGTTGTTGATGTCGGGCTTGACATGGATGAGTTAATGACCATCGGGTTGTCGATGGTGGGGCCTTGCGGGTTGTCATGCAGAGCACAACCTTGGATTTGGGCTTAAGGTTAAGGCACTTTGTAGAGAAGCCGGGAATGGATGTTCTTGCTGGGATGTGTACATGGTGAGTTGATCGATAAGTCGGGATTATGGTAAGAGATCTCGAAGTCGCTCATGGTGGACCGAGTTGGGTGTCACGATATGGCATTATTGCGTTCGTGTGCGGTAACATCGGCGTTGAGTCGGTGTGGGTGCAGTGCAGTCATTCCGCGATCTTGGTGAGTGTGGGTTGAGTTTGTCTTTAGGACTACGTCCAATGAAGACTCATAGTTCGATTCAGTGAATGAAGAATAATTAAAGAGTGTTGGGCAAAGCAAAAGGGGGTGAGTTAATCCCCTAAGGTGAGAATCACGGAGTTAGGGTGTAAGAGACCGGGAAGATCACGAATTTCTATGAATGTAGGCTCAAAGTGTGAGCCGAAGAGTTAGGTTAATCGAGATGAAAACTCACGGTCGGGTTATCACGTAGACTTAGAGTTGAGTGATAGGAGTCGGAAGTGACTCGAGATTTGGATACCCCTTTGGCAATTAAATTGGGTGTTGTTGAGCCGGTAAGAACCGGTATATGGATGTCATGCATATGACATGGACTGAGTTATTGATCCGTTGGATTGTCAGCGATTGTGACCTTGGGAAGGTCAGCGTTTACACACAAAGTAAGGGTTGTGTAGGGTTACACATTGTGTGGATTATATACAGGTGTTAGAGGACATGCTGTGAGCATACGTCCTTGGGTCATAAGGGTAGAGAACGAATTCTGCTTGAGTGGAGGTCGGCCCTGCAATGATAGTTATCGGTGGGTATATAGATGGAGCAAGTATGAGGGGCGTTGTGGGAGGCGAAGTGTAGATCGGATTATCTTGGGTGAGGTGGGAGAGAGTTCCATCACTTTGGTCTGATCTGAATAGAGACACCTTTGGAGGAGGCTGAGCGATATGTGACGTCTTCTCCGCGACTTCAGTCGGCATAGAGTATGTAGATACGGCGTCGACCCTTAGAGTTGAGTGGGGATCGGCGTTTTCTTGAGTGATGCCCTAAGAGAGGTGGTCGGGTTCGACCAGCGTAGGAAGCTATCGCCAAGATTCATTGGGCCTTCGAGATACTTGAGAGGATAGACATTGTTGCGTGCAGTTTACGACTTTACCACCCGACGTATCGGTGTCCATAAGGTGTTTTCACGTCTCCATGCTCAAAGTATCGCCGAGATCCAACTCATGTGGTGGATTGGGGGCCAGTTAGGAGTTGACAGCGATGGGACAACCGAGGAGGGACGGTATGCATTTGGATAATTCGTGATCGGGTTTTGTGATGCGGCCAGTGAAATTTAGTGAGGGTCTTTATGGCGACGTATGGAGTAGAGGAGTCCACGTGGGAGCGCGAGGACACGATGCGGGCCATATCCTTCTTGTTTGGGATGAGTGCAGTAGTTTAATTGTTTAATAATTAAATGCGAGTTCCCATTGCATAGTAGAATGCACGTTGCATATGCATGTTGGTGGTATAGATATGCAGGAATTTCGGGGTGAAATTCCTTTTAAGAGGGAGAATGTGGAGCCAGAAATTCCAATTCTGGAAAAATGGCAAATCGTAATTTCGGTCAAAAATCAAAATTTATTCTCTGAATGTCGGATGACGAAGCGGTTCACCGTTTTGGAAGTCGTGTCACAAAATCCTAGCTAGCACGTTGAATTCGTCGAATTCAAGGCGTTCGGAGTTGGCCGTTTTGAGGCGTCGCGTTTAGTGCCGTGAAAGCGATATTTGATGTGACAAAATCACCATATAACATATACTCATGTATAAGTGGCATGAGTAAAGCCAGTGGAAATGGACGGCCGAGATAGTGCCAAGTGTGGCGGGAAAAGAAAGTCTTAAATGTCATTTTGGAATGTTAATGATAATAAAACAAAATAGACAATAGTGCATCATCTTCTCCATTAATTTGAAGACCAAAACGTGGGGGAAGAGGTAGTGGCTATGGAGTTTGTGTTTTTAAAGAGAGAATGACCTCCTTCTCTCTAGATTATCGGGCGATCCGACCGTCGAAATTCTTCGGGGCAAGAATGAAAGTTGTACTACGCGGCGAGGGCAACGCGTGGGTATAGGATTTAAGGAGTTTCGAAAAACTCCGTGAGGTAGGGGTTTCTTCCTACTTGGGTTTCTGGCTGTTTAGATGTATTTGATGTTTGAGTTGGATGAAGAGGCCAGTGAGGGCCGTTTGATGGGTTCAACTTGGAACCGAGGTGGAAAATTTTAGAAACCCATGTAGGAATGGTGGCGCTATCCGGGCTATTACAGGTTGCTAGTTTGTGCATTTAAGTGTTAATGCGTGCTGATGTGTATAAGGCGGAATGGCCGTGAAATTCGGGTTCTAAAGTGAACCGATGATTTGATGAGTGGACGGAACAGTAAACCCGAGGGTTTTACTGTTCATATGAATAGTGACACGAAACTAATTTTTGTGTGAAACCAGTGTTTGGTCGAGTAATTCAAGTTGAATTGCTCGTGTTTGATCGTTAGCCCACGTGAGCTAATTTTTGGTGTAATGGAATGTGGTACGCTTATGTTTGTGTGATTTAAATTATGTGAATATATGCATGATTATATATGTACATGTGTTATATGATTGAATTGGAATTGGCGTCATGCATTCCATATGCACTAGGGCATCCTAGAACGATAGAAATGAGTGCATGAGGGGGTTCTTGAGAGAATGATTTCGGAGGGTTGACTAATAAATAGAATTATCGGAGTGTGTCCATTATAGTATCGGAGGGTACTCCATATATAAAATATCAATCGTCGATCATTGATTAATTATATCTCGGAGGGTAGTCCATGTGCATGCGGTCGGTCGCTGCCCCTTATCCGGTCAGTCCTGGCCAATAACAAACATCTTTGTTTAGAAAATGTTTCTCATACATGGCTTAGGCAGAGTGTGAGAGAGTCGGTGAGACTCGGGTATGAGTTGATAGTTAGACATTCAAGTAAGATCATGAATTTGCTTGAATGTGTGTTTGCTGGGCATTGCGCGCACTTAGGTGGAGAGTAGCCCACTTAGGGTGATTCGGCTGCGGCGTTATTTCATGCTGTCGGAACATATTTTCAGGTACAGGGAACGCACGAGAAGACGACTCATCCTAGAAGCCGAGTTTGTAAAGAAAGCCGCGTTGTGGCTTTGATGATTTTAAACATGTATTAGAACTCTATAAGTTTTGATATATCATTTGTATAAAGTATTATTATCTTGTAACTATATTAGATAGTTGGTATATTGATGAGTATTGGTTTATGGGCCTAAAGTCGTTTTTATTCATATATGTATCATGTGATTGATGTTGGGACGGGTGATGTATTTGGGTAGAAGGCTGCAGGTATGAGGAGACTACGCCCGATTTTCGTGAGATGTCGGTGCCCAGGCATCCACTTGTATTCCGCGGGTTGACGGGTAGTCAACGGACCCCCGGGTTTGGGGCGTCACAATATCTAGTGAGTTTGTCAAAGGGTGCATCTTCCGGAAGCACATATGGATCTGGTATTTCCACTTCTAAGGTCCTCAAACAGGACAAGCGTGTCAACTCAGAAACGCAAGCGTGCATCTCTCCAAATAATTCTCCTTTCTCCCATTCATAAATTATATTCTTCACAGACAAATGCTCTAACCGAGAAAAACTTGATATCACATTTCCTGGAGAGAAAACTATGCAATTGCTCAAACTTAACATCCTTAGATCAGTCAATTGCATCATTTCCTTTGGCAACTCTGCACTCTCATAACCTACAATGCTAAGAATTTGTAATTTATTCAGTTCTCCAAGCACTTTTGTGTCTTTGAACCGACCAAAAACCATCGAATAGGCACAACGTTCGAAGATTAGAAAGAAAGTGAAGTGATGAAGGCAGTCGGGTAAGATTAGATGCAGACAAGCTTAAAACTCTAACTTCTTTCATCTCTTCGAAAAAGGTGTCTGGAATTTTCAAGGGATTACAGCTACTATCCAATAAAAAGAATCCAAGTTTGGGACATACCAATCGTTTTGGAAGCTCCTGCACACGTGCATGTCAAAGACATGCCATTACAATTGTTTAACACACCATCCCTCTTTTCCCATTCTTGTAAGCTAACATCTTCTTTCACCAAGAATCGATGAGGATCTTTGGATGCAATTGATTTAACCTTATCAGAATAACGTCATGCATTCTGACATACCCGTTACCTTCTTCCTCCACAAAATACAAACTTGAAGTTTTTAGATATTGTCCATCAAGCACAGGCTTGAGGCTTTGAGGATTTCACCAAGGTAACTACTTTGTCTCTTGCTTTCTCCAATGAATCCATGTAATCAAACAAATCCAAACCCAAGTCATATTTTAACAAATCATCCAATGAAATATCAAGATCGCCTAGCAAACCACGAAGTAAGAAGAATGACTTCACTTCATCACTTTCCAAATGGTTGTAGCTCAACTCCAGACACGTGTATACGTTTTTACTTATTCCTCTGATGTTTGTCGGTGCAGACCTCTTCAGTTCTTCCAACGCATTCCTCCATACACCCGTGCTCTCACCCTTCAATGCCTTTGCGGTTGTTACAAGTACAACTGGTAGACCCTCACATTTTTTGACTACTTTAGTTGCTATGGGTTGCAGTTCAGGCTTCTTCACAGAATCACCTGTCATCTGCTTAAATAGAGTACTCCAAGCCTCCTCTTCGCATAGATGTTGAACATGGAAGTCCTTTTCAGTACCCATATCCTTACATAATACGTCATGCTGCCTTGAAGTCAGCAGCACTTTACAGTATCCCTTCGGATGTTGATTTGTTCCAATCCTTTCAAATGAGATGGACTCCCAAATATCATCTAAAATTACCAGGATCTTCTCCTGTTTCTTCATACTTTGACTTAGGCGAACTGCTCTCTCCCATTCATCTCTCTTCTCCAATTTCAAGCCTAATATGCTTGCGATTTCTCCTTGAATTTTTGTCATATTCGGAGTTTGGGATATATTCAACGCCATGACCACAATGTCAAATAGTTTTTCATCATTGGCTTGTTTGACTACTTGGGCTCGTTGGGCGACTTGTTGGACAAGCGTGGTTTTGCCCACACCGCCCATTCCCCCATACACCGATCCTCCTGATACCATCATCTCTCAAGGCCTCCATTATTTGGTTTAAAATTGTCTCTCTCGATTCGAAAACTTCAGAACCGCTGATGGATAAAACCCCAATGCCGGGCGGAGGAGGGCGATGTGCTACTATGCCATACTTATCAGCTTCTTGGATTTTAGTAACGATATCCCCTGCCTGTTTCTTTGCTTTCTTGCTCTGCTGGTACCGCAGCTTCAAATGAAAACAGCCCCTGTTTGCTTCCCTTTCATCTGCAATGAATTTGTCTGTCTCCTTAATCATTTCTTCAGTACGTGACAGCCACTTTTCAACATCAGGAAAGATTCCGTCACCTTGCTTATTTGCCTCATCCACAGAGAGCTGCACCCTCACTCTTCCGTCACGAAGCTTCTCAATTTGTTGGGTGAGTTCCAAAATGTTGCTATGGCAGTTCCACAGATAATCCACGTGACGTCCGATTCTAGCAAATAAGTTCTCAGCAACAATTTCTGCAACCGGAAGTTTTGAGTGAATATTACAGATGAAATTAAGGATATGAAAGGTTTGAGGTATCAGAAGAGCAGAGGAAGTTGTGGAAGGTTTCAGCTATAAAAAAAAGAAGGAAAAGAAACAGATTTTTTTTCTTTCCCCTTTTTTTTTCAAGTGATGAGAGGTGAGACGGAGAGCAACAAAAATTGGAAAATAAGAATACTTACCAGAAAATTGGTAAAATGACAGAATGGGTAGAAAGCAAAGAGATAGAGATCAAGTTCAAACACAGTAAACGGATTCAAAGGGTTACTTCAAGCAAAGGGGAGAGTCAGATGGCAAGAAAATGAAAATGGGAATCAGCAGTGAGAATGAGATGGCAATTTGCAGAGAGTAGAAATGAGAAGGCAATAACAACCCTTAGCTAGCCCTAACATATTTTAAAATACTCATTTTGGTAAACTCGGGAATAGATTTGAACCTCTAAATACTAAAATATAATTAATATTTTGAATCACTGAATTTATTATTTATGGTATAATACCTTCACTTCTTTTATGTCTATTCATTTTTGTATATTATTTTGTATTACTTTGTTCTTACGAGGATTCGATCCTAATTCCCTCTTCATCATTTTTGTTCATATATTTATATTTTTATTTAATTTTTTATTACTAATTATTAATATCATTTTTTGTGCTTAGTGTGTATAAAAGGAAGAAAATCAAGAAATATATAGAGATAAAAGCATAAAAATACTGAAATTAAAAAGGTTTTATACCACTGAAGCCAAGTTCAGGAGTCAGTGGTTAAAGGATTGTGCAAAGTATAAAGTAATGACCCGGTTCAAATCTTCACTAGAAGAGAAGAATATTACAACGATATAACATAAAATGTAATGGTAAATGAATAAAAGTAAAAAGGTTTATAAGATAGTATGTGAACATCACAAAAGAAATGTCAAAGAATGAAGGGAAAACCGGAAAAGTAATGTCAGAGAGAAAAAAAATGTCTATTATAAATGAAGAACGTAGGAAAAAGATGGAGACAAACTCATGAAACATGATGTGAGCTGTGCATATAGAAACCAAAGCCAATGCCTTTTCCTTATTTAAATCACCTTCATGTACCAAATTAATACAAATTTTAAAAAAAGTTAATAAAATAATTTGAAAAACAAACTGATATCCAAAGTAATACATCTCTTACTTGAATTTTTTTTATGATTGTCACATTAACTTAAAAAATATTTATAATATAATATTCACTGACTGCAATATTAACTTACAAAACTTCTATGTCGTTGCTATTGAGATACACTAATTTAGACATTATTATTATTTATTTAAATAAACTATTCATATCCAAAACTCAAACAACTCGGTCAAAGACCTTTTTGACTACTAAAATAATTTCCCTCTTTATCTCCCTTCGAGTTTGCTACAATTATTTCATCATAATTTATTATACATGTTTCAAAGAATTAATATATGTGAAAATCGTAATCAAGAAAAAGATAATGATTTTAAAACAATTTGACGTATGTTAATTTAAAAAAAATGAAAATATAAAATAAATTTATAATAAATTCCATTTGAAGAAGTTTATCCTATTTTAATTTTATTTTACTTTTTAAATCAGATAAAAAAACCCTTCAAAAACAAGAAATAAATTTTGTACCACTTTTGAATTTTTATAATAAACTTCTAAGTAGAAAAACCAACTCTTATCTTTTGTTACCAAACCAACAATATGGTTGTCTATCCTCTAACTAGAGGTGGCAATTCGTGACGACATGTCGTGTTCGGATTGTGTCAGAACACGAAACTAATAACAATCTTATCAAAATTAACAAATTCGAAACACGACATAATTAGTAATTTGATAACACGACACGAAACGCATAACCCATTTATTAATTTAGTCATTTAAATTAACATAATTTATAACTATCCATCAATATTTAACATAAATAACATATTAAATGGGTTAATATGAGTTAAATATTAATTTAATTAATAATTAAATGAGTCAATTTTGTGTTATGTGCGTGGATTGACACGAATATAACTCATTTATTAAGCGGTCGACAATTTGACGAAGGTTATACTCAGCGAACCACGAAATCATGTCAAGTTCATGTCGAGTTCACGAGTCGTGTCAAATTTTATCAGGTCTACCAGTAATCATAAGAATTTTCATAAAAAGAATAATAATAATTATTATTTTCTTAAGTTTTATACGTATGTCTCATTTTGTTCTTGAACTTTTTTCGGTTCCAAGATATCTCTAATATTTACTACCATAGTCACCAATATCCATCACATTCAAAAAAGTCACAACCAAGTTAGAAACTCTAACATGTATAGAAGGTTTAATGAGGATTTTAATGATCATTTTAACGAATATTTGTCCATCTATGACATTTTCTAATGATAATGTCAACATTTAGCTATAAAATTAAAAATCAGCGATATATCTTGAGACCGAAAAAAAAAGTTCAAGGCAAAATAAAATATACGCACAAAAAAAAAAAAAAACATTTGTATACCTAATCCCTTATTATTATACAATCCTTTAACCACTTACTCATGAACTTGGCTTCAGTGGGATAAAACCTTTTTAATTTCAGTATTTTTGTGCTTTTATCTCTATATATTTCTTGATTTTCTTCATGTTATACACACTAAGCACAAAAAATGATATTAATAATTAGTAATACAAAATTAAATAAAAATATATAACTATATGAACACAAATGATGAGCCTTAGAATTAGTATCGAATCCTCATAGAGCAGTAATACAAAATAATGCAAAGTAAATAGAAATAAAAAAAGAATAGAAAGTATTATATCATAAATAATAAAGGGTAAATTATGTTTTAGGGTATTGAAGGGAAAGTTATTAAAAAACAAGTACCCAAAGGTTTCCCTTCTCGGTTTAGGTGCTTTTTGGGGAAAAGTATTTGATTTTGGGTAACCGAAATAGTGAACCAAATATTGGGATAAAATTGCCCCCAAACAGTGCATTTTAATGGGGTCCACATAGCCACATCAGATTCCACCATCTACCTTTTGATCTTAGAGTTAATGGTGTGTGCTTGGAGCGTGGAAATCACATCCAAAGAAAAAGTTGCTTTGACTTTTGAAATTCCCAAATGTCTACAAAAATTAGGAGGAGATTTATTGAGTTTCTCTCAAAGGTGGAGATGTGAAACATCTTCACTTGAATATGGGAGTGCTGAAACATACAGATGCATGAGGAAGTCGATTTCAGGAGGAAGCATCGTGTAGCAATTAATTGGAGAAGGATTCCCAAAATTTACCTCCAATTTATCTACAAAACTACTCAATCGGTAAATACGACGTACACCAATTTTTGGCAGGAGATATTAACGACAACTTACCTACAATTTACCTACAAACTATTTAAGTGGTGACCAGGCACCAATTTTTTGTGGCAGATATTAGCGATAACTTACCTATTACTATTTACCTACAAAAGTATTAAGTAGGTAAATTTTTTTATTCTTACTTATCATTGATTTATCCACTGTTGTTGTTTGTAGGTAAATAGACATCTTAATTTTTTATATTAATATAACATATATATATATATATATATATATATATATATATATATATATATATATATATAGGAGTTGATTATAACAATGTTATCTAACTTTCTACTTTTCTTTTTGGTGTCTAAACTTTATTTTTGTTCAATCAAAGTTTAAACACATGATTGAAAAAAATAAAGTTGAGATATCAAAATAGAAAAAATAAAAAAGTCTAGACACTTGATTGAACAAAAATAAAGTTGACACACCAAAATAGAAAAAATAAAAAAGTTTAGGCACTTAATTGAACAAAAATACAGTTTAGACACCAAAATAGAAAAAATGGAAAAGTTAAGACACCATTTATGTAATTAACCCATATAAATATATATAAATCATTCACAACATTTTTTAAAATAATTTAAAAAAATAATTCATGCTACTTCATCCTCAAAACTACTCTATGTTTTGAGGATGAAGAAAGCCCTAAACTTAAAACATCCTCAAAACCTCACAATCTCTCCTTCTACCTTGATTTTCCCCTCCCTCTCAATTACCTGTATTTTTCCTTACTCATTCCTCACAATGCTTCATGTGGGACAATGCAATAGATGCACTAGTCAAAATAGCATGGGTTGCAAAAGCGTCTAGTCGATACCGAGACATGATATTAGAGATAAAAAGGAAAGGAAAGAAGCCAAACTTTTTTTTATCCGCATTTGTGGGAAAGATGGCAGCGTTATTGGAACACATTGGAAGAAAAAAAGATTCATGAAACGTACTCGAAGAATAGAATGTCGAAGGTAGTAGAGGGGGTTGGACCTTCAACTCACACTGGAGACACTGTTACTCATTATGACCATGGGAAACGACTTGTAAGTTATATTTTATTTAATTTTTTCTCAGTTGCTTTCCAAATGGGATAGTTTATTATATTGTAACAAAGTGTGTAGTTATCTTAAAAAAAACTAAACAAATGCCCCTTAATTTGTAGAAAACATACATACATATAAGCCCAATGTTCCATTAATGGATTCCAATCATTACCAATCAAGCAACAAGCAAGAAAATGAAGAAAAAAAAATCAAGAGATAAGGAGTGAGAGAACAAATCGTGATTTGAAGCTTCAATCTTTGCTCAACAATAATGAAATCTGAATCTCTGAGTACAACATCGAAATCTTTTCAATACAAATAAAAATATGCTCCAAAACTACTCTAAGATCTACTAAAAATCAAAAACCTAAACCAAACTATGAAACATGAATGGTTTTAGAGAGAGAAACCCTCATGAAAGGTGTTTTCCCACCTCACCCTCTTTTTTTTTTCTTTTTTTTCGTCTCTTTTTTCTAAAAGTCTCAAAAGTGAGTATTTATAGTCCTAGGGTGAAATGGGCTTGAAAACATGCCAAAATATTAATTTTCAAGGGGTTTTTGGGTCAAGCCCGGCGCCTCAGGTCGCGACAGTGAGTGTGTCACGATAGTGGGTGTGTTGCGATAGTGGGTGCATTGCAACTCCAATCGCGACAGTGGGTGGGTCACAACAGTGGGTGTGTGGCGACTTTGGTTATGATAGTGGGTCATGAAAGTGGGTCGCGATCAACTTGTTTTCTTCTCCAACTTGTCGGGATCATAACTTATTCCATTTTAACTCAGATTTGGTTGAGTGAGGTGTCGTTGGAAAGATCTTTGAATGTAAAATGTAACCATGGGTGGATTTGAACTATTTGATCTTCCATATGGTACATAAAAATTCATCTTCCTAATGACGCGTTGTGAGACACCTGGTTGACTCTCCTTTAGGAAACATGTTGCTCATTTCTTGCCAAATTACTTACTTTCCATCAAGAGTCCTACAAGACCAGGTTTAGAGGAAATGTTATGAGTTTTACATGAATATGGATATAAAATACTAAAATTAGCATGTGAAATGAACTCAGTATAGATGAAGAGTTTACATTCATCAAAAAGAAGTTATGAATTTTTTTAAATTTATTGTTTATTTAGCTTGGAACACAAAATAATTGTATGTAGAATCAATATTTATGTATATTGTATGTAGCAGAATACTTATGTTGTTGTTGCTATATTTCTGTATATTTAGGCTTAGAAACTCGAATGTTAGCCCACTGCACTAGAGCTATATCTATATGCACACAACCAAAAAGGTGATGGGAAGACATTTATTGATAAGAAGTCCAAATTTGTCAACATAAGTTAATTAATTTGATTAATGTGTGCCTTTCTTGAAGTTACCTTATTATGATATTCTAATTGTTTTAAATTTTTACCAGGATCTCTTCAGTAAGGAGAGAAGGTTAATACAATCAGTAGAAAGCAATAGATGAAAATGCCTTATTTTAATATTGTGGGTGGAAAACGAAGAGTACAATTTATGGTCTTGGTGGCTAATAGGTACTATGGGACTAATGTTGCTTCAACTTCAACTCACGTCCCCTTCTTCTCCAACGAGAATGTAGACGAGAATTCAAGACTGAGCCAGAAGATTACTCGAAGAAGGTGATGATGATTGCGAATACTAACAGAACGCTTATTACAACGTGTTGATGAAATGTCAAGAGCTGAGCGACCACCCTTAGCGCCTACTCGCCTTCATTCTGACCCTGTTCATGACGATGATGATACAGATGACGACAATGACAACAATACAAATCCAAAGTAGTTATCCATTGTTGTTTGATGGTTTCATTTTATCATGTTATACTGTGAACATGTTTTGTGACTTTTTATTATTGCCACTTTTATAATTTATGTAAGACTATATTTTAGCTTCACTTTCTAGATAGGTTTTATGTAATTTGAATAGTTTAATTGCACTATTGTTATGATTTTATTAGCATTCTCAATCATATATCAATATAATATTTTTTTCGAAATTTATTATGTTTTTATTAGGATTATAATTAAATTAAATGAAATTATAAAAATATGTAAAATTACCAACAATTACTTACAGATTACCTATTAAATTGGCAAGTTAGATAGCCAATTTACTTACAGATTACCTACTAAATTGGCAAGTTTGGCAGCCAACTTACCTATAGATTACCTACTAAATTTGTAAGTTAGGCAACCACGTGCACCTTACCTACAGATTACCCATGATATAGCGACAAAATCTTTTAATTTACCTACAAAATTTCCAACAACAAAAACAGTAGGTAAGTCAATTTCCCAAAAAAAATATGGCATGAAAAATTACCTACTATTTACCTACCTTGAGTCTGTAGGTAATTGCACCTCATTCATGTTTTGTAGGTAATTTTTTTTTATCGACAAAGATATTACCTACAACTATGTTATGTAGGAAATCAGTAGGTAAACTAAATTACGTACAAAATTGCAGTAATTACGTACAAAAATGTTCAGTATGTAAACTGTTAATTTCTTATAGTAAACTAAATGTAAATCCAAATCCAAATGTAACTCTATCACATGTTATAATCAGGAACAATACATAAACATGACAAAATAACAATAAGTTAAAACAAACAAATATGTTATTCCACTTTAGTTTAATTTAAAAACATAACTATTCATCAACAGAACAAGTAAAAAATTTGTGTTTCATACAACTTACCCACTATTTCTTTGAAGGCTCCATTTGTGCTTCATGTCTTCTTGATGCTGTCTTTGCACTCTTGCCAAAACTATCGCTCAAACCAAACATATTTCTCATATCTTCATCGATGGCCATGCTCCCATTGTCAATGGTTGATGTGATTGTGCAAACCTTAATTTTGATGGAGGACAAGAAATTTTCAATTTCTGCAAACATTTGCATGAAGTGTACATAACTCATCCACTGAGATCAAATAAATCATTCTTATCGTCTACCAATATATTCAACATTCTGTGGTAGACATCTCGATTCTCCGCAGTGCAGGCAACAAAAAAAAAAAAAAAAAAACTACTACGTGTATTCATTATGTTGAGAATTTGATCGCTTCACTTCTATGTTTCTACCAATAAAGTATACACACAAACATCCCAAAAACTCAATTTATAATAATTGTATTGTTCATGTTTCCAATCATTCCACCCATTCATGCTACACATATCTTTTTCAAACATTATAGGATACGAATCAAAACATCAAATATCAGGCCAGGCCTTAAAACCTAATGTTCGCAGTAATTCATTTCACCCAGTAGATTTGAGCAGGTGTAGCGGCATTATTGTGCGACATATTATGCATTAAATTTAGGTTCTAATACATCATTCAAACAAGATGTAATTTTCTATTGATAATCGGCATGGCGTTTATATGCTAACTTAATAAGTGATTAAGATTAGGATACGACAACGTATCCCCACATAACATAAATTTTCCCAATTCTGACACATGTCTCACCTACTACAAGTGCCAGGTGGATGAAATCTCTAACTCATCATGACAATCAAAATCTACCTTACCCCACCCATAGTAATAAATAGGCCTACTACATACTACAATATGAATACAAATTGATATGTAAAGATGAAAGTGCATACTGTTGATAAATGGATTCGATAATCGATCATTTTAATAAAATTCAACTTTTGAACACCCAGATGTCGATTAATTTGGTCATGTAACTTAATATACCTCTTGCCCATAGTGCATTTCGTTACTTGATCGAATTTCAACAAACCACTTCCCCTATCATGTATATGTATAACCCTCATTGAAACGATGAGTTGGAATTATTCAGCTTCAATATCACTTTGATTGTTCCAGCCTTATCATGTTATCTCGTTACATTCCCTCAACAAATACTCCCTTGATCTCATTTTGACCTAAAATATAGCATCCCTTGTTTCCGCTCTCAGAACTTAATCCCTATTCAATTCATCGGCGACTTTGGTTCAATTTTTTTGGGAATCCTTCCCCAATTTATTGTTGCACGATGCTTCCTCTCAAGACTAACTTCGTCATGCCTGTATACGCTTCAACGCTTCATATTCAAGTGAAGATGTTTTGCATCTCCACCTTAGAGAGAAACCCGATAAATCTCCTCCTAATTTTTGCAAGCATTTGGGAATTTCAAAAGCTAGAGCAACTTTTTCTTTGGGTGTGATTTCCACGCTCCAAGCACACGCCGATTAACTCTAAAATCAAAAGGTAGATAGTGGAAGGGTTTAGCTGTAAAAAGCTTGTTTGCATATGCGAACGAGCTTTACACCGTTAGATTTTATTTTATTTCTTGGGATCTGAGTTTTCTCATTCAAAATTTTAATTTACATGGCATCCTATGTGGCAAATAAAAGTCCAAACAAAAATGAAAGTTGAATCTAATGGTGTAAAGTTCGTTCGCATATGCGAACGAGCTTTTTACAACTGAACCCATAGTAGAATTTGATGTGGCTATGTGGGCCCCATTAAAATGCACTGTTTGGGGGCAGTTCTATCCCAATATTTGGTTCTATTTCGATTTTAAAACCAGATACTTTTCCCAAAAACACCTAAATCGAAAGGAAACCTTTAGGTACCTATTTTTAATAACACCTTGATTACCCTAAAACATAATTTGCCCAATAAAAAATTTAGTGATTCAAAATATTAATTATATTTTAGTATTTAGAGGTTCAAATCTATTCCCGAGTCTACCAAAATGAATATCTTAAAATATGGTAGGGCTAGCTAAGGGTTATTGTGCCTTCTCATTTCTACTCATAAATTGCCATCTCATTCTCTTTGCTGGATTCCATTTTCATTTTCTTGGCATCAGCTCTCCCTTTTCTGCATCTGATTTCTATCTCTTGAAGTAACCCTTTGTTTTGAACAAGAACAAAAAATACTAAATTTAGAGAACAATAATAATTTTCAGAACACCAACAAGCTGGTTGGTTCTTGTCATTGAAAACTATTTTTAAGAACAATATTTTAAAATACAAATAACTGTTTTTGGTTCATGTTTGGTGTTTTAACTGTTTGTTATCTTAATTGGGTATTTTCTATGTTCTTCGTGTTTCTCAAACCAAAAAAAAAAAAAAATCTGAGAACCAAACACGTTGTCTATATTTTCCTTGTTCTCCTTGCATTTTCTATATTTTTCAAAAACTGTAAACAAATAGGCCAAAAAATGGTGTTAACTATGTTTTTAAAAACTGTTCTCCAGATCAGTTTTCAAAAATAAAAACCAAACATACCCTATATTACACATATTGCCCAAACTGCCTTTCGCTACTGTAACTGCATGTGTATATAAAACTGGATTATACAATTAGCTTATCAGATAATAAAGACAAATTAATTGGAAATCTTTTTATATATAGAACTCATTTTTATACTAAAGCTCAGTTAGCACAATAAAATATTAATGTTATATATTTGATTAATATATATCAGGACATTTCGAACATGGAAGAATTGAGTTGACAAAGGACCCCATGGAGGGCCTGGCAGGGGACCAATATTCAAGGGATCAGTTATTGGGCAAACTGAGAGTTTTGGAGATAAAAGAGTGTCATGATATTTCAGTTGCGATCACTTCAACAGTTAACTATTATGTACTTGGAAGATCTGCCTATGCTTAGGCCTCCATCTGGGTTGGGCAAAATTCTTCAAAATCTTTATTATCTACAAGTATCTAAATGTGGGAATTTGATAAATATAATATCACCCTCAGTGGCTAAAAGATTAGTCCAACTCAAAATTCTTTCTACAACCTCCTGCCCCATGGTTAAAGAAATAGTAGGAGATGATGATGCAAGTGAAGAAGAAGAAACAGATAATATTTGTTTCACCGCAAGTAACTCCTCGGCATTCCCGTCCTTGAAAGAAAAGAGGTAAAGGAACTACCGAAGCTCACACATTTATACAAGAAAATCCCTGGATTAGTTCAAAGTACAGAAATATCTGGTTGTGGGAACTTAGAAATTCTGTTCGCATTGTTAATGGCGAAAACGTTGGTGCAACTCAAAAGGCTTGTTGTGAGAGAATGTGATAAGATGAATGAAATAGTTGAAAATGAAGGAGGAGGTGATCATCAAGCCACGGATAGTGATGAGATTATCTTCACCAAGTTACGAAGTCTACACCTTCGCCGTCTACCAAACCTGAAAAGCTTTTCCACAGCAAGTAACAACATCAAATTTCCGTCCTTTGAAGAAATGGAGGTGATTGAATGCCCTGAAATGGAATATTTTTGTAAGGGAGACTTAACCACAGAGAGGTTAAAGAGAGTTAAGGTGAGAACAACCTGGATGCTACCGTACAGAAGATGTTTATCAAGACGGTACATTGTACTTCCCCTAATAACTTCCTTCTAAGAGCGCATCTATTAGAAACATTCTTAAGATTTTAATACAAAAAATCAAATATAAAAAATAAATGTTTTTATTTTTTTCTCCTGTACCTTTATAAAACCAAACACAATATAAGTATTCAATTTTATGAAGGAAAAATAAAGATATGTTTGACACAACTTCTTATAAAAGTGTTTCGAGCCAAAACGTTTTTTTCTAAAAGCCCATCTATTAGAAACACTTTTATAGGAATCTAGAAGAATGATTTTACAATTTTTACTAGTGTTTTTTTTATAATATGTAAATCGTATAGGTATAAAGACCCTTTTCTCTCTCTCTCTCTCTCTCTCTCTCTCTCTCTCTCTCTCTCTCTCTCTATATATATATATATATATATATATATATATATATATATATATAGATGCTTTTATATTATTAAAATTACAAAAAGGACATTTAAAGTTTAATTTTGCTATCAAAAAAAGTTTAATTTCAAAATCAGGATATCATAATAAATAAATAAATTTTATTACAAAATATATAAATATATATAAAAAACTAAGTAGATATTTTAAAATGTGGTAAGCTATTTATGGGAAAATGAATGGATATTTTAAGCCAATAATGTAGTCTCTTAAATTTTCTGAATCACTGGATCGTCGAAGCATCAACTAACCAGCATGTACCTGCAAAATAAATAAGAGAGCGGTGGAGGTGCGCCCGTCGCCTCTCCGATACCAAAGTCAGGTCTTGAAATCTAGAGAGAAATCAATCCGTATTTTCAGTCAAGAGTCTCTTACCTTCTACGGTGTCACCCCTTCTCTCTTTATGGAGGAGGGTCATTGTCCACTTTACATGGGAAGTAGGCAATTCCCTTCCGAAACGGAAGGGGAAGGGGAAGGGAGCACTTTGTTTGCGTGTTATGACCTATTCTTCCCTTTATATAGCCAAACTGCGCTTATGTTCCGCGTTTGACCGCCATCAGGAAGATTACGTGTGTGACTCATGGGTGGTTATTTGTTTAAGCTAAGGGAGGTCAGCCGGCTGCCTTCTTAAAGATGGTAGCCGGCCAAGAAGGATTGCGTTCAGGCATTATGTCTCCCGCCCGGCTGAGGAAGTATGTTTGGGCTCGTCTTGTTAAATGAAGATCATTGGGTCCGGAGATTAGGCCCCTGTAGGTTTCAGTTTTAGGCCTGTAGGCTGATTGGGCCATTGACCTATAGGATGGGGTCTATTGGGGTGCGGGCCCCGAAGCCCGTGGTGCCCTGATGCCCCCTTTCCCGACTAGGGAGGTCGTTTCTTCCTGGTGGGAAAGAACACCTAGGACTAGAATTTGATGTAGAGTGGCGGGAAAAGATGTATTGGGACTTGCTTGGTATGGGGGTTGGTGAAGTGTTAATGCGGTGTGTTAGATGTGTACGTGCAGGAGATTTGCTAGTTTTTATGTCATTTGATGCAAGTGTCTGAAACCTTAGGAGTGGAGATCTCTATAAAAAGGTTTGCATGGGAAGGAATTTTTTGTGCCAATGGTTACTCTTGGTTTGACAAGAGATGGCTTGGTGAGGCATTGGTGGAATCAACACGTGATTGTTGCATGGGCTGAGGTGCATGAAGAGGTTGATCATGTTGCTTCGGGCATAAAGCGGGTGGTTTACGAGTTTGGCCCAGTCGAAAATGTTTGCGTTGGGAGGGATATTCTTGAGTTACGTGCCTATTTTGTGGCTTCGTAAACTTGAATGGAATCCTCTACAACCAAGAACACCCCCCCCCCTCAATCAACGGGTTTTTTTTGTGTTCCTTTCCACCTTCTGAAACAACAGGGGATCTTTGTGTTCCTTCCCACCTTCTTCTCTCCGTTCTTCTTTTTTCTTTTCGGAAGCCTCGACGGTTTTGAATGGTATGATCACTTCTCTGTAAATGTTGTAATGTAGCTATGAACACTTTTCAGTGTAATCAATGAATATATTTTTTCTGAAATTTCCTGTGTTCTGAAACTCAATGTTCTCATGCTTTACAATCCCTGGCAAAGTATTAGGACTAATGGCATTTGATAAACAAATAAACAGACGGCCTATAGGGAGGACATGGTTGGCCATATTTCGAAATGGACCAGTTTAGAATATGGTTGGTTGTGGCTGTTAGGTTGACACAAAGGCCCAAGAGCCTGGCCCATGGCAATCTACTATGCCCTAATAGCCAAAGTTTCACCAGGATTCAAATTGGTTGTGGAGGCGATGAGTCAGCAGAGCATTAAATGCGGCAGCAGGCTCTAGATGCTTAATATATAGGGAGCCATCATTTGATTTAACCCCTTCCCGTACTTGTTTCTTCTTGGCTATCTTGTTTCCTTATTGTTGGAGGTTGCCCATGGATACTCAAAGTGACAGTGTTGTTTTGGTTTCGCTTTACTGTAAACATTGCTTCTTCCTCGGGTTTTAACATTTTCAATATCGGGCAATGCTTCCCAAAGGCCGGATAGCTCGAGGTCAATATGCCTATGCTCATTTTGCCATAGGTAAGTGCGAAGGGGGAGGAACGGGTTAGTCTTCTGACACTAGCCATTTTGTAAGCCTAGAGGGACTCGGAAGTCTGCTCTACCATTTGCCTTTAGTCATACGAGTCGTTTCTTTAAGGCCGCCAACAAGGTTTTATTGTGAGGCCTCTCGCTTGGCCGTTGTTTTTGATACCGAGGTAGAGTATAAGTTCTTATTTTCAATTTCGACATAAGTTTCTATAGACCAATCGTCAAATCAGCCCATTGTCTGATATGATTGTTCGGGGAATACCGAACCCAAGAAACAATAGCTTTTCTAGATTAACTCTGAGCACCTCTTTGTCTTTGATTGATGCGAAAGCCTCGGCCTCTATCCATTTGCTGAAGTAATCAGTGGCTACTAGCAATAGCTTTTTTTGAGCTAGGGCGGTAGGGAGTGGCCCTACTATGTCAATGCCCCATTGAGCAAAGCGCCACGGGCTTGAGATAGACCTTAGATCTTAAGATGGGAGCCAGTCGTTGACAACGGTCACATTTGCGTACGTAATCGGCGGCATCAGACTTCATAGTTGGCCAATAATACCCTTGAGTATAGGCCCTGTGCGCCAGGGTTCTACCACCTGGATGATTTCCACATATCCCCTCGTGCAATTCGGCCAACACATACTGGCATATTCGGTAGTTAAGCATTTCAGGTACTGCCCGTTCAGGGATTGCTTGAAGAACTGCCCATCAATTAAGGAAAACCTGGAAGATTGAATTTGGACCTTGTGAGCCTTGTCTTTCTCGGTGGGGAGTTCTCCCGTGTTGATATACTGGGATATGGGGTCTATCCAGGAAGGGGAGGTTTTGCTCACCTGGTTTACCCAGATAGTGGCTATCGAGGAATCCGGCTGGTAATATATAGGCGTAATATTGTTCTAAGTATAGGTAGAGATGCGTTTACAAAGTGGGCTAAGGAGTTTGCTTTCTTTCATTAGAGTCCTCCTCGAACATGTCCTGGTTTCCATGTTGAAAACCAAACATGCATTACTTAAACTGCAGCCATATACTCTCACCATTCGGGATCCCTTGCATTTTATATTCTCGCGCTTACCCGCCCACCATTAATTGAGAATCACTCGAATTATGTTTATCGTCAATAATGCTTGCTAATTCAATACCAACCAGATGGTTTCACCATTCCTCGATTCATCATTTATACAAGCAGGCTTCCAACCGATAGCTTGCTCGGGATCCCTGCCCCCACTTCAGGATTTTAGCTGCAGCCAAATGTCGGCCCCCTCGCTTTCCGAGGCCCCGTCCACACTGAGGATCCACCAATTTGAACTGGCAGAGCTTGTTTCAGGTTGGGGGATTTCTGCTAGGAAGTCGCCAGACCGCCTCCCTTCTTAACTAACTCTCGCTTATACAGATACGTATTCACTTCTTTAGTTCGATTGCCCACCGGGTCATTCTCCCAGATAGGTCAGGTTTGTGTATAGTGCTTCGAAGGGGAAGGTTGGTCAGCACCACAATGGGGTGTGCTTGAAAGTATGGGCGAAGCTTCTTGGCTACCATCCGGAGAGCTAAAGCGGCCTGTTCGAGGTGGGTATCCCCGGGTTTCTCGTGACGGGGCTAAGGACTTGCTGACGAAGAACACTAGTTTATGGTTTCTATCCTTACAATCTTTGAACAAGGCGGCACTTACTGCGACATCTGAAACCGCTAAATATATGAAGAGCTGGCCTCACGACTTCAAGCAGCGAGCAAGGGTTCCGCGAGATAGCGTTTGATGGCTACGAAAGTCTGATCACACTCTTCATTCCATCCAGCCCGGTTAACCCCCCTAAGGGTGGCAAATAATGGTTTTAAATGATCGATGAATCGGGAAATGAACCGCCCTAGGGCGACTAACCAGCCGATAAGATTTTGTACCCCTTTTCTCGAACTGGGAGTCGGGGAGTCTAGGATAGCCTTAAGCTGTGCAGGGTTTGCTTCTATCCCCCTTTGTGTTACCATGAAGCCCAAGAACCAATCGACACTGACCCCGAAGGCACACTTTAAGGGGTTGAGTTTCATGTCGTATGCCCTGAGAGAAATCAAAGGCTTCTTGCAGGTGTGTAACGTGATCTGGGCGTTGCTTGGATTTTACCAACATCTCATCAATATATACTCCATGGTTTTACCTAATGTGTTTGAATGATTTTGGTCGTAATTAGTCTCGAGCACAAGAATTTCAAATAGTTTTTAACCCAAACTAAGATTACATTATAAATGTATATCCGTGGTGGGTGATGAAGGTCGCTTCTCCGCTACGTAGGTACATAGGGATCTTATGGTACCCAGAGAAGGGGTCCATGAATGACAGCATCCCATGCCCGGATGACGCGTCAACAATCCGGCCTACGCGCGCCAGTCGCCTGGGGGCAGCCATCGAGATCAGTATAGTCCACGCATACTCTCCACTTACCACCTTTTTTGGTACCACCACCACATTAGCCAACCATTCGGGGTATTTGACTTACCTGATGAATCCTGCGTCCAGAAGGTTATCTACCTCAGCCTGAATGATCTGATGGCGATTCAGGTGGAAACGCCTTACTCTTTGTCTGATTGGTCTGGCAGAGGGGGCGACATTTAGTTTATGGGAAGCATGCGTGGGGCTAATGCCAGTCATGTCCGAGTGGGTCCAAGCAAACACGTCAATATTATCAAGCAAAACCTGCCGTGAACCGTTTCTCAGCACAGAGGAGGTTGATCATGATAGTCTATCCTCATCCTCCCAGCAGGTGGCTTGATTCACATCGTTCTCTATCCTCCCTCTTTGCCCGGCGACGTTTTAACTATGATTGTTATTCGGGACCGTGACTCGCTGCCGGGTTAATGGCTTGCACCTTCCTCGCGCTCTCATACTGACAATTGATAGCATTGGCGAGCGGCTAACTAGATGCTCAAGAGGTCAATCTGTCCACACTAGTTAGGTAACCGATCGTTTGATGGTAGGTTGAGGGCATTGCCTTCATAGCATGCAACCAAGCACGACCAACGATAGCATTGTATGGTCCCAAGTCTTTTACCACTGAGAATAAGACTTGTTGAGTGACCGACCCCGTCGACTCCGAAGAGCAATATCACCTACTCACAAGATAGCGTTCCATTAAACCCCGACAAGATTCGCCAACCGAGCTGAATTTGTTAAGCAAAGACTTGCATCCGGCCTCGTCCGGAAGTTGCAATGTCGGTACAGTTGGTCAACGTTAATCTATGTACATCAAAATTATTAACGCGTAGCGGCGACAAGCATCGGTGGGCGTGGATAGGGGTTAATGGGAGGAGCGATATGGGGCCATCAATCTAACAGATGCTTCGCCGTTATCCCGGTACCGATGGTGCTCACCGCTCGACCAGGTCGTCATAACAGCCTTTTCCTCACGACGAACTCGTACTGGCCGCCGCTGGGCTTCCCAATATGCAATTGATGGTGGTATCGGGGCCTGACTCGAGCTTTGAACGGGAAGTCGTTGTTCTCTCGCCTTATCGCGCGACTTCTATCGAGCGAGGCGAATCTCGGAGATATCCTCTGAGGTGACCAGCACGGATTAGTTTTTCCACTAGGAATTTGAGAGTCCGACACTTGTTAGTCTCATGCTCGTGGTCCCTGTGGTAATCGTACCTCAGAGATTGATCGCGTTGCTCGGGATCCAACCGAATTGGTGGAGGCCAGATAAAGTCAGGGTGGTTTTGGATAAGGGGGAGGAGTCTGTTGTAGGGGATGTTCGTGAGTAACCCGAGGTTCCTTTTCCTTTCCGATTGTTCCTGAACGCTCGTCCTTAGTATGGTTCCCCTTTTGCTCCAACTGCCCTTTCTTGGCCGGCTTGGTGTTATGGGTGGTAATCATCATTGTCTGGGAGGCCGCCCAAATATTGTCTTCCAGCGTAGAGTACCTGTCCACCATCTATACAGTTCTTCCATTGTTAGAGGAAGGTCCAGTGATAGCGACTAGAAGAAAGGGGTAATTGGTCCAAAGCTTCGTCGAAAGTTTTGAAGGACCGCGTCCATGCTGTATGCTTCAATTTGTTGGACAGCCATTCCGAATCTCCTGGTGAAGTCCCGGATAGACTCATCCTCCCACTTAAGGAGGGTTTGCAGTGAGCTGATGTTTCCCTTTTTTCGGATTGAGCATAAGTATTGGGAAACGAAGGCAGCCCACAACTCGCCAAACGAATTTATGGATCCTCTTGGGAGTTTATGGAACCAAGCCAGAGCGGGTCCTTTCAGGCTGGCCGGAAATACCTTGCACATAAGACGATCATTCCCTGCGCTGAGAATCATCGCCTAGTTGAAATGCATCATATGGTCGTACGAGTCAGAGGAGCCATCATACATGGAAAATGGTGGTATGGTAAAGCCATGGGTGGCTCATAACTCAGGATATGCTGCCCTAATGGGGAGGATAACATGTCCTCAGGTCCCCGGACAGCGGTAGGAACGGGCATAAACGAGACGGGTGTCGTTCCGAAGGCCGGATATCCGAAGGGAAGTGGTGGTGCCGCGCCTCCTAGCCACGCGGGTATGGGTTCAAGGGCGTGTTCCGTCTGATGCCTTTCTCTGCTAAATTCTCTTCGCACCCGACGAGGCATGTCGTTGACGGACCGGCTAGAACGTCGTGGGGGCCTCTTCTTCTACTCAGCCTCCACATTATTGGGCAGCTGCATCTTGAAGCCGGAGCCGCCGAAGATAACTCGTTATCCACAAGTAGCCGTCAGCCGTTTCTCCCGATCATAGGCTCTACCTTTGTTTTGTTTGACTCAAGTAGCCGGTGGCCACCCTCGTATTACTCTGGCCCGCTCACCTCTAGGGCGAGTCCGCGCTAGCCGCTTCCTACTATAGATGATCAAAGCAAGGCTTTCGCGCTCGTCAACTGGTCTCAGCCCGTTCCTCCTACTTCGCCTTCATATTCCCGCACCAAATAAGGAACCGCCCGAGGGACCGACTAAGAGGGTTGCTGGTCATGACGATGGAACTGGCAGCTTGCGGGCTGATCGAACTACCAAAGCTCAGGATTGGCGACACATTGAAAAAGCGGATGCAACCAAGCCCTCGCGAATCGCCGATGAGCTTTTTTGCTTGGTCGTTCCCACAGACGACGCCAATTGTAGTCTCCTGAATTTTTTGAATCATTGGATCGTCGGAGCATCAACTAGCTAGCATGTACCTGCAAAATAAATAAGAAAGCGGCGATGGTGCGCTTGTCGCCTCTCCGATGCCAAAGTCAGGTCTTGAATCTGTGAGAGAAACTAATCCAGATTTCACCAAGAGTCTCTACCTCTCTACTTGTCACCCCTTCTCTCTTTATGGAGGAGGGTCATTGTCCGCTTTACATGGGAAGTAGGCGATTCCCTTCCGAAACGGAAGGGGAAGGGGAAGGGAGCGCTTTGTTTGCGTGTTATGACCTGTTCTTCCCTTTATATAGCCAAACTGCGCTTATTCCGCAAGCCAATTTCTATCAGAAGGCTACGTGTGTGACTCCATGGGTGGTTATTTGTTTGGGTTAAGGAAGGTCACCACGTCTCTTAAAGACGATAGCCGACTACAAGTGATTTCATGCCTGCAGACATGCCTCCCGCTAGGCCGAGGAAGTGCTGCTCGGGGCCCGTCTTGCTTAAACAAGATGACTGGCTCCGAGATCGGGGCCTCAGAGGTTTCTGGGCTTTGGGCCCAGGCCGATTTCTGGGCCACTGACTTGTGATGGTCCGGCCAAAGCCCATGGTACTCACAAATAAAACTTAGCTCAAATGGTTTAGAGCGTAGGCATTGGGAGGGAAAGGGCCTAGGCATTGAGAGGGAAGGGTATAGAGTTGGAGTCTCATCAATAAATAAATAAATAGGTATTTTAGGAATATTTAAAAAAATTTAAAGTGTTTTTCTTTAAAAAAAATAAACCACTTCTCAAGTGCTTCTCAAAAATACACTTAGAGGGTTTTTTTAAAAGTTTCCAAAACTTCTTTCAAAATATCAGCAAACACTTTTTTTTTTCTTAAAAACATTTTAAAGTGTTTTTAGAGCTAGAAACATTTTTATAAAGCACAGTCAAACAGGCCTTAAAACTATTATGGTAGATTGAAATTCATCAATAAAAGGACAGAACAATACATGAAAATTAAACATGTTTTGTGGAAAATGTCCAGTGGGAGTTATAGTGGAGATATGGAATGTAATAATAATAGCATCATTTACAAGTCAATAACATGTAATCAGAGACCAACGTGAATAATTCGTTATATGCAATTTGCTCATAAATTTAGGTTGTGTTTGGTCCACAAAAAGTATTAAGATGTGCTTAGTCCACGAGAAATACTAGAAAGGGAAAAAAAGTTTAAGGAAAATGATTTTTATTTTTTATTTTTCTATATCTAGTTGTCTAGAAAAATCTCAAAGAAAATAAAATTTAAATAAAATTAATGTATTCTTAAAGTATCTAATTGTTGTATTAATGAGTAAATAAAATTGATTTGAAATAACAAATAAAAATAACATTGTCTAATTTAACTCTATTTTTATTTTCCATCACTTTTCCTTTTAATTCTTTTTCTTGTATTTTCTTTAGCATTTTTCAAGAATCAAACATAAACCTGTTTCCATTCATTACTTGAATGTTATTGCTTGGCTTTCTAAAGCATTATCCAAATTCAAAGCAACCAAAAAACGTTTTTATATAATTGTAATTTATATCATCACAGTGAAGAATTTTTCATGGCAGAAAGTTACAACTCATTCTCCACGAGCATTTAACAACATAGGGCAGAAGGAGGAGGAAACTTTGATTCCTTACATTTTAATTATAAGTTTAATAATAATATGGTTGTGTCTGATTCTTGGAAAGTACGTAGCAAAGAAAAAATGCTAGAGAAAATGATTTTCTTATGTTTTGTTATTTAATAAAAAAAAATCTATAAAAAAATCAAATAGAGATAAAATTATTCAAAAACCTATATATTCTCAAATTATTTAATTTTAAAATAAATAAAAATTATTTGAAATAGAAAATAAAAAGATTAAATTAAATTTAACTCTGTTTTTATTTTTCTAATTTTTTTTTCTTTCCTTCTACTTTCCTTCCTCTCTCAAATTTTCCGCAACCAAATATAGCTTATATGTTTTTCTTTCACCTACCATAAGTAAATGGACCCCTTGCTCAGAAAAACAAGCAAAACAAGAATCTACTTTTTATATTTTTGTTAGTAAGAACATGAGTCAATACATAAATAATATAAAAACTAGCTTATATATAAATACATCGAGAGGTGGAACATGGAGAAGTATAAATATTCTTGACTTTTAGTCATATGCTCAATATGACCCCTAAACTTTTTTTTTTTTGGTCTAACAATGCCCCTAACATTTTTACAGTGACACACTTATACTCCTATCTTTAACGGAATCAACATATTGACAAATAAGATGTTAATGATGCTGATATTTCACCCTCGTGTGCGTTTTTTAACTGATGTGGCACTTTTGCATATTATTTTTTTAATCTCAAATGTTGTTCTAACAAAAATGCCCTTAAGTGACACCTGATACCCCTCTCCCCTCAATTCGCTCTTAAGCACTAACCCCCGGGCCTGCTAAACCTAACTCTAATCTACAAATAAAAATCTGGGGAAACAAACCTTAATCGATCCTACCATCAGGCAAGAGTTGCCATCAACATTTCTAAATTGCAAAGGTGATATCTTAATCGTTTGTCTTGAACCAACAATCGACACATTGTAGAAGGGGGGGCATCTCTAAAACCGCTTAGAATCGTTTGGAGCAAATTTTTTTAGAGGAAAGTTTTTAGGGATAGCCATTATTGGTGAATTATATGTTGCTTGTCTTGAGAAATGTGTAGTATTTTCCTCTCTGAAAAACTAGGATCGCTCCCAAGTTGGTGGCGCATTGGGAGTATATTAATGAAAACTTCATTTTCTTAAGAGTATAACACAATTTTCCGCTCATGTTTCTCTCATCGTCCAAACAATATTCTTTCCGCTTTCTTACCTCATAAACTCATGTGGATTATCCCCAGAAACTGTTATTTCTACCTCCATGAAGGTGTAATTCATGGAAGTACTCTTTTATCACCCTTCTCAGAAAAAACCATGGATGCACCGCCATCCATATCTCCAAAATTGTAGTTAAGTATCATCTTCTACTCTTAGTCAGTCCTGAGAAAACCCTTTTCCCCAAACTGAGGGAGGGGTACCGGGTGTTATTTAAGGATATTTTTGTCAACAAAATTTGGGATTAAAAAAATAATGTGTGAAGGTGTCACATTAGCTAAAAAAACATGCTACATTAGTGTTGTTAACACTCCATTTGTCTATCCGTTAATTCGATTAACCGCATGGGAATAAATGTGTCATGACATAAACCTTAGGGACATTATTGGACCTAAAATAAGTTTAAGAGCTAGACTAGACATACGATCAAAAGTAGGGACATTTATGCACTTCATCCCGAGAATTATGTGTAAAAAGATGAATTGAAAAATGTAATATAAAATGTTCAAAACTCTTAGAAAGATGTTATTTCAAAGTTCATATAAAAATCATTTAGATTATTATTTATTTATATGTTAATTCTCACACATACAAAACACTCGAAATAAAGCTAAATAATTATTTCATCCATGTATACAAATCTGAAATTTAAATAAGTACATATAATAATAAAAACAAAATATTCATTCCCATCTTTGGTTTCTCGATGACTTTGTTCGTCCTGAATCTGGTCGAGCGTAGGGTCAGCCGGGTTGACCAAGACCGCAATGGGCTGAACTGGAGACTGGTCGTTTTAGTAAGTGGTTAAGATCATTGTAATGTGGATCTGTGCCTGATGCGGCATGTTCCTTCGCAAGAAGAACCATAAGGGAAGAAGGGTCGCGAGATTTACCAAATGCCCCGATGCCTAAGCTTCCATTCTCTTTCGAGAGGAAAGAGAGAATGCTTAGATTGCTTAGTATTGGCGTCCCCTTCAATCGTGGAGCGGCCTTGTATTTGTAGTGGATATTGATCTAGTTTAATTTGCAACTCGGGAGGGTATGTTTCCTCACATAGTCAAATTTTTAGATTTAGCAATGGATTAGTCAAAGGAGTTTATTTTGGAATTTTCAATCCTCCTCTATTGGTGGGAATGTCCAACCTGACCTCGGTCTTGGCTGTTTTTTTTCTTCCCTTTGTATAATGTGACTGATCGAGGAGTGATATCTTTTAGGGATATTCGTCTCTATGGAAGGATATGGGCTGGACTGGTTAGATAAATTTTATTTTTCCAAATCCATGTTCTCAGCCTAATGAGCAATGAGAAAGCGTGGCCTCCGTCAGTTTCGCTATGTGGAAGGTCGCAGTGGCAAGTATGTGACCTCATCGGGTTTATCTGGGCCCGCGAGCGGATACTTGGTCCAATTATATACTCCTCATCAGTTGCCCCTCAAATTTTGCGACCGTGGGCAAGGGCTGTGATTAATCCGCGACGTTTGTTGCTCCCAGGCCCGCTTGATGGATTGATTAACTGACCGCCATACGTGGGGCGCACGATGGCTCTTCTCGAGTTTCATTGTTTTCATACTCCCTTTGTGTCTCTTGTTTCGTCGACCTTCCCAGTTTTGAATCCCTCTGTCCTTATAACTTCCCACTTTTGTCTTTATATTTCTTGGTGTTCTTGTATTTCGTTCTGGATTTTCCTCTGTCTGTTTAGTGTTAGGTCCTTTTCTAGCGTTTTCCTTCTTCCATTCCATTCCTGGGCCCACTGTGTCTCCATCTCTTCGTGTTATTTTCGATTGGTACGACGAGGCTTTAGGGTTTGGTCGTCTGGATTTTGTTTATACTGTTTGTTTATGTCATGGATCCGAGTCGTTCTTTGCCACAGACGGCTGATTTAATTTTCCGTTATCGCTGGTTCCGAGCAGTTAGGATATCTTAGTCTCGACCCCAGCCAGCCCTCAAAATGCCCCCCGAGGCGCCTCTCCTTCCTGCAAGGGGTAAAAGAAAATAAACTGATTAAGTATCCAGGCCCAATTATCTCAGTCTCCGTCAGTACGCCGTGAAAGTGGGACTCAGTAAGGTTGGTCCTTCATACGAGTTTACTTTCTCCGAACGAGCATCGGGCTCCCGGGTGTCCTGACATGGTCCCCCGATGTTTGACTCTTTATGTCGCCTCCGTGCTTGTATAACTATTTTTTTGAAGTTGCTCTTCTATACCCGCCGTTTTCCCCTTGCATCCCTTCATAAAGGGGCCCAATTTCAACATCTCGCCCTTCCCAAACCTAGCTCCTAATGGTCAGGGGTATTTCATAAGTCTATTAACCTTTTAAAGGATTTAGAGGGCTCACGTCCCTAGCGCGGTTAGCTCGCTCCTTTATCTTTTTAATCCAACGGCCACTGCCGAGGGTTTTATTTATTTCCTCCGCACGCTCCGTGCCCCTCCGTATCTCTGATCTTCCATCTCTCACATAGGTCCCGAAGTGACGATACTTCATCTGCTGGCTCCAACTCGGAGTACAATTCTTTCCTCGACAAAGGACGACACTGGTGTGCCTGTGGCGTGAGCGCCCGATAACCTTCGTGAGTATTTGCATTACTTTTGGTTTGATGTGTCTAAAGACGATCGAATACTTCTGACCTTTGGCTTTTCTCACGTTTCCTAGGTGTTCGTCTTGACCTTAGCGACGAGGATACCCGCCGTATTCTAGCTGGTCGAGGAATGTCTCCGCCCGCTCCACGCGGAGCCGATAAAGCCTAAGATTCCCAGTTCCCAGTTTGTTGCCCGCACGTTCCTTCCCGTGGTCGAGGCCCCGCCCCTCTACCCTTGGAGTTTTTTCCCGGCCTGTCAGTCGCTTCCCACCAGGAGAGATTCAGTTCATTTAAAGGACGCCCTAAGCCCCGGGAGTGTAAAGAGGAAGGTAAACCAAGCTCCTGGGAGTAGCTGGACCGCCTGCTCCGGCCAAGATCAGAATTGGGGGTGTCTCCTCCTTCTCCCGTTCGGTAAACCGCAGAGCGGTGCATCGCCGCCCGGTCGATGTTCGAATTCGCGCCCCTTCCCCGCCCAGAGCCGGAGCGACGTCACACCCCATTGAGGTTCCTGCGGAATTGGGGCACCTCCTTCTCCCGCTTCGAGCCGGAGCAAACCGCCGCCCACCCTCGGATTTGACCTTATCGCCTCCCAGCCCGACGCAAAGGCAAAAGGGTTTTTCAAAGCGCACGCTATGCCAGCCTGCTAACGGTTCCCACCAGAATCGCATGGAACTGGCTTTCCGACAAAGCCAAGTCATCTCCTGGAGGACGACGGAGCTGAAGAAGAGTCTGAAACAAAGCTAAAGCAAATCGTAGAGATTCTTCGCTTTCTAAGTGCCGAGCCATGGCAGTGCCATCTCGCCTGGTCCTCCCTGAGTCCCCACGTTGCGCCTCGAAAGAGCTGCCGCTGATGAAGCTTGCGCTGTCTCTTTCGTGGAATCAGCCTGCAAGTCCTGTGAATTGTGTTTATCTCCATGCTCTGCTCAGGCCGAGCACTATTTCCATGTCCGATACGCAGCCGCCACCCATTCGCTGGGCCCGCCGATAAGGCCAACCGAATGAAAAACATGTGAAGATCGCTCGGATTTATAAGGCGAAGGTGGCTTCTCTCACTCGGAAGGGCCGAAATGCAGGAACGAGCCAGTGAAGATATGATCAAGAAATAGAGCGCTTAAGTCCCGATCTAGGCACACTTTTACTCCATCAGGCTTCGGCAAAATAGAGACGAGGTCCGTGAGCAGTTTTGACAACGGGCTTCAGAGCAAGCTTCGGGAGGTTCGGGGTGAGCTTCAGGTAGCGCAGAATGATTTGGTTGAGACTCGTGAGGGGCTGCAGTCCGCCCAAAGTGAACTTCAACTGGTTAGGGAGGAACTTATCATCTCCCCGGGCAGCAACCTGATCTTCAGCAGCTACGCGCGACATCGTGGTTTGAACGAAATGGAGTGGAAACAACTCGAAATTTCCGCCGCTAAGTTTTGAGGGTAAGGTGTTGTTGAGACTGCCACATGATTCCTCTGTCAGAATTTATCCTGACGGCTAAGTGAAGAGTGTCATGATCGGCGAGACAGAGCTCCATTAGCTGCGACAAAGCATGATCGCCTCGTGATGACGAGGTTATCTAAGCACCGCGGGACCAAGCCGGTGCTCAGTGGGCTTCAGGGTGGCTTGCTTTTCAACGGAAGGCCATCCACGCGTACCCAAATCTGGATTTCAATTTTGACCTCCCAAGTGATGGTAGTTATAATATGTGGAGTTCCCTCCGACATTTAACTATTCCCAGGAGCCCTGTCTTATCGAGGTCCCTTCATTCTTCATCGTCCGATGCCCGAATTCCCCACCCATTTATGTTTTCCTCGAGGTCGACCTCTCCCCCCCCCTTTTTTTTTGTCATTCAGCCCGACACTGTGTAGCCTTCCTTCAATAAATACTCATTTTTTGGAAACTTCAGGTTCTAAATTTAGATATCTTTATTCTTTTTCCTGAACTGTATAACCTGAATTATGGGTCCTAGCAATTTAGACTGCATCGTTGGAATTTTGTATACTATTCTGTTTGAACTGGCTTGGTTCCCCAAATTATGTGGTCGAGAAAGTGAGTCATTTCCGATGAGCCTTATACCAAGGCTCAGGTCTTGGTGTTGATTTGGTTTTTAGCCGTGCACCCTATTTGCAGCTGGGCCGAGGTCACAATGGCCGGAGGCGAGTAGAACCTCAAGTATCGGGGACTCCAAGCAGGGAAGGTCTCGTTAGAATGTGTAGTAAGAGCTCGCCCATGTTGACTGATGGGAAGAGCTTGTCAATGAAAATAGTAAGCGGGAGCCCGTTCATCTGAAGGGGTGTGAAGGGCTCGTCCGGAGGAACAGTGGGAGCTCGTCCATATCGAGGGAAGAGCTTCGCCAATATGAATTGTAGGATGGAGCCCGTCTGTCTGATATGCAGTGAAGGGCTCGTCAGAGCGAATAATAGGAGCTCTTCCGTCTGAGTTGATGGGAGAGCTCGTCAAAGCGAATAATGAGGCTAGATCCGTGCGAGTTGATGGGAGAGCTGCGTCAAGCGAATAATAGAGACCGTGCGAGTCACGAGTTGATGGGAGGGGCTCGTCCATCGAATAATAGGAGCTCGTCCGTCTGAGTTGATGGGAGAGCTCGTCAAAGCGAATAATAGGGGCTCGTCCATCTGAGTTGATGGGATGAGCCTCGTCAATATGAATTGTAAGAAGGAGCCGTGCAATGCGGGTCTGCGGCCAGGCTCAGATCCTTCGTGAATAGTGGGGCTCGTCCGTACGAGGTTGAGGGATGAGGCCTCGTCAATATGAAATTGTGGAAAGGCCGTGCGTACGGGTGCGAGGCGAGAAGGGCTCGTCCTTGTGAATAGTAGGGGCTCGTCCATCTGAGTTGAGGGATGAGCCTCGTCAATATGAATTGTAAGAAGGGCCGTGCATGCAGGTCGCGACGAAGGAACGTCATTGTGAATAATGGGGCTGGAGTCCATGCGGGTTGAAGTGGGCCTCGTCAGTATGGTGTGAAGGAGCCGTGCGTACGGGTGTGGCGAGAAGGGCTGCCGATCCTTGTGAATGGTAGGGCTCGTCCATGCGGCGAGGTTGGGGATGAGTCTCGTCGGTATGGTGTAAGAAGGGCGAGATGCATGCGGGTGCGAAGGCTGGATCGCGTGAATGAAGTGGGGACTTAGTCCATGCGGAGTTGAGGGGATGAGCCTCGTCAGCGTATGAATTGTGAGAAGGAGCCGATGAAGTGAGCAGCGGGCTCTGGCGTGTGGCCTTGGTGGCGTTCCCGGTAGAATGGCGTCTTAGCTAGTGATCGACTGCGAGTGCGTGGCGCTTTGTGCGGAGTAGAGGAGCTCGTCAAAGTGAGCAAGCTGGGCTCTGTTGTGGTCTTGGTGGCCCGATTAAGCCGGATAGCGTGTAACTGGCGATCACGACTCTTGAGAGCGTGTAGCTGTCTTGATAAGAGGAACCGATCAAAGTGAGCAACACATTATGCGTGACTTTCATTGTGCGAAGGGCTTTGGTGAACTGAACCACCTCGCGCCGTTTGATATGTGAAGCTTTGATGAAGCCCAAGCGCTCGTCATCTCGAAAGGCGACGAGTCATTAATCTTTGATTTATGGAGAATTCGGAACGATTGCGTGGGTTTTCCAATGCCAGCTCTTTATAAATGGTAGTTACATTGCCTACGTGTTCTACGCTTTTGGAAGTCTGTTTTTCGATTGGGTGGATGGAGTTCGCATGGGATGGATGCTCGATGTTCGTCTTGGTGGGCTCCTCGGCGCCTTTGGACGGCTTTTGCGGGATTCCAAGTGCATGGGGTTGTGTTTTCCCTGATCTCCCTTTTGGGTCATGTTATTCCTGGCACGGCTGGGGATGCGCCCGAGAGAGGCGGTGCATCTTACGTGCGCACTCTGCATTTCTCTGCCGCATCTGCTCTGCTTTTCTCTCCTCCTTCTTTTCTTTTTCTTTCTTCCACAGCTTTCTCATCTGCTTCTTCTTCTTTCTTTCTGTCTTTCTTCTTTGTCCCCATCTTTTTCCCTCTTTTCTTTTCTCCCTATCATACTCCTCTTCTTCTTTTTCCTTTTTTTTTTTTTTTTTTTTTTTTGAGGGAATTGCTTGGGTAGGTGCACATGTAATCGAGGACATCACTGATTGTAACCGAACACGATTCATTTGAAATAAAGAGAGACTTTTTCTGTTTATGAACTTTCCCATTGCGTATTTTTCTGTTATATATCGAAATGTTTGAGATGTCTAATTAACTAACCGAATTATGTGCCCGGTCGCCACATGAGCAGATAAGGCCTTGTCAATATAACAAGCCCAGATGTCTCTTGGTAACGCTTAGTGCTCGCATTCCATGGCAATAATTTTGTAAAATTTTCCTTCTACATTTGGAGCTCATAATTGCACAGTCCTAGCATTTCGTGTTATTATATAAGGACCTTCATGTTGATCGGATTCTTTCCTTGAGGCGGGAGCTTCTTTGGACCAAATCTGGCATGTAACCACAGGCTTGACTTTCTGGTTGTAATACATTTGTCTTCCCTTTGATACTCCTGCATGCGTTGTTGAACCGGTTCGCGTTTTCATCGGGGGATTTCCAAGTTAGGCGGGGCCTCGTCATTGTGTTCCTCAGATGCTAACTTTCGACTCACAGGAGATTTTATTTCGACCTCCGCAGGCTTCTTGCCCAGTGCCAAAGGCTAGGAGCAAATGGGGTCTCCCGAGTTCTTGACTTACGTGTCGTCTGTGGGCCCGCAATACCTCGAGAGGTGTTCTACCCCAACTCCCTTTACGGTCCTCCGGCTTGGTTTCCAGCGACTTTTAGGGTCTGATGGTGACTTAAACTGTCCAGTTTGATTGGTCTTGGTGAGGAGTAATAATTTTTTATCCCGAGCTCGGCACAAAAAATCCTTGAATTTGGTGTTGTCGAATTGTTTTCCGTTATCTGATACCAAGGCTCTTGGGATGCCAAACCTGCATATAATAGCACGCCATACGAAATTGCGTATTTTTTGCTCTGTAATTGTGGCTAAAGGCTCGGCTTCTGCCCATTTGGTGAAATAGTCCACTACGACAATTATGAATTTGCATTAGCCCTTGCCGACAGGTAGGGATCCCAATATGTCCAACCCCCACTGCTGGAAGGGCCAGGGGCTGGTGATTGATGTTAGGGGCTCTGACGGGAGGCGTGATATTTTGGCGTGTTCCTGGCAGATTCTGCATCTCTTGACTAGGTCGGTCGCATCTTTAAGTATTGTAGGCCAGTAGTATCCCTGCCTCAAAACTTTTCCTGCTAACGTTCGAGCTCCGATATGATTTCCGCATATGCCTTCGTGTACTTCCCTTAGCACATACTCAGTGTCTTCTCCCGCTATGCATTTCAGGAAAGGTGTGAAGAATCCTCGCTTGTAAAGGCTACCCTTGTGATTGGTAAACCTGGAAGACCTCACTCTTATCTTATTTTGCCACTTTAGAATTAAATGCAGTAGGGTTCCGTCATTAATATAATCCCAAATAAAGGTCCATCCGACTCGGAGCGGATCCTGCAGGGGCGTCATCACGTTGTCGAGGTCAATAGAGGGTTCAGTCGGTGTCGTGAGCGTTGACCCGCGATATATCTTCCGTAAGGCGTGGCTAGTTTTGCCGGCGTCGAAGCCGAGAATTCTCTGTGCAGGTGCGTGCCCGGCCGAACCAACACAAACTTTTAATAAATCGGTTTTGGAGATATGAACCATCGTCTCACTTTTGGCCTCATATGTATCTTGATACGCGACCACGAGTTGGGAGTCACTTGTGGACCTCTAGGCGTCGACCTCTAATGAATGGCAGAGGCCTGCTATGGCTGGCCTCATGCTCGACCGTTGTTGGAAGCATGGAAACCAAACCTGAGTGCGTATTCAATGTCTATTCCTTCTGGTGAGGTCAGAATTAAGCCTGCTCCGCTTCCTTGTGCATTTGAGGCTCCGTCTACAAAGAGTTTCCATGGGAGATTAGATCCTGCGACGAGTGTTCTCGGTAAGCTTTGTCGGGCAATTCGATGGCAAAATTAAACTAGGACTGTCCTTTATGAGTTTTTGGCTTGTACGATGCCGAACTAAGCAGCTACATGGCCCACTTCATCGACCTTGGAGACTTAGGTTTGTGTAATACTTGCTTCGTGAATTTTCGGTCAGGGACTTCTATGGTGTGAGCCTGGAAATAGGGACGAAGCTTCGAGTACCATATGATCACGGTCGCTAATGTCGGCTTTTCCATTCTCGAATTACCTCTCCTCCGCTCCTCTGAGAGCTGATTGAGTAGTAAGGCGGGTCTTGGACTCGCTCTTTTGTCTCACGGCAATAGTCTTGCCTTTGGTTGAGAAATCTGATACGGCTAAGTATAAAGTGAGGAGTTCTCCTTCAACGAGACTTACTAGAATGGGAGGAGAACTTAGGTATGTTTTTAATGCCGTGAATGCTTCTTCACATTTTTTGTCCCAGCTGAAAGGCTTTCGCCCGAACTTTGGAAGAAAGGCTGGCATTTATCACTCGCTCTGGATACGAAACGGCTTAAGGCTGCAACCCTTCCTGTCAGCCGCTGGACCTCCTTTATTCCTGAAGGCGATGGCATGTCGAGCAATGCTTTTATTTTGTCTGGATTCGCTTCAATTCCCCTGTGGTTAACTATGAAACCCAGAAATTTTCCGGCTGACACGCCGAAGGCGCATTTAGCTGGGTTCAGCTTCATGTTATAAGTCCTCAAGATCTGGAATGCCTCAGAGAGATGGGTGACATGGAGATCGGACTTCGTGGACTTTACTAGCATGTCGTCTATGTATACCTCCATTGTTGTACCTATCTGCCTTTGGAACATCCGGTTCACTAGTCTCTGGTAGGTCGCTCTGCATTCTTGAGTCAAGCGGCATTACCCAGATGCGGTAGGTTCCTTATCTTTGTATTGAATGAAGTCTTTTCTGGTCATCGGGGTTCATCTTTGATCACGGTTGTGGCCGGAAAATGCATCCATAAAGCGAGGATTCGTGGCCCGCGTGGCGTCCACGATGGTCGGTCTTGGTAGGGGAAGGCGTCGCCGGGCGCGCTTTGTTTATGTCGGTGGTCGATCTTGAGTGCATCGTTGCCATTAGCTTTCTTGAGTACCCGCGTTGGCTAGCCACTGAAATTCCACTTCTCTTATTGCTCACGGAGGAGTTTGAAACCTCCTCATTGATGGCCTTTGCCTTTGCAGTGCGAAACCGGCGTTTTGCTTGACGGTTTAAAGGAGGGGTTGGTGTTGATACGTGAGTGATTGTTGTGGTCGATTCCTTCCATGTCATTGCTTCCAGCGCAGCTGTCTCTAATCTGTCTCGGCGAGTGAGAGGCTTTTTGAGGTCTTCGCTAGTTTTAGATCGATGTGAATGTTCGGATCGTCGTCGGCGATATTGGTTCTGATTCCTACGAGGGTTGGTGGGTGAGTACCTGCGTCACGCGTATTCGGCTTCGTCTATACTTACGCTGTCGACCGCTCTTTGTTTCATGGAGGTACGTAGTAGCATTCCACAGCCCACCAGCCCGATCTCCACCGGACCGTCCGACTCCACTCAACATTGGAATTTGATCATCATGGTATCTGGGGATAGCTTTTATTGCATTGAGGAAGGGCCTTCCTAGCAGCATATTATAGGCGCGGGCGTCACTATAAGGAACCTTCTTTGTCGTAGTTGCTGACGGGGTTCTAATCCCCGGGGTCAGCACCCGGTTGAATCGAACCCAACGGTAACACCTTCTCTCCTGAAAATCCCCGCGGTGTGTCTTGTGAAGTGCAGCTTGTCTCTTAAATACCCGTTTTATCGGTGGCGAAGATGATGTCTGACCGAACTCCATTATCAATTAAAGCGATTGAGCGGATTGTATTGCCACAATTCTTGCGAACTACGGTAGTGGAATCTTGGCGCCCTTCGGATCCCGAGTCGGAGAATGTGATGGTAGTGTCGATCCGTGGTACTTTAGATACTGCTTGTATTTCCCCCATGTCTGCTGATCTTATGCTACATAGGTGGGCTTTCCGAGCCGAACTAGATTCTCCTCCTCCAACAAATCCTCCCCGAGATTACATGGATTTCTCCGAAGTTGTTGGTCTTTGAACGAGTTGCTGCCCGAGGTGGCGATTCTTGTGTCTGAGCCGTCAACTTGTGAGGAGGCCAGTGATCGAATTAGGTCGGACTTGCTCTAGCGATGGCGGATGGATGACCTTGACCAGATTTGTATATGGAAGCAAGAACATGGTATAGGTGAAGGGCCTTCACAATCGGTGATGGAGATCAGGCGATAAGTGTGATGAGCATGCATGGAATAACGATATGTTCAAGGAGTTCTTGAAAAGACAGAAGAAGTGAAACTCTCGAATTTTAGTAATGCTTAAAACTTGAGAATATAGGGATAAGCCTTTAAATAGGCCCAAAAAATGAAGAATAGAAACTAAATATTCAGCCACAAGGAAAGTAATATTTGGCCAAAAACAAGAAAAGGAAAACTAATTTACTTTTTCCTAAAGTAACACACTAAAAAAAAGAGGAAACTAGATAATTCTAGGATAAGGCTTGGGAATCAAATCAGCACCAAATTAGCAGCAAATCAGGAACAAATCCGCACCAAATAAGCTCCCAAAATAGCAGCAAATCAGGAACAAATCAGAACCAAATCAGCTCCAAAATAGCAGCAAATCAACACCAAATCAACACCCAAATACGCTCGAAATATCGGCAAAATCAACGAGTCAAAAACTCATGGCTCTTGGTCAGTGCGGATTTAATTTGATGATGTGGACCATCTTAGATTTCCTTTTCGGGAGTTGAACACGCGGCTTCTTCACGTGGGCATCTGGGATTAAAACATGAAGAGCTTCTTTGAACCTTTATGCGGCTCGTGTCATAGGGGTGATGGGACTTCAAGCGGGTCCCACCTCCCTTCCTTAGCCTGCTCCCATCATTCCCCTCCTCTTGGAAAGGATTTGTCCTCAAAATCGTCACACCGCATCAAAGGACTCAAGTCAGTGACGTTAAAAGTAGCACTTACAGTATATTCACCGGGCAAATCTAGCTTGTATGCATTGTTATTGATGCGCTCGAGGACTTGAAATGGACCATCGCCCCTAGGGAGCAACTTGGATCGCCTTTGTGCGGGAAATCTTTCCTTGCGCATGTGCACCCAAACCCAATCTCCAGGTTCAAAGACTACGTGGCGGCGCCCTTTGTTGGCTTGTTTATATCTTTATTTCAGTCCTTCGCTGTCGTTGAGTCTTGCCTTCTCATGAATGCACTTAACAAGTGCGCTTTCTTTGCCATCTAGATTAAGATGCTTTCGAGACATAGGTAAAGGAGATAAATCAGGGTTAATGGATTAAAACCATGTCTGATCTCAAAGGCGAATTTAGTGGCGGAATGTATAGTACGATTATAAAGCAAACTCAACATGTGGCAAACGGTCTTCCCGAGTTTTAATGTTCTTTTAATGATAGCCCTCAACAAACGTAGACAAGGCTCTGTTCCTTACCTCTTCGATCGACCATCGGTTTGTGGATGACAAGTAGTAAAAGCAATAACTTGGTTCTACTAACCCACCTGAGTCTTCCAAAAGTAACTCAAAAAATTTGCATCTCTATCTGAAGCAATTGTTCTAGGCATACCCCATGCAATCTCACAACCTCCACAGAAGAACAAATTGGCAACACAGAGCATCATCCGTTTTGTGACATAGGATAAAATGTGCCATCCTTGAAAACCTATCCACACAACCACAAAATAGAATCCACTGCCATGTCTAGTCTAGAGTAGACCCCTAACGAAAGTCCATTGAAGATCGACAAGGTTCAGAATAGGAAGTGGTGTGTAAAAGCCATGGAGTTGCACTCGAGATTTAGCTTACCTACATGTGATACACCTCCCACAAATCCTCTCAACATCTCGCTTCATGTGCGACTGATAAAAGGTGTTCTTACCGAACCCCTAAAAGTCTTGTACCCCAAAATGTCCATCAATCCTCCACCATGAGACTCCTCACTAGCAAATCCCGAATGGAACAATTGGAGATGCACAACCTATTTTCCCGAAACAAGAACCCCTCATGTCTAAAGACTTTGTCATAGGCTCCTTTTTTTTCACAACAAGCATATTCGTTACTAAAATCTTGGTCCAAAGGATACAATTCTTTAATGTGTTCAAAACCAAGCAATTTAGCATCCAAAGTAGAGATTAGGACATACCTCCGTGAAAGTGCATCGGCAACAATGTTTTCCTTACCTTGTTTGTAGCGGATGACATATGGAAAAGTTTCCATGAACTCCATCCATCGGGCATGTCTCTTATTCAACTTATGTTGGCCCTTGGTCTTGATGACTCGTGGTCGGTGTGAATCACAAATTCCTTAGGCGAATAATGTTGCCAGTTTCCAGGCCCGAACAACGCATACAACTCTTTGTCATAAGTAGGGTATTCGTTTGCTTGCCAACTTTTAGCTAAAATATGCAATGGTGGAGTCCTTCTTGCATAAGCTGCGCCAATACCAAGACACAGGCATCATTCCACCTCGAAAGTTTTTTCAAAGTTAGGTAAAGCAAGTAAAGGAGCATAAGTTAGTTTTCTTTGATAACTTGGATAACTCTTGCTCTTCACCGCCAAACCAAACATCCTTCTTGATAACCGGTTATCGGTGCGGCTATACTACTAAAGTCTCTCTAGCCAAGTGGTAAAACTAGCAAGTCCATAAAACACCGAACTTTACTCACACTTGTTGGACTTGCTTGAGTCTTGAATCGCTCGAACCTTATTCATCAGCACCGTATCCTAGTGCACCTTTGTAAAACCAAGAAACACAAGCTTATCCGTGCAGAATGTGCACTTCTTAAGGTTAGCAAACAATCTTTCTTTTCGAAGCATATCCAAAACATATTTTAAATAGATAAGTGATCATCCAAGTTCTTCTTTATAAATGAGGATATCGTCAAAATAGACAACCCTGAAATTTCCCGATGAAAGCACGAAAACATGGTTCATTGATCTCATGAGAAGTGCTAGGTGCATTAGTTAATCCGAAAGGCATAACTAACCACTCCTTATAACCCGTATTTTGTTTGAAAGCGGTTTCCATTCATCACCTTCTTTCATTACAATTTTGATGGTATCCACTTTCAAATCAATTTTGGAAAGAATACAAGAACCATACAGCTCATCAAACATATCATCTAACCGAGGAATGGGATAGCGATACTTTCTTTGTTATATTATTGATGGCTCGGCAATCAACACATCCCCTCATGTCCGTCCCCTTCTTAGGAACCAAAATACTTAGAGCGGCTTTTGGACTCAAGTTGTCCCTCACATATCCCTTTTCCATCAATTCACCAACTTGCTTTGGAGTTCTTTGTCTCCTCGGGATTACTTCTATAAGGTGAGTTCGGGCCAGCACCAGACAAAAATCAATTTTGATGTTGATCCACTCGGTGGGTAACCATTCGAATTTCTCGGGAAAGACATCTTCAAATTCACTGCAAAAGTGAGACAATAAAACTAGGCAAAGTGTCAAGTTGGTTAGTATTAAAGTGCCTCTTTGTACAAAGAAATTACAATGTGGAAACGTTGTTTAAGAGCTGTGCTTTCTTAACCTCACTTGCCCTTGCATAGAATTGGTTTTCTCTCCTTTTCTTTTAAATTTTCATTCACTTGCATTTTGGCACTCTCTTTCTTTTGCTCACTCTCTTTTTCAAGCTTTTCTTTTGTTCACTTTCTTTTCACTCTTTTTCTTTTGTTAGCTTTCTTTTCCTCTTTTTCTTTGTTCGCTCTCTTTTTCACTTTTTCTTTTTGTTCACTATCTTTTTGCAACCTTACTTGATCTTCCTCAGCTTGACTTGGTGTCAAAGGAACAAAGTGACGATAGTTGGTTGTGCCGCGAGCAGTACTTATTGGTGAAGCCGTCGGTGCTGAACTTTCTATCAAATTGCCATGGTGCTTCCTAATAACAAGTGCCCATTGCATTGGAACTACATCACACAAAACTTCATCTTCGTATTTCCCGATGCTAAGCGACTAACACTTGTTTATTCACCTACCTCCCCACTATCATTCCAATACATTTGCAATTTATAAAAGGTCGAGGATGCTTACATGTTGGCATTCTGTTCTCCACCATGGTTGTGCTAGCAACATTAGTGCAACTTCATTAATGATCACCTTGCATGCCTTGTTTTGGACGTGGCACCTGGTGTGAAAAATGTTATCCGTTACATCTTGTCATCTTCAACAGCTTGCACACTTAGGCCCTCGACATATTAGTTATAAATGGATAGCATACTCTCATCATCGGCATCCTCTAAGGATGGCATAGAATCGCAATCCGACTCATTGCCTGTTTCAATCTCACCATTGTCCCGCATCACCATGACTCTTTTGGTCGGACATTGACTTGCAATATGACCCCTGCCTTGGCATTTAAAACATATAATATCCACGATTAGTGAAGAATGTGGGTTACCTTGATTTCATGGTTGTTCCCCTCTTTGTTTTAGTTCTGTTTTAAGCTTGGTGTTAGGTGGCTTCTCTTCCTTTTTCCATTGATTCGATTTCCACGTAGATGAACTTGGACCAGGTGTAGAACGTGTGTTGCTACTGCCCCTCCTCTTGACTTGATTCTCAATCTTGATGGCCATATGCACCATATCCTCCAACTCCACATAATGTTGCAATTCCACCAGATTTTGAATTTCTCGGTTTAAACCCGCTAGAAACCTTGCCATGGTAGCCTCTCGATCTTCTTCAATATTCGCTCTAGCCATTTGCAACCTCCATCTCCCTTATATTCTCCTCACTTCGATTACCTTGCACCGAGTTTACCTTGTTGTACAATTCTCGGTAGTAGTAAGTCGGGACAAATCTCTTCCACATCACCCTCTTCATCTCTTCCCATGTTTCCACCGATGGCTCCCTATTAAAGTCTCTTATTCAACACTAGTTGGTCCCACCACACATTAATAATCACGAGAACTCTATAACGACAAACTTCACACTTCTTATTTTGAATAATTGTGACAAATCAAAACCAACTCTCGCTTCCTCTCCCGCTCCAAGATATGCCTGGATCATTCTTTCCTTGGAAAGATGGAATCTTCATCTTAATGTTTTAATTATTATTTTCTCGATTCTATCTTCTCTATGTCTCACCATACCTCTGTTACTAACACCAGAATCATAACCATTCGTCCCCAAAGTCTCCTCCGTCACACTCTTCTTCTTCTACCCGCACCCCTTTTCTTGGCAACCTCTCCCTTCTACGCCCTGTGGGAGGGTTTCGTGGGTGCTCGAAGCTTTGCTCCACCCTCTCATGGAATTGTTCCAATTGACCCTAAACATTCTGTACTTCGCTAGTTAAGGCCTGCATAATGAATTTCATGTCAATGCCTCCCGCCACACCTTCAGATGCGTTGTTGTCTGACATAGTGCTGCAAAAACAAGGTTAGAAAAAAAAGTAGGACCTCACAAATCACTCGCTCACGGGTTTTCACTCGAAGAATGATTCACTCAGTTCGCTCGTGTTTTCACACAATATATTTGAGGCTTTATCCTCACAATAATCGACCACTCTTGCCTTTTCCACTCGAATTTCTCTTATAGTTCTTTTTGGAACTAGTTAAACAAATGATTTTTCCGCAAAATTCAATAAAAAAACTATCAAGAAGAAAGAGACGAGTTGTGGCATTAACCAAGATCCAACTTTACTTATTTATTTTTATCTTATGGCGGATTGGTTATAAACTAGAATGATGATAAACTTATAGGATTTTTTTACCTTTTTTTTTGTGGATCCTTTTCTTTACTTTTCCTTTTTCTCTTTTTTTTCTTTTTTCTGTTTTTTTTTTTTTTTTTTGTAACTTTGGGAGTAGACGATTGAATAAAAAAAGAAACAATAAAAAAAAAATTATATCAGATCAAGAATGAAGAAAATCGGACTTGGGATGGAGTAGGCCATGGGTATAGATGAAATTGGGGATTGAGCGGAATTTAGAGGTATGGATGAAAGTGGTGACTAAAGATGGTTTGGACAAAAGAAATAAATAATATTAATAAAAGATAGACAAACCCGGAAAATAGAACACATTGCTCACGATGCCAAAATGATACGAACCTCGTCAGCTTGTGGGAGACCCAGTGATCGAATTAGATCGGAAGAGCTGCTCTAAGCGATGGCTTGGATGGATGACCTTGACCGTTGCTTATATGGAAGCAGAACCTTGAGTATAGGTGAGGACGCCACAATCGGTGATGGAGATCAGGCGATAAGTCTTGATGAGACGCCACGGAATAGCAGATATGTTCAAGGAGTTCTTCAAAAAGAACCAAAGAGAAAGTTGAAACTCTCAATTTAGTAATGCTTAAAACTTGAAGAATATAGGGATAACAAGCCTTTAAATGAGCCCCCGAAAATGAAGAATAGAAACTAAATATGACCACAAGGAAAGTAAATATTTGGCCAAAAAAGGAAAGAAACTAATTTACTTTTCCTAGTAACACTAAAAAAGAGAAACTAGATAATTCTAGGATAAGGCAGAATCAAATCGACACCAAATTGAAACCGTCGAGGAACAAATCCGCGCGAATAAGCTCCCAGAAATAGCGACAAATCGAGTTTCAAATCAGAACCGATCAGCTCGAAATAGCGTCAACACCAAATCAACGCAAATACGCTCCAAAAATAGCAGCAAATCAACAAGTCAAAAACTCCTTGGCTCTTGGTCCAAGTCTGAATTTAATTTGATGATGTGGACGTCTTAGATTTCCTTTCGGAGTTGAACACGCTGACTTCTTCCACGTGGGCATCTCGGTTAAAACATAGAGGCTTCTTTTGAACCTTTTAGCCACGGCTCGTGTCATAGGGGGCCGGTGGGACTTCAGCGGTCCACACTCCTTCCTTAGCCCTGCTTCCATCATCTTGGCCGAGTAGGGTTATGGTTCGACTTTGGGTTTGATTCGAGCTTGGTTCCACGGAGATATGGCCGGAGATCTCCGTATTGTATCAAATATTCTATTTCTCTTCTTAGTTGTATCTGATTGTCCGTCACGTGCCATAGTCCCTGTGGAACTCGCAATGCCAGTGTTATCCTTGTCGCGTGATCCCGATTTCATGCGGTCGACCATCTCGGGGGTGCTTTCGTTTCGCACCTCATGCGGGACTTGTGATCTGCGGGAGCCGTTGAGTGGAGTGAAGTGGTGTGGTGGCGGGTGTCGTCAGTCCTTCGGTTTGCCGTGGGCCCAAGCCGGTCTCTGAGAAGCACCTGCTCCTTTTGGGGATCGCTCCATTACGTGCTGAGGTTTCCTGCAGTCGTCTTGTCTCTTAAGGGCTCGACCCTCGTCGTGTCACGTGTCGTCCCTTTTTTCTTTGCGGGCGGAGCTCATGCTTTTGATATGAGGGCCTCCCTGGCCGTTGATGTACTTTACGCTTTGGCGGGACCTCGGCCGTGCTTGGCTTGGGGTTCTTGAGATAGAACATCGGAGTCCTTTGATTGTACGCCCAGCCCGCGATGAAAGGCATGTGGGCCCGAATTTTCATCGAATGCGTCTATCTTCAGGGACTCGGCGTTGAATCTTTGTACATATGATTTCAAACTTTCCTGCGATCCTTGTTTGATGGTCAGTAGATGGTAGCTCGGCTTTGCATGCGTCCTAACTCGAATTGAAGTGGGAGGCGAGCGCCTTGTTTAGTTCCACTGAATGATGAGATAGATGAAGGGAATTCTGAACGACGAAGGCGGCCCTTTGAGGCGTAGTGGCGAAAGCCTGCATCGCCTGGTCTTTGATACCATGCGACTCCATCGATTTTTGTAAGTATTAAGGTGATCAACGGGATCTTTGACTCCACCAGATGTTTCTGAGGCATTACGATTTATTGGAAAAAGTGTAGCACCTGTTTGTGAAGGAGATTCATTTGTGCACCCAGGTATCCATAGTATCAGGGCCCGTCCGCTACCACTTCCTTCACGTGGATGAGCTCTTGTTGAAGGTTTTGAACCTGCAACCGCCATTGCTCCGCACTTAGTTGAGGTGATTTGGTAACCGTTCACTGAGCGCCTCGCAGGCATAGCCGTTTTCCCCTCGTGGCTGACGATGGTCCACTTTGGCGGCGGACCTGCGCGCCGATGCCGGGGAATGTCTCGACGAGTTGTTCCTCGCGGGGGAGGAGTTATGGCCTTCTGGGTTCATCGTGTCTCCTGGTGATGTTGTATCTGCACGGTAGCTGCTCCGTTCTTCGACCCGAGCCGGTTGTGGTAAGCCGCTTCCAGCCGTTTGTGTGCGCATCGTTCGTCGAGTGCTTTATTCATCTTTGGTGGATCAGCATCCTACGGTGGATTAATTATTCTTCTTGCTTGTGTTCGCTGTTGATACAGTGTGCTTGAGAATCGATTGTATTTGTGACTGTGGTTCTGATGAAGCAGCGATGATGCCTTTGCAATTCCCAGCCTGGGCCGAGGCGGAGGCGTGTGGGAGTCATTTGGGTTGGACCAAGGCCTTCAATGGTTGGCCCGGGGGATCTTTGGGTCGTTTGGGGGTGGGTTAAGATGTTGCCAATGTGGATCTGGCTGGATGCGGCCACGTTCTGAGAAGAACCCCGAGGAAGGAAGAAGGGCCGGCGGGGCTTCGCAGGGACCGCCTCAGGCCTAGTCGGATTCTTTCGAGAGGAAGAGAATGCTTAGATTGCTTAGTATTGGCGTACCTTTCAATCGTGGAGCGGCCTTGTATTTGTAGTGGATATTGATCTAGTTTGGACGGTAACTCGGGGTCTTTCCCCTTGGAGGGTATGTTTCCTCACATAGTCAGCCTTAGATTTAGCAATGGATTAGTCAAATGAGTTTATTTGGAATAATCCTCCTTCTCTATTAGGGAATGTCCAACTGATGGTCTTCTATTGCTTTTTCTTCCCTTTATAATAGGACTTGATTGGAGGAGTGGGATCTTTGAGGGGATGTTAATGCTTACGGTATTGGAAGGATATGCAGTTTGTGGCCGGTATGGGTCTCCCTATTTTCCAAATCCATGTTTTGGAGCCCTAGCCGACAATGAGTGGACCTTTGTTTGAGTGCCGCTGATTGAAAGGTCATAGGTAGAGCAAGTTGCATTCTTATTAAATTTGTGAGAGTGAATCTTGAGTGGAGTGCATACTCCGTCAGTTTCTATGTCTAATCTGGCAATATGAACTAATTTAGATTCTACATTTTCTATTCCACATTTGCTGGAAACCCATTTGGAAATACAAGGAATAATCATTTTAAAAAGATATCAATTTACAAAATATTTGATCTAGCATTTATTTCTTTTACAAATTCAAAGATATATTACTCTTTAATCTTTGAACAAAAATGGCCAAAGAGAATTTAATTATAAGGTAGGGAAAGGAAGATTGTACACGGAGTTTAGTTGAAGGAAAATGTATGCCCTATAATTATTTTGTTTTCTTAACTGATGTGATTATGAAAAGAACATAATTGAGAAAAAAGAAAATGTATCAAACTATAAATTTTAAATAATTATATATATATCACAAAAAAGAATTGGCCCATGGATTCAGAGCTGATTATTAAAAAATAAGTACTCACATTAATCAATATATTATCATAATAAGTTAATATATTATCTAATGAATGTATTAGTTATAATAAATTGTGAAGTAGTATATTAGTTAGTATTCATTATATTCGTTAATTATAATAATATATTCATCTCCATAAATATTTTTTTAAGGGTTAAATAAATCATATAAATAATTTTATACAATTAGTACTAAATGGATGATTGATCAGTTTACATATGCTTTTCCAAAAAGCAAAACCGAAAACGCGTGGACAAATCAAATAGATTCTGGAGACCATAAAATGATCAAAATCTTGTGAAATTGTTCCATGGCTTTATCTTTTCTAAAGTCCCTATCAATCGCTATAATTGATGTGACTATATAAGTTGGTCCAATCCAATTGTGATGTTTACGGTATGAGGTAAGCTATGACATCTCTATCTTGTTTTTCCATGAATGAATCTTCATTAATTTTCCTTCACCTGAAACGAGTTATTTGGCAACAGTTAACCTTATAGTTTGTCCAGTTATCTTAAGTGTTTGTAAAATTAGTGTTTGTTTATCTAAAAAATAATTCATTAATAATAAAATAACTTCGATAAATATATTCTGAAATGATAATTTTATTTGTGACATATCGGTCGGTATATAGAAAACATACTTGGTATGGATTCAGATTTATTAAGTCGTTTGGTCTGCGAATGCACGTGGATGAAATCAAAGAAAGGATAAAATGAAAATAGTTATTTCCTTTTCCTTAAATTATGTTTTTAAGCGCCTTGTGAATTTTAGGGCTACATGTATTTACGTATATAAGCGAGAAAACAGTGATTTAGTCCCGTGACTGCAAGAAACAAAAGAAGATAGAATAAATAAAAATTCAATAACTAGTTAATATTAAATCGTTCCATAATTAATATGCATAATAATATAATAGAAAATTATAATATAATTATACTTAGTTTATAAATTAATAATTAATCTAATAATTTAGTATTTAATTATTTTTCATATCATACTCCCTTTTCTATTTACAATTAAATACTTTTTAGTTATAAATTGTTTCCAAATTCAAGACACCTCTCCTTAGGCCCTTTTCTGTCTTTATCTAGTTAAATAATGAACAACTCTGTATCGTTTTAGGTACGCACGTCTTGTTGAAAAGTTAACCAGGTATGAAAATTATTTTTATTTTCAGTCTTAGATGCATAGTATTTTTCACAATTCCATATCATTGAAAATAAGGAAAGAAGTATTAATTAATGAAATTTATGGATGTCCGGTCACTGCAACAGATTTCTAAAAATTCTGTGAACACGTACACCCACAGAATTTATGGTTTGAGTTTTACCATGCATCTCCCACGTTGTTTGCTTTGAATTTCTCATTGATTTTCTAAGCCTCTAAACTGATTCTTCAAATGAGCCTATTTCCAATTAAATCTAGAAAATTATTTCGATGGAATGAACCCTTAATATACGTTTTAATTATTTTCATTTACATTCAAAATTTAAGGTTATGATTAGTTAGTGGTGATCAGTGACGTTGGCAGGAAATGGGTGAGGGGGGCATCAGTTAGGTTTTTATTTCTAGGGCACTAATTACTTTTAGGGTATGTTTGAAACGCTAGAATGGAAAGAAGAATAGAATGTCATTACCATGAGGCTTCAATCCCATTATCATATTTGGATTAAAATTAAAGAATAGAATAAAAACAATTGAAATGAATCAAAATTTTCTTCTAAATAGAATTTTGATTCCTTATATATAGGTAGTATTTTGATTCCACATTATCTTTAAAAAAAATATAAAACTTAAAATTATTATTTTATACTTATTTTTTTATTCATCAAACCCGATAGTCTAATACTCTAAACTAAACCAAAAAACAAAAATAGAATAAAGTATTTTTTTACTTGAAAATAAAATAAAATATTGATTTTTTCATAAAGTATTTTCTTAATCGAAAATAAAATGAATTTGGAAAAATATAAACACACCTAAAGATAGTTTGTATTCTTATTTTCTATTCTCCTTAAAAAATATATAAACTTAACCATTTTACCTCTAATTTCTTCATTAAGCCTCTTTGGGTCTCACTAAAGTTTTACCTTCCTATTAATTTGCTTCAAAAAATATTTACCAATTTCAATCCTATTAATTTGCTTCCAAAAATATTTACCAATTTCAATCTTGATTTGGTATATAAGTCCAATTACGAAATAACAATTATTTTTCTAAATTTTTACCAAAAAAAAAATTTATCTTCATCAATTTAAAAATATTTTAAAATTTATTTATTTATTTTAGTTATTTCCTAAAATGACTTTTTACGTCATAATATCAAACAATATTACATGAAAATAATTTATTTTTTAATTCCTTATAACTAATTACAAAATAAAAATCATATATTACTATTAAAAAAATGAGAACTAATTATGTAGCTTATTGTTTGGCCAGGTAAAATAATTATTTGGGTAAATAATTATTCTAACTTATATTTTTTTAAAAACTCTTAAAATCTTGTGATATGATATTATTATCAATTTATTTCCTTTTTCATTCTAATTCCTAATATCATCAAATATTGACATAGAAATAAATAATCATTCTTATGTTAAAATTTAACTGTACATCAGAGTTAGCAAATTAATATTTATTATTCCATTGAAATAATAAGGAAATGATTCTGATTCCCATTCCTCATTCTCTAGCGTTCCAAACATGCCCTTAGGTGTTTGAATGATGGAATGGAGAGGTGGAATGGAAATGTCATTACTCCTTTAACTCGTTTCTATGTTGCATGAAATTTGGGCAAGAGGGAAATGGAATGAAAACTATCTAAAAGGGAACAAATTCTATTTCTAAGTAGGATTTTGATTCCTTGATATATGGCTCCCTTCTCTGTTTTTTTTTTTTTTTAACTATTCACCATTTTCTTTAGAAAACATAAAAACTTAAAATTACTATTTTACTTCTAACCTTTCGTTCATCCGATCCTCAAGACTCTAGAACTTGTTATAAGTTATTAAATGCTATGTTTTGCACAAATAAAAGCTAACCTAAACACCCCTAACAAATTCCCCCAAACTTAGTATTTTTCTTGTCCTCAAGCAAAGAAATAACATACTTTCCTTATTCACAACTAACTAACATGTTAGGCAACATATTAAGATAATGAATGAAATTTCATCTTAGGGATCTAACCTTCATACAACACAAAGAAAACTTCGAGATGACTTTTTTCAAAAATAATAGATTGATCAGTGTTAACCCACCTAAACCACGTAGCTCAAGTGTGTGTGTGCGCCCCTCTCGCTAAATTGCAGCCGATAGAATTAGATGAGCATGAATGGAATGGGGATCTCTCACTCACATCCTGAGTGTATAAGGCTCCATAAGCATAGTCAAGTATATCACTTCCCACTAATGTAGCAATCCACACCACTTAGGATCAACTAGGCCTTCAAAAGCTTGTAATGTGTGACTTAGGTAAAGGTGGTTAAATAGGTCATTTAGGCTTTGTTACCCGCAACATTTAATATTTTCTCCTTTTCTCCTTATTTTCTACTATTTTGGTAAGCTAAACAAGTCTTTATTTCTTTTCTCCACGTAATTTCAAGGCATGATAATTTCTGCAATGTTTGTCCTCCTTAAGTCTTCTACTCCACCCTTAACTCGCCTTAGGCTAGTAGCTCCCAAACCAGTTGGTATTAGGGTACTAAGTGTAGAACACCCCTAAGAACTTACTTACTTAAGGTAGGAAGGCTACAAGGTCAAACAACTCCACCTTGCTTTATTCTTTCTTTTTCTATCTTTTTCTTCCTTTTTCTACCCCAAACCTCCTTTGACTCACATTTCTAACATAATATTTCAACCAAACTCTCAATTCATACAACACGTCTTTACAAGATATAGTTTTGAAAGCAACATGTTAGGGTAAATAAGGGCTCTTTGACTGAAGGGTGTTAAAAGGTCTAATGGTGTTCATTCATTTTTCTTGAAAGTAAAATGCTAATATGGCTAAATTTGTAACTATGGATATATGTATTGTAAATAGAAGATGAAGCATTTAACCAATCAAGATTGAATTTAGCATCATTTCCTTAATTGTCGGTTCCCTTATGATTTCTTCTTAAGTGACAATTAAACAAGTTCGAGTCCGAGGAGATCTAAATGAATGATATTCAAATAATTCTTCTCTCTAAACTAAAGAAGATTGACCAAAAATGGTACATGACTTCAGGCTTAAGATATTACTTAACATGTGGGTTAAGCTCCACAACCGCACGGTCAAATCATTATAAGCACGCTTCTTCATGTGAAAGAGTTCAATCATTTTTCATCATAAACAACCTTTCAATAATAACCTAAACATGCACCAAAAACACATAAACTTTGAAATCTTTTTACCTTTCAAACTATTTTCAAATCTGTAGGTTTTTGAAATTACTTCCAAGAATTTTTTTGTCCCAAAACATACTTATATAGTAGCTCAATAACGCTCACAAAAATGATTCATGATAATCATTCACACAATAACCACAAGCATGCATATAAGACATTCGATCCTAGAAGCAAGAACTAAAACATAAACACAAACTACAATTATCTCATTAAAACAAACAAACACACCAAATAAACTATAAATAAGTAAAACTAACACAAAAGTTTCCATAAGTACTACAAGAAACAAAGATAAGGGAGAGGCAAAAGATAGGGTCAAACATGCCCCAAAGTTAAAATGCAAGGTCTCAATGCCAACAAATAAAACAGAACAAAAACTCCCCTCCTCTTCGTATAGCGGGAATAATGTGATCGGCGTCTCAGACTTTGAGCATATCTCACGGTGGTGTAGCCGAGGCTATGCAGGAACTCGGGAATCATGAGGTGGAGGCGGTGGTGGGTCATGTGAGGAGCTGATCCGCGATACGGGCCATCATCACCAAGCAGATATTTGGCCGGGAGCTCTGCTTTCTCAGCCACCGTGATCTCCCACTGGGGCTATGCATCTTATCCCATAATTCTTTCATTATCATGCAATATGTCCATACTACCTATAACTGCTAAATTTGTTATCGCGTTCCCACCATAACTACCACATCTTATGGGATATACTGCCAAGCTCTCTCCGATAGTCAGGTATGGCATCTCTATCCTTCTCGCCTATTCATCATGTTCTCGTTCCTTCATCAAATTTGTCTTCTTCGTCTCTTTCACTTAGCCCTAATGGCTCCAGATCTCTACAATGATCCTGTGGGTGCAAGTAGAAACTTCGTCTTCTCTACCTAGGAAAAGATATCGCACCACAGTATGGACATTCTCCTCATCCTCCACAATCACTTACTCCTCTACATAACTTAGTGATTAGGGGTGTGGGGTGGGAGACTCTGTACCCTCCTCCTCCAAATGGACTATTGTATTATATTTCCACATTGAACTTGTAATTCCTCATAATATTACAAAAATCGCTTTGTCCTCAGACGTTAGAGACATGTTTCAAGGATAAGCCTGAGTTTATGAAATAACCAAAGCTTTAAATTTTTAGTAAGGTTTGGGGATATCTAAGAGCTTCCATCTCTTTTTCTCCTCCGCGCATTGGTCACCGCTACTTTCTTCAAAATTGCATAAGGCTCAGGGCCACTAACAATTTCCTATATTCATCAGAATCCCCATCCGGCTAGCTCATTTTATCGAGAAGTGGAACTATCAAAAGAGCACCAACCACCCCTCACAAAACCTGTGAATCCACTGACTGGAGGTTTGCATGAAATTTCGAACTATTGTGGCAATCCTGTGCAGGGGTACTGGCGCCGTCTAAAACCTCTTTCAGCCAAGAGTCTCCTATAACCAAAGGTTACAATGGTCGACCACTGGCTCACTTGTAAGCCCAATTAGAGCCTAATCCAAATAATCTCCTACTTGCCAAGGGATTGCCATCCCTGATGCCAATCCTCTTGAGGCTTTATCTAACAAGTGGTTACCGATAGGATCCCGTAACAGGAAACACTCTCCCATGCTCAAGATGAATTAAGGCAGACAAACCCCTCTGTGGTCCAGCTTCAGAAATACGTGCGCTTAAATGTGAGGAACCGCCTTCAAGTCCCTTGATGCTATCACAGATACGCCCCACTATCCCGAATCCCCCCCCCCACCCCGAACTCCACTAAAAGGAAGAACTAGTCCCACTAAGTGGATATGTGTACCCACTCTTCTCCTTCGACTGGGAGGAAATCATCCACTTTCATTAAAATGGGATCCCTCTCTCCGGGAGCAAAGCGAGGCCGCACACAGTCAAGGTATGAAACTCAAGACTAAACTCTCTATCTTGAAAGAAAACAGAGAGACCAACTGTGATGATAAGACGACGAGACCTCCCACGCTTTAGTTGCTCGTTTGCAGTTGTCACAGTCGATGTATGTTCCGACGCATCTAGTGATCTGAGAGAATTTTAGTGATTCACAATTGGCACCAAGCCAGGAAACGCTTAGCAGAAATTCAGCAGACGAGATGAGAGCTCGGGTCATCCGCCTCAAAGGATCTCCGTTACCCGAGGTTCGCAGCTTCGCCATCCCACTGGGTATCAGTCTAACTTATCACATGACCAAAGAACCCAAGAAACCCACCCATCCAAGATCAGCTCACTGGTGCCAGAGATGGAGGCTAAGCAAAAGAGGAGTACAGCGGTATTGCATGGCCGAATCAAGGTGGAACATGAACCACTACAAGCCAGAGAACGTAACACTTCATGCACTCCGCTGAGACCAACAGTCTCGATAAATCTACATACGGTGTCGCTTCAAAGATGCAACCCTCACCCGCGAATAAGGGAAAAAGAGCCTACTCCCGCCGACCATAGTGATCATTCACCGATGACAAGTTCCTTTGTATAGCCTTCACTTCCGCCTCTCACCACCCAGCAAAGGCGAGTTGTCCGTAAAGACTGGCTCAGCCTACCAAGCAGGGCAAGGCGTCGACGCGACAGGCCAACAGTGGGACACTCCCGCTGAATCGCCCCCGAGCATATTTCCACCAGACGAGGGTATGGCCTCCCGTTTCTGTTCCTCGCACACACCCATCCGGCGCTCCCACTTTGGGCACAAGACCTTATCCCCCGTCCGAGGACCGGTTACATGTCGTCTTCCCCTCGGCAGCACATTTTGAGTTCATGAGCCTCCCCTGATTCAGTCATTCCACTGCTTACATGTACGATACCTTCTCTGATCCATATGATCATATGCTGTACTTCTAATCATAGACAATGATCCTAACTGGGAAGACGACTTATTCTGCTACCGAGCAGACCTGGCCTCAAGATGGTTCCACAAGCTTCTCCAAGAGGATCTTCAACTCATTCAACAATTGTGGGTCACATTGTCTCTTGCATCCAGGCTCTGCCTCACATAAAGGAAACATCGCCCGCTCCATCCATCCTGCTGACGACGATCCATCCGGACTTCACCAAGACTGGCAGTCATTCAACACTGGACACTTATAAGATGGATGCGCCTACAAACTTCCAAAGAAGCTAGCCGATCATCATTCTTCCTAATCCTAACTCTGATCCACTAACCATGAAGAACCATATCACGGCGCACAAAGACCACCTGATATATTATCCAGCCGCTTCACAAACATGATGATAACTGCAGATAGCCACAAAGCCGCTATATAAAAAGTCAGCTTCAATAAAGGAAGCCGTGAAAGGCGGGCCAAAAGTTCCCCCCAAGAGCGCCGAAGAAAGGACTTCAATTACCCCTTAACATCTCGTACACTCCACGCTTCTCATCCGGACGCCCCTGATTTGAGGGCGACGCCATGCGCAAACTGCATCAACACACCCACTGAGGTGACTACCACGGTAGAATTACGCCATGAAACGACCAATGCCAAGGCTTCAAGTTCATGGATAGAGATTAATCCGGAAGGTAACGGAAGAAGGTTCATTCGAGACAACCTGAATCGAATCGCGCCTACAAACTACCGAGCTATTTTTGGTTGCCGAAAGACTGGCTGAGTTCGGGCCTACCATCAACTTTATACTCGGGAGGCTCTGCTTGACGATCAATACTGGGCCAGGAGGTATAATAAAATGCTCCGTAAGGCCATCAGAGCTAAAGTAAACACCATCACATCTGCAGAGCGAAGATAACGCCCGCTCCATCACGGCCTCAGATCCTTTCCTCCTATGATCTCACCCAGTCATCACTCCCCATTATGATGAGAATTATACTACCTTATGTATTACCAATTTTGATGTATATAGGTCCTCGTGATCCGGCAAATACGATCAAATTATGTTGCACCTCCAAATTTTTACGTAGAGGAAAGTCCCTCTCATCATCTCATCGACCGGCACCAAGAACTCAGCATTGTTTTCACAGATCGGTGATTCGCCATACAATGCTATCGTATCGAACTCCTACGCACGCCATGAAAGCAATCAACCTACCAAACCATTCGGGCTTCACTTACCGCATCCGAGCAAGTCGACTCGCTGTAGTTAATTAGCGGTGCTCGCAGTATTAATAATCACTAATTCACGAGCAAAGATAAAGTGGCCTGAGGCTAGCCTGGCTAAGCCACCTCTTCATAAGAATATGCCTGTTGTCCGCCATCAAGATGTGAACACCGTTGTAGACTTCGCAAACCCATAGTCAATAAGCGGCCCGACATGTGTGGTCCATGTCGGGCTTCCTCTCAACAAAGAAGAGGGCCCATAATAGCACTAATGGCAAACACCGACGTGTTCACCTGGATTCATTCAGACATGACAGGGATAAACCCCGTAAACGCTCCCATTAAGTCAATCGAACGTCTCCCATATGCCGCACTCCATTCGACAGTACTACGTCTAATCTCGACCACCGGGATTATCCAAGCCAAGGTAGACACCAAGGCCGGTCGACGAGAATTGAAATACCCGAATCGTGTCATTAACGTGGTCAGAGTTCCTAAGAAAGGGGCAAGTGGCTGATACGAGACGCACTACTTTAACGCATGCGTGTCCTAATGATGCCTCTCCGCTCATGATTGACCGATTGTCGACCATAGGTCTGCATGCAAGGGCATGCCGCCATTCTTGTATTTATCTCCCATACCATCGATCCCCACGCATTCTCCTAACGCAGAAACGCCTTTCATCACCCCGCCAAGCTTTTGTTGAGCACCACGACATTCGTTAAAGAATGCCCGTACACCATCGCAGATCAAAATCAAGATGTTTCACATCGCTAGAAAAACTATGGAAGTGTATTATAGATGATATGTCGATAAAGTCCGCAGAGCTACCGTGATCACGCCAACTACTCGCACTTGTATCACCTCTCAAACCCAGTGGAAGGAACCGAATCCCAAAATGCATTTGGGGGGTCGTTGTGTTAGTCCTCGATCATGATGACACAGAGGGATATGCAGGCCAACCTTCCGCCTTTAAAGCCATTGTTATAGAGTCTCCAACCCCGAGCTCTAGAAAAGAGGTAATACAATAACCGATCGGCCGACACCGCCAGACGATTTTTTCCTGCTCATTGCATTCTTAAAGCCCTTTTCGCCACCCCAAGAGGAGTTTAATCGGGTCAGATGGAGCGAGGAATGTGGATCGAAGTGCTTACTCAAATAGCAAGACGCAATTAACCCCGATTTCACAAGTCCTAACACCAATAAAACCTTGCTTGTTTACCTTTATAATCTCGTGATACACAAGAAGGCCGTGATTGTTCAACGAGAATGAAGACGGAAAATAAACAGTTGTGTTCTTCGCCAAGAAATCTCAGTTTGATGCGTAAAACCAGTATATTATCTTCAGCAAAGTCGCTGGCCCTGATAGCAAACCAAGAAACTTCTCCTTATTTCGCAAGATTCCATCGTTGTATTAACCCACCCCATCTGGGAGTACCATACATAAAACCCGACTTATCGAGAAGCAATGGTCACGGGCACCTAACTAAGGAGAATGACGCCCAATACAAGTCAGGCTTTCAAAAAAAGGGTAGGGTGTTTCGTCATTTATAGTGCACTCCCTCAGTCAAACACTCACAGCCGATTGGTGGACTCAATATCGGTTTTGCCGCCGCAAACCTCAATACATCGTTTACAAGCAGAACTCGTCCGTGATAAAATCGAGGTAGTAATCCGCCGTTTAGTGCTCAACAACTAGTCGAAAGTCGAGGCCATCCTAGTCGTCGAATCAGCACCGCCATCCGTTTAAACTCGTATTCAAAGATTCAACTGTGCCTGGCAAGTTAACGAAGAATTTAACCCCAAGACCTCGAATGGCAAATACGCTTCCTGTGACAACGCTTGAATAGCTTTTCCCGGCTGAAAATCGAGTATGTCCCTGTGGACCTAACAGATAAGGGCAAATGCACGCTTTCAGGGTCGCTTTCCCCTACCAATCATCAAAACAAGATTTATCTATTACTACCGCTTCATTAATCAGATCCCCAGTAAATCGTAGACAAGGACCTCCTTCCGATTAATCATCAGACTATACTGAAGAACATGACAACCCCAAGGAGAGACAAGGCTCCACAAGCTTCAAATCCAAAAACATTCTCCTTTGGCCGACGGAAGAACTATTTGGTCCATCCTAAGTCGCCAGATTCAAATGCTCCACAATCTTAACAGAGGCAGATACATTAGCCGAGCATGGAAGAATATAGGAAATCTCACTCTGCGGAATTTAAGCCCACTAGTCTACGTCAAGGTTATTGGCCAAACCGTTAGAGCTAATGTCAATTATACTAGAAAGAGTGATCGCCGCGCCGATCAGCCCCCAGATCTCAAATCACCGGTGACCTGATCTACCTCAGCCCGCCCTCAGCCCAATGGGGGGATCGATATAGCCTACCATTACCTACGCTCCCACCAAAATAAGCATAAGTGGCCACCATTATTTCGAAGTGGATCGAGGTCAAGTACTCTCTGATCAAAGATCTGGGGTTGTCACCGCTTTATCCGAAGAATCATTGCCTGGGCTCAAAAGATCCCGCATCAATTGTCTCCCGACAACGAGCCTCAATTCGACACCGGTCCATCAACTTCGTCAGAATCAAGATACGAATTCCATACTCCACCCCAGATTATCTCACAGAAAGCACAGAGCCCAGAAACAAATAAACCCCTAACTTGAAAACTATTGATTCAAGATGCAATAGCATGAACTCCCGGTGTTTCAGGGCTTATAAGAGTCATTGCCCGCAAAACCGACCTATATATCTCATTCAGCAATCACGATAGATGCAGTTATAATCCCCATGGAAATCGGGTATGCCTACCATTCTATAAACAATTTCAATGTGAGAATGGAATACGATCAAGGATTCTGACATTAACTATAAATCATGGTATCGCAAAGAATCCGCATAGCATCCTACCAGTGTCGATTGGAAAGATCTTATAATAAACGGGTCAAGCTTAGAGCATTCCAACCCGGGGATCTGGTACTAAGAAAAGTGTTTGAAAATATGGCTGACCCAACCGCAGGAAAATTCCAACCTAACTGGGAAGGACCATATCTTATAACACGAGTTAGGGAATCCGGGGCTTACACTTTAGACAAACTTGATGGAACCCTTGTACCTAGAATGTGGAACGCAACACATCTTAAGAGGTATTATCAATAAAGAATGATTCAATACTTCAACTGATGTAACGATGCCTTCTCGATGACTGAACTCCACCTTAGATGCTGGCATAAAAGAAACGGTTACGTCCTACCAGATAGATAACATCTAAGTCCCATTAACATTCAAAGCCTTGGATGACACAAAGAAATGAGCTGATAGCGTCCCACGGAGATAGATAACATCTAACCTGGCCAACATTCAAAAGCTCTACGACGCAAGAATGATCTGTTTGGCTCTGTGATAGATAAAGATCGAACCGGTCAACATTCAAAAGCTCGGATGACATAATAAAATGACCTGTCCAACCCGGTATAAATAACATCTAACCAATCAACATTCAAAGCCCGGATGGTGCAGTAAAATGACCCGTTTCCTACCAGATAGATAACGCCGAATCGTCAACATTCAAAGCCCTACAGCGAGTACAATAAAATGAATGTTCCATCCAGCCCAAGTATATATAATATTCGACCGGTCAACATTCAAAGCCCTATGGCTTATAAACAACCTATCTGCCTGGCGAAGTAACACACAATCGCTCAACCGAAGTTCTGACGACATCGCGAAATGACCTATTCCGGCCGATGAATCTATTATCTAATTCATACCGCACTCAAAGACATCACTTACCCCAACCTAACGCCCTACTGACCGCTATAAGATATCCCGTCCGGTCAGCAATTGTAACTCGCGCTGTTCCTACTAATCCGAAAAGAAGTACATTACCTAAAATAAAATAAAATAAAATGTCAAAATACAAAAGCAGAGAAGTGTCATGTAGCAAGTACATTCGATGATCTCAAGCTCCACTCTCAAGAGGTCTTATCCGGCTAATTTTCAAATCTCGAGAATATCAACTCCTCCTGAGCTGAAGTCCTTGTATCGCAACTCTTCCACTGGGCCTTAACTGCCCAAGAAATGATTAAGACAAATGAAGAGTCTGGGGCACGAGGATTCACTGGTAAAATTCTAGAAATGAGAGGCAGATGTGTTTGGCATCCTACTGGGATCACGGGCTTCAGTTCTTACGTACATTGTAAGGAAGGCACGTTACCGTGAACTATAGTTACAAATCACGCCGTTGTCACAGCTAAACTCCGCCCGTGCCGACCTCTCGACGAAACTCTTCTCCTAGAAAGCCACGAAGTCATCTGTGGCCCCAAAATTCCATGAGTGTGAGACAACAAGCCATCCGTTAGGCGACCCTCTTCCCACCCTCCACAGCCTATTTGGCAAGAGCTGGCATTTATTGAACTGAGTCAAGCTCACCTCCTTCACCAAGAATTTTCCGATGTGGCCCGAGCGGTGACCTGTGATAGCCCAACCTAACTGGCGCCGAAAGCACCGCCCGCCGCCTCGCCTCCAACCGTGCTTCATCACCGTGGCGCTGAGTAAGATCCCTCCTCGCCTTCGCCAAGTCGCCCGAGATCCGCGGGCTTTAGCCTCAGCCCAAGCTGCCGAGCGGTTAATCGGGGCCTCTTTCAAGGAGGCCCAAGCCTTTCTTTTCATGGAAATTCACTGATGGCATAGCCAAGCCTTTCGCATCCCTTAGTCGGCAAAGAATTTATTTGTGATGAAGGACATGTTACAGTAGTGACCTACAAAAAAAGCATGTTTAATTAAACGACAAAACTATAACTCGTGAACTGGCGTATGTTTTACTACTTTCATCAAATTGCCGACCGACAAAGTCTACTGCTAATCCGCATCCCGTCCTCGACCACTTACCTAACATCCTCCCATAAGACCAATCGACAGAACCACTTCATCACTCTTCACCGGTCCTACTCTAGCGACACGGTGACCGCAACGCTCTCGTACAAATCTGCTCAGTGATCACCACGATCACCCCTGCTAAAAGGTCGAATTGATAATGAGCTGATGTCATCGTGCCCGGCCCGCCGCTTCTCCATCAATCGGAGCGGGGCTGCTGGCGCGATAAGAGTTCAGCAAGATCCGATCGTGCGACAACGACCTCTCGCTCGTTAGCCGTGAGCTGAAAAGGCTCGACAACCTCTTCCACTGGCCGGGAAGGTGGACCGCCAGAAAAGTAAAGAGGAATTCTAGAGATCCTCTCTCGCCTCACATGGCGTCCTCAACCCGGTTGATCATTAGATCCCATCTCGGGAGAGGCCGGATCACAGACACGCATCTCCTCGAACCTCCATCCGCAGGGGGATCTGCCCCACCCTTCACTGCCTACTTCCGCCTCAAGATCCTTCACGCTTTTCCGACTCAGATAATGATCATGTAATCCCACATCTCTTCCTCCTCTTCTTCCTCTTCCTGCAGGCCTGGCCGGGATTAACGAACTCCAAGGTATAAAAATCTTCCACTGGCCCCACGAGTACTTCCCGGGATGGTCCCCTTTCCGATTCTTCAACACCCGGGGCGTGGATCGATTCTTCTTGGCAAGGAAGCCCCGCCCAAAAATGCCTCGCTGCCTCGACGGTACGGGTAAGGCAAAGTCAAATCCACGGCGGGATGTCTGGCGAACATACAGTCCATAACGCCGTCTCGCCCACCTTCGACCTCCGGTCCCTCGGGTGATGGCACATCGGCCGCAAGTAAATCCTAGTGACCTGGTAACGGCGTTCTCATCCATGCAATCGATAGGCAACAGCAGGATAACTCCTGAGACTAGGAATCTGCCTGCTTCAAGACGTCAAAGAAGGCTTCAAAGCCGAAGAACCTCACAATGGCGCTCTTGTTCAAACTCCAAACAATCTAATAATCTTCTCTAATGCTCACCTTCTCTACCCACACTAACCTCATTTCCGCTTCCTCGCATCGTAATCCACCATCAATCGCGAAGTCACATGTATATCCATGAATCTAAATTGCCTACTCCAGTCCCATGGCACACCCGGGAAGCACTGCGGACCTCGTATTAATATCAAATCCAGAGGTCAGAGAGCCTCAGGGTCTCATCCCAAGGTCTTTACTAGAATAACCTCCTTTGCCTTCACATGAGAATCTGGGGAGCTCATTCACTAATCATAGCCAGAGTCCAGAGGATCAAAGACATCCAACCCCTCTCCTTATCGAGTAGGCGAAGTAAATCTGACCAATGAAAGGCTCAGCTGGTATAAGAAGTTCGTAACGACGATTCGGGATAAGAATCTGGATTACATTCGAAGCCCGACCATAAGCCGCCTAAACACAAAGATTGCATTCCCCACCCGTAGCTGACTTCATTCGGCCCCATTAACTTCAAGTCAATGTCATCTAGATCTTTAGTAGGTCTCTCAATTTCATTATCAGTGGACTAGACGATATGGCTTGCACATGTCCCGAGCAGCCCCCGTCCGCGACCGGCCCTCGATCTGGTGGAAGTTCCTTCCTCACCTCTCGTCATTCTACAAACAGATCAAAGGGAGGGAAGAGAGCGAGTATCAGCCCCAAGCCATACACAAAACGGGTAAAAAGGCAAAACCACTAAACCTCAAACCGCCGGTCACAAGCCTTCTAGACCTACCTCACCCGTAGAACTTTCAGAATAAAAGGCCATGGATAGAAAAGATTCAGCCACACTCGCAAGGGGAATAGTGATTAATTAACCGAGAACTAAGTAGGATACCTGAAGAACGATTCGCAAACAAACGTAAAGTCGCAACAGTGTATACGCAGAAGATGTCGAATTGTTGAAGGGAATGTTAACCCGAGGATGATAAGAATGGGGAAAAGGAAAATCTAATAACAGACCCTACATACCAAATCGCTTAGGACTGGTAAGAAGATGAATGCGACATTTATCACCCCTCCGCCATTTTTGCTTCCCGACGACGCTCCTACTCCTGTGGGCATAATAAAGGGGAATACAGTTAAATTATTAGTCGGGTCTCTCATGTTGTCCTAACCCCGTCAGCCCCCTATCCAAAGCCATTTCATTAACTCGATCATCAATATCCCACCGATGGCGTTGATCAACCTCACCAAATGTAAAATAAAGTATAGGATTACCGAGGTAACGACAAAGTACATAAATATCAACAAGCACAATCTATTAATTACCCAAATCCAAGACTCATCATTACATCAATGCCTTTACAGCTTAGGGCAAACTATTAAAATAGTTACTACACTCGCCTAAATCAAATGCCGAATGAGGCCAAAGAGAAGTTAAGTAGTAGAAAGGAAGAAGCAAGCAGAGTGTGGGCCAAAGAAGGCAGAGCAGCCAAAGAAGAAGCAGTAGCAACAACGCTATAAAAAACAAGGAAAGATGGAAAGGGGGCTCAAGGAGGGGAGATGAACCAAAAGCCCCCATCCAAATAAGGGTGTCCTGAGCGTAGAGAGGACTCCATTCAAGCTTCGTAACCTCCCAAAAGCCTACCGCAGCATGAACACTCCATTTTCGACTGCTTGAACCATATTTCTCCGATCTTCGATCTAATTCATGATTGAAAGCACGCTTCAAGTCGCTTCGATCTCAATCATCCTTCATTCAGTAACCCACCAAATCTGATTTACATCAATGCCCGCATTATCCTTTTCTAATCGAAGGAACGGATAATTCCAGTGGGCACGACTGACCCTCGTCATCCTCCGAAATTTTATAGCAGCCTCCAAATCGACCATCCTTGCCGCGACTACATGACACTAATGCACTTTTCAAAAAAGAAAATTCACATTGAATCTAACATCAGATCGCCACTCGTTCCCCATGATATTTACCTGGCCAAGCATGTTCTTTTTCCAATGGGACGACGCCTCCCCACAGAGCGAGAGCATCAGGTACTGGCGCCCAGCCCTTAGCCAAGAGGCCCCTTATAACTAAAGGTCAGAGGTCAAGTAGGCTCGCCCCGTCCAGCCAGCCCAACTTAGGAGCCCACCAGATCTCAGACACCCCTCCTCTAGCCTAAGAAGGGATGCCAACTCGGAGAGGCTTTATCTGTGGGTCAGCTTGACAGATCCTCGAAGAGAGGACGACCTTCCCATGCCTTGCCATGAATTCCAAGGTAGACAAACTTCTGTCCTCGTCTCGGGAACACGTCGCTAAATGTGAGTAAACCGGGGCCTCTTCAAGTCCTCACACGCGAGATATGCACCCCACTATCCCCCCCGAACTTCCATTTAAAAGGAAGAACTAGTCTCCACTCGCGGGATATGCGCCACCTTCTCCTTCCGATTTGGGAGGAAATCATCCACTTTCCAAGAAAAGTGGATCCCCTTCCTCTCTGATAAAAGGAGGTCATGACACGAAATAAGGTATGAAACTTAAGACTAAAAACTCCTTATCTTTGACAGAAAACAGGAGAGATCTAACTCTGAAAGATCTGAGAGGCGAGACGACGAGACCTCCCCCCACTTCTTCTTAGTCATTTGTTCCTGGGAGGTCGTCACAGCCGATGTATACATGATCCATGACTCGAGAATTCTCGAGACTACAGTGGGTGTGCACATAACTCAGTCTAATGTTGCCTGCTATACATGAACATGCGATAGTTGGGGCTATGCCTGCTAAAACTCCTTTCAAGCACGATAGACTGATTCCTAAGGGAATGTAATAGTTCTTCAGCCTTACTCGTTATGAACTTAGCAGTGTTTCGGGATGGTGGAGGAACCCTAGTTGGTTTAGAGGTAGTTTTCCTCTTCTCTAAAGGCTAACTTGGTGACCTAGAATCCACAAATTTCACTCTTCCAATCCATAACAAGATAGGATCACTAGCAAAAATAACCTACTTAATCGAATCAACCAAATTTGTAGATACAAACTTAAACCAAACACCCAATCCCAACCTAAAGTGATCTGTTAGAAGTACTTGCCTGAATCAACCATCTTCTAAAGTGGTGTACAGCCCCCACAAACAGAATGGAGCTGGTGGATGAGAATGGTAGAGTATGATTTTCGGTGAATGGGTGTCTGGGTTAGGGCTTAGGAGAGAAGAGAGTGCAAATCGTGTGAGAGAGAATGAGAAGAATGAATAAAAGAAATGTTTTTGAGGGGTTTTAACTTTGAGTCACAGGTGGTCACCATCACACACCACAAGGCTAGGAAAACAATTATTAAAAAAAAATATTCATGGTCGCAATTATCGAGAGGTGAAAACATAGTTTTTGCGATTTTTATTCAGTGGTTGTAACCATACCAAATCTGAAATGATTATAATTCTTCCTTTTTGTGGTCATGGTCGCAACCACATCAGAATCAAATTTTCCATAAGGTCCTAAAAGAATTCATGGACATGACCATAAGGTCCTGTGGTCACAACCATAATGAGGTATGATCAAAATAGGGTCTCTATGGTTGCGACCACACCGAGGACATGTTTTCACAAGGTTTCAAAACACTCTCAGGGTCACGACCATAGGCTAAAAATTTTAGCTCTGAGTGTTCTTGACTCGATTAAGTAAAATCTCAAAAATCGAAAACTTCTTATTAGTCCTCTTATGTCCTAACCACCTTTCCCCTCAAAATTACTAATTCTCAACAAGTTAGCTTTTCTTTGGTTAAAAGTTTCTTTATGTCACTTCTCAATCTAAATGATATTTTCAACTCATTCATTATGCTTCAATCTGCTCTTCTGATTTATGAACCCAAAAGCAAACACACTAAACAAACATAAAATAAACTAGGAATCAAAAACAAAAACAAACGAAAAATAGAACAAAAAGAGTAAAGGAAGTGAAAGAAAGAAGGATCCTCACAAAGCTTGGGTTGACTCCTATGATTATCAACAGCTTCTTGCATCATCTCGTATGTCTTCATGGTGACGATCGTAGAGAGAAATAAACTATAAATGAAATAATTAAAAGAACAAACTGAAGACTTGGAAGTCAGAAAAAAGTCCACTTGTATTTTTTAAATATGCTTTTTTAGTTGAAGTCTACATATATTTTAAAGTAACTAGAAGAATACTCAAAGGCATACTTGTAATTATTTTTTTAACAAATATGTCATCCATGAAGAAAATATAAAGAAAATATATGTTGAATAATCAGAACAGTTTTTGTTTTTTAGAAACAAAATATTATTTTCAAATAACATATTTTGATTGTTTTAAATTGTTTACTTACTTCTTGAGAACCACTTTATAGGATAAATTTTGATAGGTGAGAACTACGTAATATAGATAATAATTTCTAGTATACATGTAATAAATGATTGTTAAATAAAACATAAGATATTAAAAATTATGATCATTTTAAAAATATATTTTAAAATTTTAAAGATATTTCATATTTTCAAATAATTTTATGTCATATAGAACACTTCCTCAAACAAGTTCTAATAATTGTTCAAAAGATTTTTTTTTAATAAAAAATAATTAAAAAGCACTTTCAAAATTTTAAGCTTATTTATTGCTGTCTAGTGAAAGTTTAATTAAACATAAAGCAAATTCACTTAAAAAGACTTCAAATTTTAATTATTTTCATAACAAAATTAAGTTCTAATTAAAACTTTGAAAACAACTTTTGCCTAATGAAAAACCAGTTCATACGAGGTTTTCAGTAATATATTAACAAAAATTATTCATGGTTATATTTGGTTACAAGAAATTTAAAAGAACAGGAGATTAAAAAAAAATAGAAAAGGTTAAAGGATAAAAATAAGAAAGGAAGATAACAAGTGAAGTGGATAAATTATTTTTATTTGTTAATTCAGATTGATTTTATTTACTTTAACACATTAATATAATGATTAAATAATTTTAAAATATAAAAATATCTATTAATTTTGATTATATTTAATTGTTAACAAATATTTTATAATACAATCAAACATTAAATTTTTTTTTTTTAGCATTTGTTTTTCTCTATTTTGTAGAACCAAACACACCTAAATTAAACATAGTATACAAAACTGGTAGGTTATAATTTCTAATTCTTTATAAATATTTTTCTATTTAGTAACAACCAATCTCCTTTTTTTTAAATTGACAACTAATTTCCTATAAAATAGTTAAAAATAAATAAAAACAGGCAAAAATCTCATTTGCTATTCATCAATTATTTTCCCTTTTATTATTTTTCTGGTAAATAACGCATTTTTTTATAAGACTTATGTAATTATTTTAAAGGATAAAGGGTATTTTTTATGACAGAATTATTTTCAAAAAAAGAAATTATAAAAGGGGTTAGATTTACTTAATTTGAATTATTTGATGTATATTTTAAACAGATACTTAAATTTTACTATATTTTCAATACGTTACACTCCCCGAAATGTTATTTTATCCAAATAGAGGCCTTAGAGCAGCTCCAACAAGATATCTAAAAATAGCTATTCAAAATATATTAAAATATTGTATTATCTATTTTAACTAACCATTTTTTCAAAGTCACTCCAACAACGCTATCTATTTTAGCTATCCACTTCAACTAACTTTAACTAACTTTCAATAATAAAATCTAAAATACTATATAGTATGTCATGTCACCATATTTATATATCGTGGTTGATGTGTTACGCCACATCATCAAATTTTTAATTTTTTTAATAACGCATCATATTTACAATGGATCATTAATTCAATTAAATTGAGAAAATAATCTATCATACTTTTTTATTAATCCATCATATTGCTCCCCGTAGTAGATGTTGCTAGATTATTAATATTGAGAAAAAATAAAAATATATATATAGTATATCATATATTATACCAATTAAATTTGTGTTCTATAATTATTTTCATAATTTCTCACTTATTTTATTTTTCATAATTTTCAGATTTTTTCCTGTTTTGTACATTAATTTTCTGAAAATTTCTAATTTTTCAAAGTTATCAGAAATTTTGCTCTAATTGTTTCATAATTTGCTTTATATTTTAGAGAGAAATGATACGCTTTAAATGTGATAAATAAACGACGCTACAAAATGATAAATTAAACGGTATCTACTGAGTCAGATAAGCCAAATAGCTAAATTTTCATCGATGATTTTTAGTGAAGTTAGTTCAAATTAAAATAGCTACGAGTGGCTAAATAAATTTCAGACAAGCTCTTATACGCTTAAAATTGTTGTATTCTTAAGGGATTCCGGGTTGACGTGAACTATTCAGCATTCTACATGAGGCGAAAAGTAGTGGCAAAAGCCGCCAACGTGTCAGCTTAAGCCTAGCTAACCATGGACTTCAGCCCTGTCTAGGTAGACCTTCTCTCGACCCAGATACAAGATCGTGAGAAGAGGAATTAAAACTGAAATTTTCTCTATCTTAATTCCTGAGAGTTTCTTATTTTTTCGAGAATCAGACAGAAAGTATGTATATAACATATATGTGCAGATAATTATTATCGCGGAAGCAAGCTAATGAACTGTCTTTGCCTTCGCCACACGGATAGAGCGATTACAGGGAATTTGAACTGTCTTGTGCCCCAAGTCTACCCAGACCTTTCACCCTGATAAGAGCAATAAATGTTCCTTCATCTTATCTCCTTGTAGAAAGTTTCCTATTATTTTTTCTCGAGAAAGAAGTATGTATATAATATATATGTGCAGATTTTTATCATGCATGTTAATGAACTGCCTTTCTCTGCCACACGGATAGAGCGATCACAGGAATTTGAAAATTTGAGATTAATTATGAGAGAAAGAAGAGAGAGAAAAGATGGAGGGTGGCTTCAGATTTGAGAGGAGGGGAAGCAGGCTGTATGTAGCCTGACGGGGACCACCATGTCCCCATCTCACCAGCACCAGTCAACGATGGTTGACCACTTCTTTCGAGCTCAGCTTTCAGCAACTGCTCACGCCCTGGAGGTGGTTCCCTCCCGTACATTTTTTTTTTTTTGGTTTTTTTCTAATTAACCAATTCCCTTTTCTTTTTCCACATTAGACAGCTTTTCAGCCACGTTGCGTCAAACCTCAGCTTTGTGATTTATTTTATTTTTCGGGTTGTTTTGTTCCCTTTACAAAAATTTCAATGTGCATTGTTCTTGCTCTTTTCTTTTCTTCCTTTATTTCTAAAAACCTTTGTTTCGTTGTGTGTGGTTAGGTGGTTATGATTTGCTGAATTCTAAATGTTGTGTTTGGTTGACGAGAAAGTGGAGTAAGGAAATCGTTGTCAACGGAAAATTCTTTCTATTGTACTTTCTTGGAAATGGAAACCAAAATGGATTGCATTGTCACATAAGGATGGGTTTAAGTCAACCAATTCTCCCTGGATATTAGTTCTTACTGTTATTTACATCCTTAGAATCAAATAAATTGTCATCTTATTTTTATAATAGTAATCCATTTTCTGCGATCTATTTTATCAATTATTATGAAAGTTATGCTTTTTTGTTGCATACTGAAATAATTTTTTTCCTTTAAATTTCTTCTTGAGATAAGTAACTTTTCGTCCTCTGCTTTTTTTTGATGTCTATACTGGAGCTCAAAATATTTCTCAAATTCAGCTACTTGCGGAAATGTTAGTGTTGTTCTTCTCCTCACCATTGCATGACATGATAATTTTCCATGTCATCCTCAGTAAAGACTTGCCCAGTTTCACCCCTTTAAGAAACATACATGAAAAATTATATTTTTTCTGTGGTTTCTCTTCATATCCTGGACGAATAGGTGTTTTTCTGTTATGCTCTTAATCGTGTGACAATTTACTTTCATGATCATGCGAAACTTTGATCAAGTTCTCCGAACTCCTGTTCAATTCTAAGCACTTTCAATGAGGAAAACATTACGAAAATTGTATCATATACTGACTTCCATCATCATATTATATCACCTGTTCTAATCTGTCCCTGAGTGTATGAATATGAGGTTGGCTATTTTCTCAAATATTCAGTGTTAATGCTGTGAAGTTCAAGGTAGGAATATGAAAGATTTATGTTTAAATTTAACCACAGGAGAGTTTGCAACCTAAAATTTTTGATAAGAGAGTTTTCCCTGTCATGCTCAATGCAATCCAACATCTAAAATGCCCTTTCAGAATGGGCAGGTAGGAATATGATCCCCAAAGAGAGATATGTTTTGCCGAACTTGATTCAGCTTTACAAAATAAAAGTTATACAATGTACTCGCATCTCCAAGAGTGAAGACTACCTGAAATGGAAGATTTACATTTAAATTTAACCATAGTGGTGCCAGATCCTAGAAAGATGGAATGGTCTCCTGTTCAAAGTGTTGGATTCCTTTTACTGCCTGTCTATTTATTTAATTCCTGAAATCGTACTTATATATTTCGTTGATTTCTGCAGCTATCTTTATCTGCATCCAGGTTACGCATCGCGACATCCCATTCATGTATGTTTTCTACGTTTTTCATAGTGCAATATTTTTTGCTGTCTTGTTGGGCCCAATCTTTCTTTTGTTGTATTGACTATTGTCATTTGTTTGTGTAGTTGATTTTCTTTCTCCCTTATTTTTGAAGCAGAGAATATGGACTTCTTACTTCTGAGTGTTCCATTATGAGTGAAAACATATTATAAACATTGAGAAGGAATTCATGTAGAATAAAATATCACCAAATCTTGCTTATGAAACCTAGAAAGAAGGCAACCAAAAGACATAGCTGGGTATGGTGGGTAAACTGGGGTCCATTAGTACTGAAGTGCATGATGGTGAGGAAATTATGTACATTGTATATGTGGGATGAGGAGGAAATTTATAGGAAGAGTAGTGGTTTCCATAGTTTTCTTCAGTAAATATAATTCATAAAACAAAAGCATTATTTCAAATCTGTTTGTATGGCTGAAAATTCATCCATTGTAATCTAGATTACAAATATAGAAGAATTTCTCTTCACGAACTAACAACACATTATGATTTGTTTTGTAGTCCTATTTCTGTATTTTTCCCCTTCTCCGTTACCCTCTGCCTAAAAATACTCTGTATTAAGGGTCAGAATTTGACAACACCGTACATCTCCATAAAAAACATTCCATCTCATACACCTGACACTTATTTCCTATTAGGTACTTGCATTATAATAAAGTTTTCTTTCCATGAATTATGGCTCACCATCACTCTGCTTCATCCTCAGGGAACTAATCCAATATTAAGGACTGGTGATGTGGTACATAACATGCTGAAATCATTAAAAGAGTCTGTTCATACTTAATATTTAATTTGTTACAGTCATCTAGTTCCACATACAAAGCTGTATCTGTATCTCTGTGATAAACTGTGGTGTATAGAATTTAGGCAATTTGTATGCACATAATCATGCAGTGGCCACATAGTGGTTCAAAGAAACAAGTCAGACCAAAGCCTACTGCTATTTATATAAGGTGTTTATATTAGTCAAAATTTTTACCACTACAAAAAAAAAATACTAAGCAGGCACATAAAAATGTTGGAGTGTCTGTCTTGTTTATAAGAATTGTTCTTGACACTGACTGTTCTATCAGTTATAGCATACCTTTTAATTTTCATGAGCTCCATATGGTAAACATTTCCTGCGATGCGCCAAATGGATTATTGGTGTTGACGATGCTGTTAGATTTAAACTGAAAAGTTTCTTTCCCCTGTATCGTGATGGTCTGCAGTAGTATATTCAAGAAAAGAGATGGAACACTTGAGGAACTTAAGATAAGAAGCAATAATGAACAGCTTGATCCAGCTTTTTGGATTAAAAAATTCTGTTGCTATCACTTGAGATTGTTCCATTAACATGGGCTGTGTTATATGTCTCTATATATATTTCTTCTATTCCAGATAGAGATCTGTCTGCTCACCCTAGGTAGACTCCTCTCTTTGTGTCAGTTCAACTCATGTAAGTTTCACCTATGTTTCCAGATTTCATGTGCATGATGTTGATACAAATTATTATAATTTCACCGTTGATAACATACACTGCTTCAGTTCCTCTATAAATATTAGTTTGACTTCAATAAACCCATACTTTGATGGGATTTGTCTCAGAATATCTGCCTGTTACAGATGACAAGTAACAATATTTGTGAAGATTTGAGAGGTCATGGTGATTGTATTCGTATCACTACAAACATTGGTACGCCCAATATGGTTCTGTTTATGTTTGATGTTAGTTTCAATAACTAGGGAAAATCGGAGTTCTCACATTGATTTGTGTTTCAATGAAAATAAATGATAAGTGTGTTGAAGTCTTATATTTCATAGTTTTATTTTCATGCTCTGCAAATATCAACTGACCTATCAAATTACAAATGGATTGGTGGTTTGCTACGTTTTCGCTTTATTCAATGTAGCGTGGGTATTCGAGAATGTACAAATTATTCAATAGCAGTGAAAAACCCTGTGTTACTTGCTTGGTGCCTAGCCTTCCACTTTATCTCTGACAGATTGGATCCGATTCATTATTGTTATATTGAAAAGTACATCTGTAATTGGAAGTAGATAGCCAAATTTCTCATTAGGGAAATGCAGAAATAAAAGTAGTATTAGTATCTATTAGGAATTTGTATTTCTTGTATGTTTATTTTAAATTACTCATAGAAGAAAATGCTTTTGTTCCTTTTATATTTTTAATTTTCTGTTTAGGTTACCTATTGACTCAAAATTTAAATAGGGAGTCTCAAGAGTCAAATGATAATTCATGGTATACTTCTCAACAAAAATTCAATTTGTTTAATATTTCGTCTAAGAAACATTGGCTTGTAGCCATACATCATAGGTTTGTTGATGAATTCGTTAAAGCATAATTTAAGGAATAGATTTTTTCATGTGCTTTGTGGTAAATTATTTCTGGCACATTTGGCAAGATATTTACCCATGTCCTTTAAGCAAATTATTTATTTTTTGGCAGCTCGTGTGTGTGTAGAGTTATGAATTTTTCTAGTTTGAAATCATTGCTCTTTTCATGGATGTTTAGATTTGACTTCATGATTCAGACATAAATAAACTTCAAAGTCTTCAGAAGGTGAATTTCAGAGTTCAACTTTATTATCTTTAGACCTTGCAGATGCTGAAGTTGAATGATGCAGAATTCCTTGAGTAGTTGCTGTGTTCTTGGTCAGAGGTAAGTTGCCTTGGTTTGTCACAACTTAATGATGCTGCACTATCCTTCATGTTTCCTCTGTTCACTAGAGCAATAAAGTTGAATAGAAATTGGCATAACATGTATATTATGCAATGTTCCTGTGAAGTTGTTTTACTTAGTTGAGAAGCTATTTGGTGTTTCATGATGTATTGATTAAAACTCACTTGCATAAAAAGGGCTATCCATTGCCAGAAAAAGAGCTTTTTAGTATACAGTTGTATTGTCTGATTTAGAGTTTAGCAGATTGTGCTTAGGTAGCACATGGCAAGACACATGCAAAATAGTCATCTGTACTAGAAGTCCATCAGATCGTTATTTATTATAAATATTTGGTCATTATTGAACTTATATTTTATTGTATGGTGTTTTGCTTAACTCATGGCAGATAGTGACTAAACAAGGCCAGAGCTTAACCCTAGATCTTCATAACAGAAATGGGAACAGGGGTTTGAAAAACCTAGGGAAACTCACTGTCCATGCAGAGGAAACAGTTGCTTCAAGGAATGCGATTGAGGTTAAATTCAAGTTCACGCTTGGAAAACAAGGACCTGTTTTCTAAAAAGTGTATACTCAGAACCCATGATTTAGAGCTTTGTTGCTTAAAGGTGCATTGATTTGTGTTTGGGTCTTAAATTTTTCTCATCCGTTTTTTCTTTATTAGGATCCTTTTTTAAGAATATCTAGGATAGTTGAAAATGGAGGTTCAGTTCCAATTTGCAAGACAGAAGTGGTTGATAACAACTCTGAACCCAAATCTGAGGCCTCTCTTGTGTCTGACAATGCAGCAATTTTGTTAGTAAGGCAAGTTTTTCCCTTTCATATTAATGTTGATATTTGTGGATTACTTGAAAAAAGAGGCACAAGTAATTTTTGAGCTTCTGTACAGTGTCTTCTTGTTTTCAAAATTGTTTATTGTTTATCATGTTACTTGAGGAACCATTGAGTGCTTGATTGTTTATATTCTTTCACTAAGATGATATTATTAAATCCACATTTTAATTGAACCCACTCCAATGTTTTGTGCGACTATCCCAGTGTAGTTAGTTAGCTAAACTTTCAGTTTCTAATTTGCTTGCAGGATAACCCATTAATCAACGAAAGGTTTTGATTTCAATAGTAGTGGGAATCAAGGTAAATTGATTGGGTACTCAGAATCTATTCCTGTTATTTTGTTTGTAATTGTCATCATCCCAAGTTTTTTGAGATAAATGTTCAACTTTGAAATTTTCTCACCAGGAATCTTCAGAAATCAGTGGCAGACCTGGAGAAACTTCATGAACAAAAAACTGGTGCCAATTTCATCTACCTTCTGCTCACCATGGTCATGGGAAGTGTATTTGTTTGATGCCGGAAAAGGAACCACACAATAGTTGGTAGATTTTAAAACCCTTATGGCTTTTGTAAACCATTGATGTATAGGTTCTGAAAGGCCAGCTATTTGTTGATCATTTTTCTGAGAAGCAGCTATACAGTTTTATCGATTATGTTTCTAGTGGATTTGAACTCAATTTTATGGTTGCTGTTGATTTTACTGGTAAATACTCTTCAGCTTTGCAGGATTGCTATCCCTTTGCTTTTTTTTTATAATTCCTTCTGGGTTCATGGGTACTGGTGCTATTTTTTCATGCTTCAAATGGACATCCCAGATCCAGATTCTTTGCACTACTGATCCTTCTGGCAGCACCATGTTACCAACAGGTGAGGCTTCATCTACTGTTAGTGCTCCGATGAAGATGCCTATTTAAACTGTGTTCCCACCCATCCAAAGGGTATACTGGTGGAGATCTATTGATGAAAAAATTACGGTTTGAAAAGATACCAACCTGTGGATATAATTGAGAAGTGTTGTAGATTTTATGGTTGACTTAACTTCGTTAGGGTTTTAGCCTAACACCAAACTTAAGTACCTTGTTGATCCACCGTTATCTAATAGCTTAAATTTTTGAACAACTTGGTAGTTAACATAGCATCATGGAGTTGATGAGTTCAAACCATGCTGCATCTATACTCCCTTATTTATTGATCCCATGTGCAAACCAAAGCATGATGTTAGGGAGGAGGCGTGTTTGGCCTAACATTGGCCAAGCATAAGCCTCACAAAAATGAATCAAATGTATACACTAAATTCTGTATTAGCTGGAATACACCAACAAAATAAATCAACTCTTTTATCGTGTAGTGGGTAAATAAAGCTTCTGTGATTTTCTTTCAGGCTATAATGAAGGTTCGGGAGGTCATACAATTTTATGATTCGATAAGCACTTCCTGCATGGGGATTTGGGGGAGGACAAATGGTGCTGTCACATTGTTTAACTGAGTCGGAAGCGCAAGTGGCGTGAGGTAAGAAGACTATAAGGTTTTTCCAATTTGTTTTCTACACAACTTCCAATAAAGAAAGATATATTTCATTTTTCTCGGCAATTTTCATATTGAAAGCTTGGCTTTCTTCCAAGTTGTGGTGTGACATCCCAACAATTGTTTTAGATGAGCAATATAGTTGTAATGTGGTATTGCACTCGATTCCCACTACTGGTCCCTCCTGCCTTGGCTATGTTCTGATCTATGAGGACCGACTTCACCAAAAAGGCCAGTGGAACACTATTTAATTTCTTATTATTTTGCAAGTTGAAGGGTCCAAGGGATGTGGCTGCATATGCAAGCACTTTAGAGCCATGTTGGTCTAAGCGGGACCGACTTTATTGGACTCAGTGATCACTAACAATGCAGCTGAAATTAGATCTCTCTATAACTTTGCTTTACAAGTATTTGTTTGCTTATCATAACGGTAAAGAGAAGAATGACATAATTGCATTCATTTTTATTTTATCTTCCTTCCATGTAGAGAAAATCTAACATCAAAGTTACTTCCATCTTATGTTTATTATTATTATTTATTTTTGGGAGGAGCTAAAGTAGTTTTCATCTTTTAGGACGAATGCCTGAATCTCCAAGAAACAAAGATGCTTTGGTCAAGCCACAGTTTGCCCTTATCAATTCTGATAGTTGGAGTGGGAGGAGCAGATTTTAAACAAATGGAGGTAGGTATATACCCTTGTTTCCATAATTTAACTTTCAATATTTTCAATTTATTTATGCAGCTTTATTGGCATTTTGCTTGATGCTACCCCAATGGGAGGTATAGCACTGGGGGTTTTCATTTCGTAACAATATTAGAATGTGTTATGGACGGATTCTTATTGATTGGCAGATCAACAGTGGAAATACTTGATTTGCGTTAGAGTTCTACGGACGTGCAGCCAGCCCGGGATATTGGCCAGTTTGTTCCCATGAGAAGTGCTTTGGTGAGAGCACATATATTTTCATTAGCTTATTATTGTCCACAGCATTAATTGGTTTGGAAAAACATGAGTTTCAGCTCAAACATCAAAATCTCACATCATCATCCTGTTAGAGAGGTTAATGAGTTTTCAGCTTCAATTTCCTTCTGTTGGAAGCCCGGGATTAAAAATTTGAAGTACTTACTTCCCTTTCATATTCCATAGACAAGAAAGATGGGATTTTTCTTGACAAATCAATTTGAAAACATTTCCCCAAAGAGCATGTGGTGATTTAACTCTATAAAATCTTGGCTTGTGAGGGCGACTGCATTAAGCTCAATGGAAAACTACCAGGTGGAGTTCCTGAATTTAGGGTGTTAGTTAGAGTTGGAAGTGAAAAAAGTGGATTTCGTCATCTCCAAATATGGAGAAGTGCGAATTTTGAGATAAAAATGGAGATTTATGGATGAAGATGCTTCAAATAAATATTCACATCCTCAAATATTTTAAAAATAGGAGAATGGTTTTTACTATTCATTTTTTTACTTTTTGTTTTTATTGTTATAAAAATAAAAATAAATTGAGTAATGTCTTACTATTCACATCTCCATATTTGGAGTTGGAGTTAAATGCAAATAAGTAGCCCAGGCATATACTGGATTTAAAATATCCATATGGAGATGGAGAATGGAAAAATCTGCTAGTTTTTGGTTATGAGCCAACTTTGTTTTACAGTGCATCACTGGATCCGTTTTCTATTTCCTGAATCTCTCTCTTAGGCTTCCTTGGACTATAAGCTATCTTTTCTCTTTTATATATCATGAAAAAAAAAGAGAGATGAATTGCTTTTCTTGGCTTTCATTTAATGAAGTGATGATGAACTAAAATTAGAAAAATGTTGTTTGTTATCTGAAATAATGTTGAAGCAAGGTGGGCAAGATTTGTGTAGTACAAGCTCTACTGAAGAACACCTGGGCAGTTTCTGACTTACATGAGAAGTAGAGATATTAAACCCAGCATGCAGTCAACATAATATAGCTCAAGGGTCACAATACACACAGCCTGTAGTAACCACACAGATGATTGGACACACCCCGCAAATTACAATGTCTAACTTGGATACAAGAATGATGAATTGTAGTACCAACTGATGGTATTAGAATGTGTTGGAACAATTAATGTGTGGGAAAATTGGTTATATTCTAAAATAACAGCATTATTATACTAATCATTATAATAATTTTATTTACAAAATAATCGCCACTCGTGAACCCAATTACTATAGTACTAATCTACTATACCAGAATTCCTATTCAACATCAATAACCTGAATGGATATATCAATTTCTATTTTTCTCAAATTACTAGCTCTTCTAAGGTTTCAATTTCAGTTTTCTCCAATCCATTTATAAATATTGAGAGAAAAGAGCTCCTAATCCTCATTTTTATAAAAGAGGTAACAAACATATTTATATATACTTTAATGTGAGAGGAGAAAAAAGAAAGGAAACAAAGAGTTAAGAGTCTATTAGAAGAAAAAGAGAGAAGGAAAAGAAATGGATTACAAGACTAAATCTTAATACTCTCTTTCAAGCAACTAAAGAAATATGGGTCAAAAACACCAAGCATCCAAATACTATTATTATTATTTATTATTGCCTCACCTCTGTAAGGGAAGATATCAAGGAAGTACAAATCTTATCACATCTCTATTAATTTGATGCCAAGAAATCGCTCGGGCTTCGAGTCAAGATGAAGTTTGTGTCTCGCACACAAGAAGGATCGTGTCGACCATGGGCGAACCGCTTTTGGGGACAGAATCAACCAACCCGATGCACACCTTCTGCCATCACCACGAGTTGCCACCGGTAAAATGTGTCACGAGAATACAACGGAGTGAGCAGGGACAACGTGCGCACTGCCATCTTTTGGATCCCTTGACTTATTGATCTTCATCAAAGGGAATGGGGGTGAATAATGATGGAGGAGATTCTTTTGTACTTTTCTAATTCTTCACTAGATAGATGACTATATAAGTTGTATTAAAATTCTAATATGAAATGAAATGTCATCAAGTGTCTAGAGCCTACCACCTCTCTCTCCACAATACATTCTTGTTACATTCTTTGAGGGATGTTTTTTGACAGTATGAGCAAAGGGGAGAATGTTGGGGTTTAGGGTAATAAGTATCTTTGTTCAAGGGTTCTAAAAGTATACGTCTTGGCAGTGGGGTTGATGGCGATTTGAGAGTAGAGGTAGAGTTCACGAAGACCATAAATGGATTCGGATAAAACAGCTTATGCTGTACAAGACGTGCTAGTGATTTGGACTAGAAGCGAGCAGCGAGTGGGATGCACATGAGTTTGCTAGCAGGTATTTAGAGGTACTTGGGGAGCAAGTAATCTATGGGCCTGATATCTTTTAGGCAAGCAGATAATGATCAAGTCAAGATCATTTAGGCAAGCGGATAAAGATCAAATCAAGATAGGATCTTATAGGCTATCAAACCAGAATTGGAATCAAATAAGGATTCTATTTTGAAGAGAATTCTTAGGTAGCAAGTTTCCTATTTCTGTGGTGATAGCTTAAGAAAAATAAAAATATCTCTCAAGGTAGGTTTGGAGTCATATTAAAATAATCCAACCTTATCTAGTAGTGTATAGAATAGCCACAAGGCTATATATTTGGGACTTTTTTGGAATGTCACTGTAGCGGTTTTTTGGGAGCGAGGTTTGAAGAAGAGCAAGCGAAATTACGAGCGTAATGAAGGTGTGGAGTGTGGAAGTACTCTGAGGGACCACTGCACGTTAAAATCCCTTCACCTCTGGAGAAAGATGATGTTCTTTATATTCTTCACCTTTTATTGATGTATTGTGGGGAGTGAGTGTGTGATGCAATTGAGAATTGAGAGAGGAATGGAGGGAGTCGATTCTGAATTCCACTAGGGGTGATTAGGTGTCAAGAAGGGCCGTGGTTAGAGAGTGAGTCTTGTATCATATAAGATTAATTGTAACCTTGAATCAAATCGGTGGAAATCCTAGCATCGTGTGGTCGGAGATTTGAATTTTTGAAAAGGGCAAAATGGTAAATTGTATTACCGCTAGTGTATAAGTTGCAAAAATTTAATTTACATAGATGTATCGGGATGAAGCGGACCTGTTGTGGATTATCTCATAAAATCTAGTTGCAGGCGAATTTCGTTAAATTACGCGAAACTTGATCCGGTTTCACGTTTTCGAGGGCGATGGGTACCACTGTTGGACTCAAGCGGGATTTTGAGAAAAAAAAAAAAATCTTGAAAGTGAAAAATAAATTAGGTAAAGTTTATTTAAAATAAATTAATCGAGGCTGGGACGAAAATAAATTGTTTCGAAGTGCATATTAGGACCCAGTGAGTAATGGACACATGGCGTGATGTGGGCCGCATGTCTCCAAACGAGGGATTAAGTTAGTAAAAGAGATTTTAGATGTCTCATTTCCTTGGTTTTTCGTGAGAAAAAGAGAAAGAGAAGAAACCAAGCTTCTCTCTCTTAGATCTACGGAGTTCTGTTGAGTGATCGTTGGGCTAGAAAACGAAAGTTCATGCGACGAGGACATGTTGGTACCAAAAACATGGGATTTTAGCGAAGGATTCAAGCAGGAGTTCGGGAATCAGGTTTGAGTTTAAGTGTCAGCAAGGACTTCCTAGAGTTCTTCTATGCTCAAGGGCAAGATTCTTCCTACTTAGATTTATTTTCTGCTCTAAGGGCTGTTTAGTTATGTTTTTTTTGCCCTAAGGGGCTGTTTGGCTAATGTTTGCCCTAAGAATTTGTTTGAGCTTTTTGAAATTTAGAAGTCTTTTGCAATTTTTTGCCTGTCGAAACGTCCATATTTTTGGGACTATTTTCGGTTTGGAAAAGAATTTGGACTAATTGTTCTTCATCTGCTGGAAGTTATAGCCACGTTGTAAACTTGATGTAAGCTTTTGAATCATCAAATTGTGGACCTCGTAATTTCGAGTTATGGTGGAGTTTAGAGATTCTGAGAAATTTGTGTTTTGGCCCTTTAGCATCCTTTTTGGGATGATTTTTGATTAGGAAAAAGAGAATTTGGACTATTGTTCTCCAAGGAATCTATAGATGCATCTGTAAAAACTTGTTGCAGGCTTTGAGATCACTGAGTGGACGCCTCCCTTTCCGTTATGGTGTTTTCCGAGAGGCACGCCCCACGGGCTGCCTGTTTTAACCCTATACACTTGGGATGACTCAATTTGGGAGGAAAAAGAGGGAAATTAGCTAATTGTCCTTCATGGAGAGTATGAACTGAGGAAATTGTGAAATTGATGTGTTAGGTTTTGAATCACCGTGGACATATAACTTCAGTTATGGTCTACGGCACTGCAGGTACCTGAGAGGGTTGCTGTTTTAACCCTATACATTGTCTAGATTTTTGGATTGATTGTCGATTGGGAAAAAGAGGGAATTTGGACTAGTGTTGTTGTATAACTGCATTTGCAAGTATTAGGCTTTTGAATCACCCATTTGGACCTCTATAGCTCAAGTTATGGTCCACATTTCTAGAATTTACACAACTTAGGTTGTTTAATGGTTTTTATTATCCAGTTTTGGGGTAGGGGACGTTCGAACTAAGTTGACAATCCTGTGGTCTGTATGAAAGTTGTGTGGAAGATTTTTTGTGGGCATCTCTATGCCCTGATTGGTCTTGAGGATCAAGGTTGTCGCGTATTTAGCGAGTTTGAATGACATGCTTAGTGGTAATTGATTAGAGGTCAATATGTGTGTGTCTAATGTATTGACATGTATTGAGTTTATGTATGGATAAGACTATTGCATGAAGCTTGTTCATAGGATATTTGTGGACATGTTGTATCCTGAGAGTTTGAGTAGAAGGATAAAGTATGTCGATTAGTGATGACTTGCATTGATGTTGATATGTGTGTGCAAATGATTGAAGCATGAAAGCATGTGTTTAATTTTTATCTTGATTGATATAATTGTCCATATGATGCATGGGTGATATGCATGAGTAGGTGTCCGCCTGTAGCATTCATCATATGTGAAATGGTATAGGCATGAAATATAGCACATTGCATATGCAGGGGACATCGTATGAAATGGGTGATTGCATGGTATATTAGATCAACATTAGCGTTTAGTGTTTGATGATGGACTCGGTATTGTGTGGGATGATGACGTCTGAGTTGCACGGTTTGCAAACATGAAAATAAAATATGTGTGAGATGAAAAACAGAAAAAGGATAGATAACCCCTGAGTGAAAGAACGGTATTTTTTGGTTATACATATGTGTCCAACGGTGAAAGCATGAAAGAGTGGAGGCGTGCGAAACTGCGGTGGTTTCAATTCTATCCATAAAAAGACACATGGTTTTGAATATAAATGATCATGAGGTGTAACATCCAAAAAGTTTTTGGTTTGAAAACAAAAATGGTACATTTGAAAAATGATCGTGGATGTAATCCTGAATGATGTGTTTTTATCACACTTTGACATCGCATTGTGTAGTACGAGTCGGTAGGACTTCGGGTGTTAAGATGTGAATTACAGAGGACTCGGGTGCGGGGGTACATTATCGGAGTCATCTCACTCATGGCATGTAGGATTCCATGTGCAAATTGCATGTTTATGGAACATGAATGTGGTGCTGAGCGTGGGCATTGCATGTGCTGTTGAGGGAGGAGAGTAGGAGGAGTTTGCTCTACACACAAGGTCAATGGCTCACACATAGGAAAAACATTCGGTGGGAGTACACTAGTGGACGGCGGCTCGAGCCTGTTAATTTAAAAAGAAAGCCGGGTTGTGGCTTTGTGTAATCATTTGCAAAGATATTTGGAATGAACTAGTTCTAGCATGTTTTGTATAAGAGTGTTGTAATTAAACTCTTAAAGGATTATGTGGTACTATAGCCTTATATATTTTGGTATGGATAAATGGGCCAGGAGTTGGGACCGCTTTTTACTCATAAATGGACCCCATCTCGGTCATTGTGTTATATTTGACCACGATGGGTCATGTTATTGTAGCATATCCTACCGAAGGATTGTATTTGGGTGAAACTCAGGTGGGGCTGTATCGATTTTTGTTAAGTGGAGTCCGTCAAGGGGACACAACAGTGTGGTATTGGGGTACCCGATACCCGATTTTCTATGCTATATGGGTTGGCGGTTGTGGTCACTTGGACCTGGTTGGGCGTCACGGCTTGGTATCAAAGCTTGGGCATATGCTGGAGTACTAGGGCGAGGCATGGGCTAGGCAGGGACATTTATGATGGAGTACTAGCGTGTAGCTTGGTATAAGAACTTCAGTTTATGATTACTTGGTCTTTGATAGATGCAGATAATTTCAGCTTGTGCTGGGGCATAGGTATCACGGGCCACCTGGGACAGTGGGCAGGTTTGAGCCATTGCGGCCCACCGCCCACTGTGGTGCGGGGAGCCTGGAGTGAGACTTTGTAACACTTTTCCCCAGGATTGGTGGGGCTTCAATTTCTTATCATATGAAATCAAGGAATTTCTGTTCACACCTGTATTCGTAGTGGTGTTTAAATTGTCTTGTACATAATCACAGTCTTATTTGTATATAACAAATTTCACTATTACAAAAGCACACATTAACGTCCAAAACTAAAAATCAAAACCTACATTATATGGACTTCTATTTGTGTTGGCCACAATAGTATGCGGAATATAGGATGTCTTCAATACCTACGTAATTAGAGCTTTTACGTGGCACCTGTAGTGGAAATAGGCTTTGCATATGATAACTGAGTGGTGTAATTACGGAGATACATATAACATAATGCATATGTCGAGTTTCACGTCTAATAGGGGATTTTCTTATACTTAATTCTTTATGTGAGAACTTTCATATCTCGTAGGAGTTCGAGGAACAAGATCTTATACGAGAGAATAAGGGTATAATACATAACGAGCAGAGTTATGCTTTCTTAGTATTCATTCATATTCTTATCATATAAATGTTTCACATGTCATTTTATTCAAATACTTTTTCATATAAATGTTTGCACATTATAGACTAATGCTCTTGAGAGGAGGAATGTATAATAGGCCTGCACGGCGAAGGTCGTCTGCCTATAAAGGTGCGAGAAGCACAATGCGTGCTTTCCCATGTAGCCAGTGCCGGCCTCAGCGAAAGTGTCATGCGATAAGAGGCATGCCACGTAACGAAGTGCGAAAAATGATAACGGCAATCTTAAAACAGCGACCTTTGCCTATTCATTATTTATCGATCTTATTCAAGGCATGGTACTAAATACCTAACCTTAACAACTTTGAGCATCGGTGCTCAACTTTTTCATTTGGTGCCAACACATCCTGCGAGACTTTAAACTACTTTGAGTGTCACGCGCCTTGATCCGGGCAGGCAGATTGGGATCCGAACCAGTCAGGGCGTGATGCATCTGCTATATGCTGTGGGTTTGACTGTACTGTAATTATAGAAATAATTTACGTAAAAACAAAAATCATTTTATACATACAAAGAACTACCAGCACAGAATTAGTGTCCGTCACAATCATACACATGTCTGAGTCCCTACTTGTGCCTGTTTTATGACCAAAGCCGGGAGATTGCGGAATGTGATGAGCACCTCTTCTGGGATCGGCTGCTTTCTTGATGTAGATCATCCTCTATCCTTGTGTTGCTCATTTGGGTTGGAGCTTTTTGAGTGTAGCACTTTACGCTGATGGGTATAACATGGATAACCACCTGATGGCGTATCTGAAGCTTGTGCGCCATGCATATTATCTATCTCTATACATATTATATAGCTTTAATTTATGTGCCTCATCTCTTATTTCTTTGCATGTCAATCTTTTACGTTACATATTCTATGTATCTTTGATTTCTCTCCTTATCTTTCTCTTGTATTCTTTATTTAATACTTTGCATATTCATGTCATGTGTTTATCTCTCACACACTTGTCATATGTCTTTCAATGTTTCTAATCTTTTTTGGTTACATATCATGTCTCTAATCCCACCGTATAAAACTACTTTTGGACTATATTGGATTGTGTTTCTTTCACTTTCATACTTGTACTATTGTATACTTTCCTATTAGGTGTTCATCATATGCCTTTTCATATCTTTTCACCACTGTACTAATTCCCTCTCATAGTATTTCACCTGTACTTATTGTAACAATTGCTATTCTCATCTCCTATACTTGCTTTTGTATACTTACATTACTTTTCTTGTGTTCATATACTTATTTACATATCGGTTGCCTTACCGTACTACTTGTTCTTGTAATTGTCTGTACTTTCATATACTTGATTACTAATAACTTCTCATATAGGTCATATCTTCTATTCACTTATCATTTCCTTTTTGGTTTTCATATGCAAATACCTTAGAAGCGAATGCGAAGGGAAACTATATTACCAGTACTATCATCTGACGGGTGATCTCTATGCGATAGCCCGAAGGTATCATCAGCATGCGAGGTGACCTATCTACTATGTACCCGAAGGTACTATCTCCGTCTGAGGCGTGATCTCTACATCTATTAATGGCTGATGACCCTTGCGGGACGAAACGGGATCTATATCATCGACAAACGGGGCCTCAATCTCACGTCTATGAATATCTTTGGCTGTATCTTTATAGAACGTACTGCTCCCCATCATCTAAGTCAAAGCGAACGATCGCTTTATTACATTTAAATGCCTTATCATAAGCATGAATAACTATTGTTATCATAATTGCTTATGCATATACTATCATTACTTTTACTACGTATTAGTTGTATCATAGCTGCAACCACATTTAGGTTCTCATATATCTATATAGCCACATATATTCATATCCTTTTCTATCATTTAGTTTTGTCTATCATATATTCTACCGCATGTTCCATCTCTTATTCTTTTCGGTATGTCTATCTTATACTCATATCTTTTACGTATTCCCTATCATGTCTTATCTATTCATATACTTTCTGTTCTATCATGTTCCATCTATTCGTTTATGTATGACAATCATAAGTTCACAACATATAATCTTATGATATATGTGCTCTTAATTCATGTACTTTTAGACTATCGTATCTTATGACCTTGCATATCCCTATACATATGTCTTATCATATCCTATGACTTATACCTATCATATCTTATGACATATCTATGTGGCATTTCATATTCATGTTTATGAGTTATATATCTATACATATTACATTTTTCTATATTTTCCTTGTTTCTATTGGCTATTACATATAGCACTTCATATCCATATAAATCATGATGTGTATGAAATCACATCTCATTCACTTTCTTATTCCTCAGATCTGTTTTAGGGTGGAATCAATCATTCGTCATCGAAATAAGGATTATGACATTTTTCATGCCAACTAGTCATTTACCGATTTTCTAGTGACAGTTTATTACATTTTCCGGGATCTTAACTCATATTTTTGACCCATGTCCTTATAATCATTTTAATAGCTAAGGTGCTAAGGGTTCTATTCCAACTGGAATCCACCTTCGAGCAAGCGAAAAACTCTCAAGTTACATCCCACATTAACCGGACTTCTCTATATTGACTTGGGTGCAGGAAATGGGCCACACTTAGCCCCACTTGAGTAATTTTTGGCTATCTAGGGTCCGAATTTGGAGTCACATGTGGTTTGTTCTCCTTGAAGTCTATTTAAGTGGCCATGAATGCTCAAATCGGATAGAAATGGGCAATTTATGGCCAAAATACGAAAACTGGTCAAAACTGGAAAACCAAACCTTGAAGGAGTTCCACCGGTAGGGCTGCTCTCTCGGTAGACTTGTGTAACCGCAAATCTCAGAAGTTACACGAACTTCAACTTTGGCACAGTCGAAAAGTGCCCCGAATGTGTGTTTTCTCACATTTTTCATGTACTTTGATCCCCAATCACTTCTATACCTCAAACACACATCAAAACCACTCCATATGTCTCTTTTAAACTCTTTTCTACTCAATTTCCTCTTTCACTTCTTGTCTTCTTTCAAAACCTTTCCATTAATCTTTCCCAATATCTCTCATTCTAATAGCATACCACCATATACACACCAAGATACCAAGATTTGTTAGGGTTTGATCAAACCAATTTCCTTTCATTTAACATGTATCCAGCAAAGGGAGGATTCTATACCTACCTTGTTCCATACATAGGTTTTACCAGCCCTAGTGTCAAGGTTAAGTGAATTCTAACAAAACCCACAACTTTTGGAGACAAGCTATTAATAAACCATAGAGGAATTTCCATAAATCCCATACAAAACTAAAAGTTCCATACCTTAGTTTGGCTTTTTGCCCAGATCCCTACCTTCTCTTCTTCTTCCTCTTCTTATTCTCTCTTCTTCTCTCCTTCTTCTCTCCCCTCTCTCTCTCTCTCTCTGGTTTGGTCTCCCACAAATGAGACCAATGCAGTCTTTAAATCCATGTTTTCCACAAGACACTTGTTGGCCCTCCAAATAAAACCTTTTGACTTTAACTTTCTCATTTTAAACCCTTCCATTCATTCAATTTCAATTCCGTCTTTTCTCGATTTCCATAATGGCACCTAACTTATGGATTTGTCATTTTGGCATATAACAGTAAATTTCTATTTTTGCATCCATCTTTTCATCTTGAAGCAATTAAATCCTTGATTGGTAAATGACTAATTTACCCTTGGCTTCGATATTAATTAGGGTCTCTTGTTTATTCAGAAAATTTCCAGAACACGACCTCCAAGTATACCTAAACAAGTCAGCCAGGGTATATTTCGAATGTTACGATGGTCTTCATTTTGATGTTGATTATCAGCATCATGTCCCCGGACCTTAAACCGCCGATGTGGGTACTCAACTTTAGAGTGCCTTTTCATGCTTAACATCCTCTGGTTGTAACTCACACTTTTGAGTGGTGCTTTCGGCTTTGATCTTGGTACTTAACATCATCACGGACCTTAAACCATACTATAGTGTTAACAGTACTTTCTGACTTTCAATACGATTGCCAACTCATCTGTACCTTAAATCACTTTAGTGCCGGTGCTCGGCTTTACGTCTTGGTGCTTAACGTCCTAGTTTGATGCTTTGATCTGCCAGTTTTCGGTTTTTCGATCTGGGTGCCAACATCATCTAGACAGCAAATCACTTTGAGTCTTGGTGCTCGACTTTTGAATATCGATGTAACATCCTGCAGTTGAAGACAACTTTGAGTACTGGTACTTAACTCTTAGTATCGGTACTCAACCTCCTCTAGGCTAGAAACAACATTGAGTACCAGTAATCAACTTTTTGCAGTCTTTGGTACTAGCTGCGATTTCTTCGAATGGCCATGTAGCCATTTCATGGAAATCTTTCCAAAAAACTAAACCAGAAACCAACCACAAGGCAAACAGAACCCTTTTTACAATGCTTTTTTTGAGAGATAGGGTTCTTTGAAAGCTGAACATAGGCAAGAGAGAGGGTTTTTCCTAACCCGACCAAATCCATCTAATGGAAATACCAGCTTAACAAATACAAGAGTTCAAATCAAAGTTCCAAACATATAGGTTCCATACTTTTGATAAACAACCTTCTAAACAGTTTCCAAACTTTGGATTTTTCTTTCTCTTCTTCCTTCTTCCGTCTTCTCTTCTCTCTTGCTCCTTCTCCCCAAGACCCAACTCCCACGCTAATGAGATATTTTGGTCTTATCTGGGTCATGTTCTTATCCTCTTTTAGTTTAAAATTTCCTTTGCATTTTTAGTCATTGACCAGGGCCCAGCGGTGTATAAAATGAATGCTAAATGCGCATAAGTGCAGCGTAGCCCCAATGTATAATTGTACTTAAGTACGGATATCGATCGAGAAAGGTAAATTGAAGATCTGAGAGGGTTGATTACACTTTTGAACTGATATCCTATAAAGGATTTTAGGATAAAAATCAAATAAGGCTTAAGTTATTGATTCCTAGTGAATTAATGGTGTTAGGCGCTGCCAGGGTTAAATCGCCTATCCACGTTCAATGGATTATTTCCTAAAGATAGTGTTACTTTTCCAATATATTTGTAATATGTCGGTGGCGAGGTGATCTTGTTTACGAGATATGTATCCTTTCTGCAGGGTATATCAAGCATCACAAAATGAATAGAATCGAGTATATATCTCTATCTCTCGACTCGGTATTCCGAAAACCGCTAATGTTCTAACCCCCGGATACCACCTTGAGGATTCAGACAATATGTCTCTATTAGCCGAAAGTCGACCCCAAAGAGCTACTCTACCCGGATCACGAATACCCTCATCTCTCGGATCTCGTGCTTATGCTAACATTGGCCGGATATTTATCATATAACAAATCTGGTAGCAAGTAGATATGACAAATTAATAACAATTGAATAACATGAAATATCTAAACTTTAATCCATTGTATGTATTAAGTTTTGATGTAACCCTAGAAGAGATCTAGAACATAATGAAGAAAATATAAAGCGTTTAATAAAGAAAACATTGATCAAATATCGAAAAAAATGGCGTTACAATTCGGCACTTCACCTCGAAGTCGATTGTCATACGCGCTCTCGAAACTTTGCGTACGCCCTGTTAAACTCCGATCTCGATTTACGACCACTGGTGCTTTTAATGATGAGGCGATTTTCGGCGGCGTCGCGGCGTGGCGGCGTCGCGTGGCATTGCGGCCGACGTCGCGGCGTGCCGGCGTGGGGACCAGCGACGTGGCAGTCGCTCGCCTTGTTCATTGCTCCAAAATACGCTTCTCGTTCTTTGCTCTTTTCACTTGATGCTCTGCGTTCACAGACATCAACTCGGTATTCTAGTCTGAAGCTATAAAATTACTCTAAAATAAACGGGAAAATGTGGCGGCGAGTATAATATGGTTTAGAGCGCGCATCCCACTGACTTAGTTTCTTGCTTGTCCTCAAGAGGCAGGCTCTGAGGACACACTACCCGACATAGCAACTCACACTAACATCACGGTAATGCACATGCTGAAAAATAGAGAGATCAGCTTTGAGATTTAACTCACGCATACCTTGTTTTCTCAGAAAGTATTCCCGTGACAAAGGCATATAGATATTTGACTTTTGATAACCCAGGTGAATGAGTGAAAGCCCATTGGCATTCAAATCATGGTGTTCAATAGCCCCTTTCCCCAATCCCATGTCATAATTGAATGACTATAGGATATGCAGGTCCCGATACCCCGAACTTAGTAACTACGCCTATTAGGGAAGAAGCTAACTAGGAAAGGATAGGGAACTTATTATTCATGTTAATGTACTGTACTTGGCTCCTCTGCCACAAAACAAAATGGAGAGACACTGGTGCGAGAGGTTTTAGCCGGAGAGTGTTCTATGTGAGGGATCCATTGGTGACTCCCGCGATTGGTTAAGGGCACCCATTCAATTCGCTAAACTACGATGCCTCAGCCTTACTTCAGCCTTTTTGACCCTAGGTTGCGTGAATCCTCTTCGTCCCATGCTTGGCGGGCGTGAAGTGTCTCCCGGCTTGATTGCTCGAGGGCGTGAGGCACCGACCAGGCCCTCAATTGTGCCGGGATTCGGAATTGGATGATCGCCCATTCCCTCTCATATACCTATTTTGTCATGTTTTCTTTTTCTCTTTTTATTGTTTTTGTATTTTTCTATAGTTTGGAGCTCAATGGCAATCTCTTGATTAGGTGTGTCCCGATAAAAAACCCGATGGTTGAATCACTGGTTGTTGATTTGATATGATTGAGCACTTATGATACGAAGAAGTCACTGTGTGAGTGATGAGGGTTTTTGAAGAACTGGTTTGACTACAGGGATTGATTCAGCTAACACACTTTTCAACTATTCAATCTAATTACCGAGCATCAAGCGAATGTATCGTTAGGAGCAGTTGCATAGTGAACTCGATCCGGCCTTGATCCTGTTGGTCAACATGGCACATCGTGCAAATTACTGCAAGAAGAATGTCCTAAAACTTATAATCAAACAACTAACACATAACTCAGAAATGAAAGTGCGATGTAAAAAATAAACTAAAACAAAACACACTAATATGCGGAAAACACTAAAAATACTACACACACCCTGCGAAACGAAGAAACCAATCAAACAAACCTGGCTGTAATTTGCAGATCACCAAATCCCTCCCCCAACCACGAGTGTCCCCGAGATAAAACAGGGTAAAGGGAACTCCACACTGAATATCGCTATGGAGGTGGTGGTGGATGTTAGAAGAAGCGGCTTTGGCCGGCCCGAGCTGCATAAATGCTGCTGGCGTAGAATGGCACGATTGGCGAGCGCTCATATCCCGGCCGCAGCCTCCATGTCATGGTGTGTGGGGAGACTCGGTGCTCCTGGGTCTCATCCCAGAAGGCGTCAAAACGCTCCCGGTGGCCTTGCGGATCTCAATTTGGTGGAGGCGGAGGAGTGGCCGCCTTTGTATGGGTGTTGGAAGTGGCCCGGATGGTGGAGGTGGCCTGGGAGCAGATGGCGTCTCCCTGAGGGCCTTGAGGATCCTGAGCAGATCACTGCCAGCTTCGTCTCGTCAAGGGGGCTCGTGACTGAATCGTGGGTCACTCAGGTTGCGGGCGAGGAGTGTGTCAGCTTGGCCCAGTTAGCTTTTAGGGTGGAACCAAGTGTCGATGTGTCCTCCCGAGGCACCAGCAAACGAATATCCGAAGGGTGGGTTCATTTATATCGGTTGGAGGATAAAAATGGCTCCATATAACTTTTACATCGAATGGTATATCTTGGATAATGGCGGGGATGGTTGAGGAAGCGGGGCGGTCACCTGCGCACGTGCGTCGTCGGGATAAGGCAGTGAAAGTTTATAACGGAATGTAGGCCAAATGCGGCCCCAGAGTGACCGCATGGCCCGCATGATGATCCTAGCTGGCACTTTGGTCAGTCGCGCGAATGACCTCATGGTGATGTGTGCGGATGCTACGGATGATCGGTCGGTGGGTTTGTTACAATGTGGCGCGTGACTCGCCTTGAAGTCGACAATACACCCTCGCACCAACCTTTTTGGCGGGGTGCCTGGGAGGCGAGGTTAGGCGTAAGTCCTTATGTACGCTCATGCCGGAGGGTTGGCATGAGTATATCTATATTAAATGGTATCTTGGGAAAGAGAAATCGTCGAGATGAAACACCTTTACTCATATATATATATATATATACTCTGTTGAAGGAACGATTTTTTGCAAATGATGTTGCAGCCGATCGCGGCACTCGCATTTACAAACCTCAGGGGCATCGAGACGTGGAGTCGGATTCAGGTGGGCGTGGCGTGCAGCTAAGCAGTAACCACGCCTCTTTGCATATCTTAACTGAAGCGAAGAAAAAAATCAAACACCTAATGTGTACCCCGCAACAACTAGTAACTTATACAAGGATTCCACAAAACCTAAATGCGACTTCGAGAGAGATCTAAAAAGGAACCTAAATGACCCAATGAAGGGCCCTACAATACCTGACTATGAACAACTCAAATGAACCAAAACTGCACTGAGCTTGTGAGAATCGAGGCACCGCAGTGTATGGTGGGATGCCATATGTTAAAGCGGCCAATGAGGAGTGAGAAACTACAGTGTGGTCGGCAGGCAGGGGTGATCTCAGGCCGGTGTGATGAGCTAGGCGAGCCGTTGAAGAGGCGGGATGGGGAGCTGGTTTTCTGATGATGATAAAGCGTGCGGTGAAGGTGGAAAGTGAACCATTCTTGGAGGCTGAACGAGGGCGTGGCGGCGTCGGTTCGCGGCTCAAGAAACGGCGGGAGGAGTTCGGAACCAAACGGCGTGTTCGCGCGCGTGCGGGTTGTCGGCGTGGCGTGAATAAATGACCCGAATGGCGTCGCGGCGTGAATTCCAGCCTGCTTTGGTAATGCGCTTCGAAATGGCGTCGCGGCGTGTCAGGCGGCCGACGGAGAAGCTAAAAAAATGGCGTCATAGCGTGAAATCTCACGTCGCGACGTGTGGCTTCAAAAATGACGTCGCGGCGTGAATCCGTCAGCGGTGACTTCAAAATGACGTCGCGACGCGTCGTACGTGGCCGGCTGTGAAGACCGAAAATGGCGTCGCGGCGATGATCGTGAGGCTCCCAAAGCACTGCTGTCTACTCACCCCAATTTTTCACTTGTAAACTTCACTTTTGGACCTTGAACCTCTGCCAAAGTACCTGGCTGACTCTGAAAATTAAACCGATAGCGAGAAACTCTTACGATCATGAATCTCTGGTATTCATCCCGAAAATTTACGGCAACAAGAGGCGAAAACTTGAAACAAAGTTTTTGAAAAGAGAAACTGGTTGCCTCCAAAAGCTATGTTTAGCGTCGTAGCTCGGCGACCACGAGGAATCTCGATGTGCCGTACTTGGGATAAGCAGGAATGCGCATCCTTATGGTATACCCCGATGCTGGTGGATGAAATACTCTCTTACGTACATGCCCTTGCCCTTCTCGGTGTCTTTGCTACATTGCAATAGCGGTTTATCTGGCTTTCTCATCGCCTTTACCTGTTCATCTTGAGATTACGGGGAGGCTATGCTGTTTTTGGATCATTCGTCGGAGTGTGCCGTGGGGTGAAGAAGCATGGAGTCTCGTCTCCTTGGACTCTCTTAGTTTGAGTTCACCTTCACACAACTAAAACTTTGGGCTTTCTTTGTGTTTGGAGGGGTCACCTGGGTATATAGTGGGGTTTTGGGAGTGAGTCTTATCTGTCAGATAGAAGCTGAAAATCCTGGCTGGAAGAGACAGATTACACGAGCATATTTGTTTGACTATACTACCTCGGGTTGGTATGACTATCACAGGGTGTAGGCGATTGTGGTTTCGGTTCTCCCAACTTTAGCCTTGCAAGCATGGTGGCATCAAGTTGATGGCTCCCAATCACATAAGGCTTTTTCCGATTTTAGATTCCACATAGGAAACGGTATATGGCGTACCGGATCTTAGTTTCGAGGAAGCTGTACTGCGAGGATGGCATTCTCGGTCCCAATGGTCCCATACTCTTTGCAATTTCTTCTTACTTGCCAAGATACTTCATGAATTTCACATAACTTGCATATTCTCTAATGCTTCCAAAAATGGTATATTAATAGTTTCTTGAAGATGTCGAGAAACTGCTGACTTCTCCAATTTACCTTTCTTCAACCTTTCGAGGAATGCGGGATTGGTATGACCAGGTTCTTCCTATTTTTTGTACACACGTTTCTCGGTTTCTTACTGCTTTTATTGGCCTTGGCCGCCCTCCCACATCGTGGTTGCTCGTTTTTCATACAATTGGTTGGGATACTTTGGTCTTGCTCCTTAGTTTTCAATTCTCTTGTAGTTTGTGGCCCCCAGGATTCTCCAATTCTTTCCCTCACTTGGTGGCCTTCTGATACTCTTTCCCTTCTCTCAGGTTTTTCCGTTATAGCAATGATCACGTTGCTATAGCCCAGTTGGCCATTTGGCCCATTTGTATCAAACTCCTTATTGTCTTGCTTGATTGTTCTGCTTGGGTTGATTGCGCGCGCCATTAGCCTTAGTCTCATTCTTGAAGCGGAATGAGGCGTTAATACGTGCGACTTGCTCTAAATCCGGCACTGCTTTTCGGGGGTAGTTCGTGCCGAGTTTGATGGCATATTGTTAAGTTGTCGCCATCCATACCGCGCGATTGTTTAGGTGTCGGTTGATTGTTCGCCACCCTTGTCGTGATTACGATGGCCCCATTACCATGCGGTCACTGGCTGGCGTGATTGATTCGATTAAACCTCGACACGTCTTGGGCTTGCTCATTTGTAGTGTTCTTGACATTCCCGTGTTGTCTTTGTCCTCCACCGGATCCCTGCAACTCCAGGGTGATCTGCGCGGCATGTCTTCGTTCCACTGGCGTCTATTATTTATTGTTTGTCGGTGGCAACCCTCGTTTGTTGTGCATTGTCACATTGCCACCGCCGTGTTCTTGGTGTAGCCTTACTCTCTGAGCCCGCGATTAGTGTTGGTTTGCGTCTTTCAATATCTCATACGCACGATGCATTGGTTTTCTTCATCAATAGTCCTGAGGCATATGAACATTGAGTTGTATTCTCAGACTCAGCCTTGGAGCTTGTGGACTTGGCTCATATACAGTTTGACCAGTGGGGACTTTGCTAATGTTACTTTGTTTATATCCATGTGCACTTTGGGACCTCCTCCTCCCAGTGGCTTAGGCGTGTTTGAATCTCTTTTTGATTTGTGATCTTTGGGACGGAAAGAGCTGGTCAAGAAACTTTATAAATTGTTTGCACCATGTAATGCTTTGCATTGGATCTGGGCCCTTGGGACTGGTTGGCCTTGATGTAACTCTGTCCTTACAGTGGGAATAGCAGTAGTCTTTGAAATTGCGATTGACTCAGTTATATGCTTGATGGTATGTGGCTGCCCAGGGGAAGTTAGTCAAATGCATGTTGATTCTCATGGGAGTCCGTGGAACAAGATGTTGCAGACATCACATCAGCGTGGCCCGACCAGTCGGAGGTGTTTGAATCGGTGCGGCCGTCGATCGTTGTCGGGCTCTTGTTGGTGGTAAAACAAACTCATCTAATAGCATGTAAGGTTATGCAGTTTGTATATAAATGGCACAGCGCTTGATTCTGACTACGCTGTGGTTCCCCAGGTTTGATTCTTAATCTTGTTCGGTCTTTCCATGACTGAGTTCTACTCTATTCTATTGTTTCTGTGATTCTCGAGAAATATAAGAAGTCTTCTGTGGATCTTACAAGTCATTTGAGAGTAATTTGGTTTCTACGCGCTAACCTCAGTGCCTTTGAAACACATCTTTACCCAATAACACACAAACTAACAAAACCTAATTACCGGCGCAAAATGCTAGTAAAGAAAAATTCGAGAATATTATTATCATATCTATGCCTGCTCATATATAATTTAAACCTCTCACGACAACGGCCTTATACTAAAACTTCCAGAAGGGCGTGCAGCAGGTCTTGTATAATATATGAATGCCTAAGTCTTGCAAGTGCATAGTGGCCCAATATAATTGTGTAGCAAAGTACGGATATCGATCCACGGGGGAAAGTAGGAGATTGAATCTGAGAGGTTACGCACTGAGACAATATCTAAATAAAGGATTTTAGGATAAAAGGATGTAAGGAAACTATAACCTTCTAAGTGTGATTACAGTGTGTAATGGTGTTGGCGCCCTAGGGTTAAATAAGCCCCTATCCTAGTTCGTAGTTTGCACTTTCCCTAAAGATAGTGTTACTCTGATATATTTGTAATATGTCAATTGGCGGAGGTGATCTTGTTTCTGAGATATCTCTCTCGGGTATAATAAAAAGCCTATCTCTAGCGTGAATAAGTCGATACATATCTCTATCTCGACTACATTCGAAATAACTAATGTTCTCAACAGGATACCCAGGGTTCGAATATCTCTATTAGAATGGGCAAAAATTTCTACCGGATCCTGTCTCCGAATCTCGGATCTCCGATTATTGCAGCATGCTGGCTGCATTGGCCGGATGTTATCATATATAATTGAAATACAGTTATAGGAAACAGAAGATGACGAGATAATAACAAATTGAATAACATGAAATATCTTTAATCCATTGGCATCTGCGAGGAGTTTGATGTAACCCTAAGAAGAGATCTAGAACTCACTTATTTAATAAGAAAACACATTGTTTAGATGATAAGAATATGCGAAAAAATGAAAAGCGTTACAATTCCTGGGCACTTCCTCGAAGTGGAGTGTCACTAGCTCTACGAAACACTGTGTGCCCTACGTTCAGGTCTTCGATCTCCACGTTTCTGAGCCCAATTTGCTTTTTAATGATGAGAGGCGAATTTTGGCATCGCGGCGTGGCCGGCGTCGGCGATGAGGCGCATCGCGGCGGGGCGTCAGCGTGGAGCGTGACGACGACGGAGCTCTCGCTTGTTCCCGGTTGCTTGAAAATCTTGCTTCTGAGGTGGCACGCTCTTTTCACCCCGTGCTCCTGCGTTCACAAAGACATCTGACTGATACTGATCACAAAAACATAAGAGTATAAAATAACGGGAAAATGTAGGCGACGGTATAATATATATAAGATGTTTTATGGCTCATCAGTTATTAACCTTCATTTTATTTGAAAATCTTGTCTATTCTTTAACATATAATCTTTTCATCTTATGTGGTGTGAGTGAAAAATTACCAATTTACAGCAGTACTCAAATTTCGAAAAATGCAAATTTTACTTATATTATACCTAAACATGGAAACTACTAGGTATAATTTGGGGCGTTACAACTCCCACCGTAAAATTTGGTCGCCGAAATTATCTTTGCCGAGATCAAGAGTTCGATACTATGTCCTCATTGTCTGATTACGGTTCCAAGTTTGCTTCTTCCATACCGTGGTGTTACTTTTAAGCACCTTTACTAAGAGAGACACGTTCGCCATTGTTTACTTCACGATCTAGAATAGTTTTGGCTTTCATCTTAAAGTGAAGTACGGTTGCCTTGTATCTTGTGTGTTTGTAATATATTGTGATTGTCAGAGCAGTATCTGAGCATTGACACATGGAGCTTGACCATTTGGCCAGAATGACGGTGGAGAGCAACGATAATACTTGGTCCAATTCTTTCTAAAATCTCATAAGGTCCGATAAACCTTGGATTCAGTTTTCCTTTCTTTCCAAACTGGAGTACTTTCCTCCATGGTGATACTTTCAAGAAAACCTTATCTTTGACTTCGTACTCTATGTCTTTTCTTTTCAGATCTGCATATGATTTTTGTCTATCACTAGTAGCTTTTAACCTTTCTTTGGTGTTTCTCTTTTGTTTCTTTCACTGTATACTAGGACCAATTACTTTATGATCGTTCAATTCTGTCTATTGTGAAACGAGTTCATTTTCTTCCATACAATAGGAATTCATGGGGCGCCATACGGAAATACTTGATGCGATAAGCTGTTGTTATAGGCAGAAAATTCCATAAGAGACCACACCTATCCCAACTTCAGAGGGAAAATCCGACACAACCTCAAAGCATATCTTCACCTAACACTTGAATCACTATTTCGGATTGTCCATACGTTTGTAGATGGAAGGTTGTCTTAAAAAATTTAGGCGTACTTATTGGTATGGTGCTTTCCAAAACCTTGACGTAAATCGTGGATCGCGGTTAGACGCTATTGATAGTGGAATCCCATGCAACCGAACTACCTCGTTCACATACAACTCCGCTAACCGATCCATGGAATAGTCAAGTCGGACTAGCAAGAAGTGGCTTGAACTTTGTAAGTGTCGCGATTACGAAACTAAATCATGTTTCACTTGGGTGAGGGGGAAACCAGAGACAAAGTCCATAGTTATATTGTCCCACTTCCATTGTGGAACTGGGATGAGATTTAACAGACCAGACGGGACTTGATGTTGACTTTACGCTAGCGACAAGTCGGACATTTGGATACATACTCTACTTTTACCATCCTTTTTCATCCCTCGCCACTATGGTATTGTTTCTATCCTAGTACATCTTGTTACCTCGAGGATGCATGGTAAATACGTTATTGTGACTTTCATACATCAACCTAACTCTCCAATTCCGAGACATTAGGTGTACACAATCTTGTCTTTATGGCACAAACCTCCATCTTCTTCTATAGAATAATCAGTCGAGTCTCCATTTCGAACAAATTGTACACTTTGTTGTAACTTGACAACATTTTTCTGAGCCTCAATCATCATTTGCTTCAACTCAGGCATAACTCTCAATTGAGCTAATAAGGCTCCATCAAACTCAAATCTCCATGTACATTCTTTCAAGGACAAACCGGAAATAATTTTTCTACTCAAAGCATCTGCCACAACATTAGCTTCTGGTGGTAATCAGGTATGCAATCGTCCTTGCGAAACGATTCTGGCTCCAGCCGCGCCTCAGTTAGGTGGTTCCTTCTAAGTTAACCAGGATGCTTAAGGAGCTCTAGCATGATGCGTAAATATTCTACATTTTTCACCATATAAATAATGTCACCATATTTTCAAAGCGACACTACCACTGCCAACTCTAGATAATGTGTGGGATAGTTTTGCTCATACAATTTCATCTGTCTAGAGGCAGATGTCACTACTTTTCCATCTTGCATGATACACGTCCCGAGCCTATCTTTGGGGCATCGCTGCTCTAAAGCACATTCTCCAGTCGGTTAGTCAACATTGGTGCTTCAACCAATATTTTCTTTCGCCGATCAAGGTGGCCGACATTTTTCATCCCAAACAAACTTTACCCCTTTCTGGAGTAACTTAGTAAGTGAGGATGCTATGATGGAGAATTCTTTTACAAACCGTCGATAGTACCCTGCTAAACCCAAGAAACTTCTCACCTCTGGTACATTTCGAGGTGGTTTCCAACTTACAATTGCTTCAATTTTTGCAGGGTCTACTCTAATACCCTCTGCAGACACAATATGACCTAGGAATGACACTCCTTAAGCCAAAAATCACGTTTACTTAACTTTGCAAACTTTTTCTCTCAATTTCTTTCCCGATTCTTCATTTTCGATTTCTTTATTTTCATTGCTACTTGCACCAGCTGATGCAATTCACTACTTGGAATTATGTAACAATCGTGAGGTGCCTTTTTTATTGACTCGTTTAGGCCATCCTTAAGCGTATCTACATCGAATTCGGTAAGGACTGGATTACGGTGCATACTAAAGGCTAAATTCTTTCTCATATTCACGCCCTTTGTCGATTCCGCTGTTTTCATATTCAGGAATTACTTCCACTTGGTCTCTTTATAGTCATCAGTGACATACTTTGTCTGAAACTCTTGGACAAAGAAGTCCCATGATATTTGTTCGAGAAGCAGTGGATTGCTTAAGACTAACTTCCACCAATCATAAGATACACCTTGCAACAGTGAGACCGCACATTTGGCCATCTACTCAAGGGGACATTTTACTTCGTCCAGAGCTCTTTGTAATTTCTCAACCTAAAACTGGAAGCATCGGACTCTTCCAAACTTGTACCATGAAATTCTTCTACTTCATGCTTTCTTCTGAGAATCAATCGAGAGGAAGCTGCTTGGGGGTCGTGTGTGGTCTATCTAAGACCCTTGCCATATCTTGAAATTTTTACGGCGCTTAGGTTGAGCATGTTCACTTCTAGTTGGTGGCAGACGAACGAGATGGATTAAAATCCATAGGATTAACGCTTTCAATTGTTTCTTCCACAGCTTCCTGGGCTTAATCCATTCTAAACAATAGAAAAAACAAGGGCATCCGCATTAGGCTAACACAATACTATGTAGGTATATTTTTAACCTAATAGTTTTCCTAGAACCACTTAAACAGCTCACGATAATCACAGAAAGCAGCTAAGCTTGAAACACGTGCAACTAAATTGTCATGCCACCACACTTTGATATAAAGAGGGCGCGACACGGGAGCGAACTCTTTAACACGCTTTTTCGGTTGTTGGTGGGCTATTTCATATATAAAACCATAAAATAAAAATTCTAATACCACCACCAGTAGTGGTGTTAAAAGCTATCTGTGTGATAAAGTCCCATTTACTTGTATATAAACAAATTCCACTATTACAAAAATTGTTACATTTACAATCCAAAACTAAAAATCAAAACCTACATTAGGTGGACTCCTATTGTTGTGTTGGCCTTGTCGTATGCGGAATGCCTCGATTGTCCTCTTCAGTACCTATACAGATGAAACACCCATGCTAAGCTTATAGCTTAGTGGGAAACAGATAGCAGATATGACCATTGGAAATGGTCCACAATTACAAGATACATATAACATAATGCATATGTCAGAGTTTACGTATAACAGAGTTTTCATATACATAATTCTTGTAACGGAACTTTCATATCTCCCGTAGGAGATCAGAATAGAAATCTTATATAGAGAGTACCCGAGGGTACAATACATAACATAATAGACTGATTTCTTGTACTTTCTTTTTATTTATTATTCATTTTCTTATCATATAAATGTTTCACACGTCATTTTATTCAAATACTTTTCATATAAATGTTTGCTTGTATAGACTAGTAACAATGAAGGAGAGGGACGCAGCACAATAGGTACCCGAAGGTATTGTACAATACTAAACAAAGGTGCCGAAGCATAATACGTGCCTGCCCACGTAACATAAGTGCTGTAGGTAGCGAGTGTCGTAGCATTGATTAAGAGCGTGCTGCCTACGTAATAGAAGTCTTGAAGTAACACTAGCGAGGAGTGCGAGGAAGCCTTTGAATGACGTGCCTATTCATTCACTATCCGATCTTCGACAAGCATACAATTATACCAATACCTGAACCTTAAAAGCGACTTTGATGCAGGTACTCGACTTTGATGCAGTTCTTAACATCCTCTAGACCATAGCCACTTTAGTCTGGAATTTATGGCCTTCGATGCGGTACTTAACATCATCTGGACCTTAAACCACTTTGAGTACCGATACTCAACTTTCAATAGGTGCCAACATCATGCGGACCTTAAATCGCGAATGCTTTGGTACTCGACTTTCGATCTGTACTTAACATCATCTGGACCTTAAATCACTTTAAGTATTGGTACTCAGCTTTCAATACCGGTACTTAACATCATATGGACCTTAAATCACTTTGAGTATCGGTACTTAACATCCTCTGGATTAAAAACAGCTTTGAGTACCGTTACTCAACATCCTCTAGGCTAGAAACAACATTAGTGCAGATACTCACCTCGTTTACACTTGAATAGCCGGTTTACACAGCAATTTTTCATTGGAAATCTTCCAACCAAAACTAAACCAACTCAAAACCAACCACAAAATCGAACTAGAACCAACACAAATCACTTTTATACAGAGATAGGGTTCTTCAAACCCCAAACATAGGCAAAGAGAGAGCTAGGAGGATTTCATAACCAAAAAATCCATACAAATAGGTTCCATACTAACATGTACAAGAGTTCCAAACCAAAGTTCCAAACATATAGGTTCCATACTTTTGATACACAACCAAAACAAGTTTCCAAACCTGGATTTTCTTCTTCTTCTCTTCTTCCTTCTTCTTTATTCTTCTCTTCTCTCTTTCTCCTTCTCCCCCACTGGAAAGCCCTAACCTTCCCACACCAAAATGAGATATTTTGGTCTTATACATAAGAGCCATGTTTGGCACTTATCCTCTTTTGGTTTAAAATTTTCCTTTTGCATTTTAGTCCTTCCACTTCATTCTATTTGAAAATCAACTTGTCATATTTCTACTTTAACATATATCTTTTCATCTTATGTATCAGCTTGGAATTATTAATTAGCAAATTATCAATTTACCCTTAGTACTCAAATTTCTGAAAAATGCAAATTTTACTTATATTATACCCTAAACATGAAATAAAATACTAGGGTATAATTTAGGGTGTTACAATTGCATTCATTGTGCATTTCATGTTTGTACTATGTGATTGTGTGTTACATATTGCATGAATTATATACATGGTAGAATGTATATAGGAAAATATGAACACTAGGATTAGAGAACATAACCTTAGGGGTTCGGAAAATGAACGAACGGGATAGTTCGAGATGTGGAGTGATAGTAGTTGGCATGCACTACTAGTTAGATTAGGAGAGGGATCTCAAGGTTTGGAGATCACCTCAGATGCCCACTAGGAGAGGCTGGCGCATTCGGCTAGAGGGTAAATCTCTGGCATGGTGGGATTGGGTCGAAAGCCTCGAGGAACTTGGAGGCAATGACACGGCAGGAAGGATTCTGGCGAATCTTTCTTCATGAGGCGAGTATTTCTCGGGCTTTCTTGACATGCAGAAGCTCGGGAGTTCCTAGAATTGAAATAAGGAAAGATGACAGTGCTCGAATACATGACTAAGTTTCTTGGAGTATCCCATTTCACCGATGATTATGTGGCCATAGACATGGCCAAAGGTGAGAAAAGTCACGAGGGATAGTGCAGAAGATGTCCATCCAAAGGTAAGAATTGTGGGACTCCTCTACCAGACACGAACTTGTGGTCGAATAGTATGGCCATTGAGGAGGCAGGGGAGGTGGACTGACCTTGCTGAGATATGAGGCCGGGTGTTAAAGTTAAGGAAGTGAGTTTTGGGCTTGAGGGATGAAACCTTAGGAAAGCAGTTGTATGTGAGTTCTCCCTTGCCCGGGACTTAAGGACAGTGTGAGTGGATCATGTCAGGATTGTGAGTTAGAGATCTCAGGGATTCTACTTAATGTGGACCTACGGGTCATGGACATGTTGGAGTTTGATGTTATCCTTGGGATGAACTGGTTGACGACACATCAAGTCATCATTGATTGTGACCGTAGGAGGTTCGCACTACACAACGGATGAATTTCAGCGTTATGTTTAAGGGGATAAGCATGATGCTTTACCACTGGCGATGTCACGACTACAGTAACCTGTGGCAGTTGATGGGTTGGTTGGTAAGCCTTACCTTAGAAGACGAGGCAAGATAGCAAGGTTGAGTCTAGCTCGAGATTGGTTTGTAGTATGAGGACATTTTTCCGAATGAACTACCAAGATTACCTTCACATAGGGATGTAGACTTCACCATCGAGTTACACCTTGGTACATTGCCTATTTCTATGGCTCTTCATAGAATGACACCTACTAAGTTGCAGGAACTCGGGTGATTGCGGGGTGTTGGACATGGGTTTATTAGGCGAGCACTTCACCTTGGGCGCTAAAGACACTTTGCTAAGAAGGACAAGACCAGCGGCTGCATAGATTATCGACGGGTTGAACATGGATTACTATCGAGAATAGGTACCCGCTTGTAATCGGATTGATGATTTATTTGATCAGGCGAGAGAGACGCGGTGTATTTTAAAGGAATAGATCTATGCACCGGTGCATCATTAGTTGAGGAAGTTAGGGAGCGAACATCCACAAGACAACGTTCGGAGATCTGTTATAGGCATTTCGAGTTCCGCGTGATGCCATTCGGATTGTGAATGCTCCGACAACATTCATGGATCTTATCGTAGGGTGTTTCAGCCCCACCTAGATTGGTTCATTGTGGTTTCGTGGACGACATCTTGATCTGCACTCAAGTCGAGAGGGAGGGGATCATGAGGGTCACCCGGGGATTGTTCTCGGACAGAGAGAACATCGGTTGTATGCTAAATTGAAGCCAGTGTAGCCAATTTTGGCTTACTAAAATATAAAATTCTTGGGCCGTGGTATTATGGCTTGAGGGTGATCGTGGACTTAGAGAAGGTTGAGGCAGTTATGAGTTGGGAGAGATCGAAGTCAGTCTTCGAGATACGTAGTTTCTTGGGATTGGCAGGTTACTATAGGAGGTTCATTTAGGACTTCTTCCGGTTAGCTACACTTATGTGAATTGACCGGGAAGGAGGAGTCGAGGGTTGAGTGGAGCTGGCCCACGTGTGAGAAGGCATTCGAGAAGTGAAAGGAGGCTTACTTCGGCTCTGATGATAGTCGAGAGGACAAGGTACATAGTACTTTGGCCAGATGCACCTAAGGACGAGAAGCTTGGGTTTGTGTGTTTGTCTACGGGAGGTTGTGACTTATAGTTCTCGGCGATTAAAGAACCATAATCATAGTTACCCAGCGCTTGATATGGGTGTGACCATTTTCTTTGCTTTGAATATTTGGCACCACTACCTATACAGTGAACAATTTGAGGTGTTTTCAGACCACTAAAGTCTGAAGTATATTTTCACACAGTGGGACCTTAACATGAGGCAATGCAGGTGGATGGAGTATCTGGAGAATTACGATTTCACTTTGCATTACCACTCTAGTAAGGTAAATGTGGTGGTGGATGCGCTCGACCGGAAGTCAGGGTGTTAGCTAGTATGGCTTCTGGGAGTGGCGAGATGATTGAGACATGGGACGATTCAAAGCTGCGATATATTGATCGGAGCTCGGAGTACCTTGGGGATTTAGTGGCTACGCGCCATGCTTGGCAGTGATTGAGTCCCTAGGGACGGGACACATAAATATTGTCAGCGGGGTTGGAGTGCAGAGACGGGTACACATGTGAGGTTTGGGCCATTCACACGGATGGTAGTCTTCGGTATAGGGGAAGAGTTATGGTTCCCCAATTGGCAGATTTGAGAGAGGAGACTCTTAAGGAGTTTCATTGCTCCCTTTTTGCTATGCACCTAGGTGGCACGAAGATGTATCCTTGATCTTACGTCGCCCGTGTGTGTTGGAGGATGAAGAAACATGTTGGGGACTTTTTGTTGGCGATGTCTCACGTGTTAGCGGGTAAAGGTTGAGCACGAGGCCAACATGATTACTCGGCCTTGGAGGTAGGCGGAGTGGAAGTGGGGGCACATCACTTGATGGATTTGACCCACTTTCCATGGACATCGTGAGGCCATGACACGGTGTGGGTGATAGTGGACCGGCTTACCAAGTCGGCACACTTTTTAGTGGTTAGATGACCTTCATCTTTGGAATTCTCTGAGGTTGTATATCACGAGAGATTGTCAGGTTACATGGGTGCCGGCTCTCTATAGTATCGACTTTGGGATCGGGTTCTGACTCATTTTGGGAGGATTTCCAGAGCCATGGAACAGTAGATGATGAGCATTGCTTTCATCTTGCTGAAGCGGATGGTCGGTTAGAGGAGCATCTGGTATATGGGGGCGTACTAGGACATCGTCTGGATTTTAGGGTAGTAGGAAGCGTTTGACCTTATTAAGTCGCCTACAACACTTTTGATGATTGTGCGACGAGCATGCGAGATGGCATCTATGAAGCGCGCACTTTATGGGAGGCCATGTGTTGATCTCGATTTGTTAGACGGAGGAGGGAGAGAGACCCTCCATGGGTCCGAATTTGGTTAGAGGCACCTCCAAAAAGGTATACTTGATACGGAAGAATCTTATCATGGCTCAGAGCTGACAGAAGAGCTATGCCGACAGACGACGACGACCTCTAGAGTTTGAGGTGGGGGATCATGTCTTCTTAAGGTAATCTGCAGAGATAAGTGGTCGGGATTAACCTTGGCCGTATTGCCAGGTATATTGGGCCCTTCGAGATACTCGGGAGGGTGGGTATAGTTGCTTATCGGTTGGCTTTACCGCTAAGTTTATCTGGTGTTCATGCAGTGTTCCATGTCTCCATGCTCAGGAAGTACACTCCAAATCCGACTCATGTAGTGGATTGGGAGCCAAGCTTGTGGCCGGTGATGCGTGGGACCTTTGAGGAGGGACCGTGTGTTTGTGGCTTATCTTGTAGGAAGAGGCAACATGGAACGCACAAAGACATATTCATGCCACTTATCCCCTCATTCTTCAAAAAGGAGAAGAAGGTATGTTTAGTCGTGATACAAATGATTGTTGCATGTGCATGTGATTGTATGTATTTCGAGGGGCGAAATTATTTTAAGGGGAGAAGAATGTAAAACCCGGGTAAATTTGAATTTTTTCGAAAAAGGGCAAAATTGTAAATTGCCGCTAGTGTACAAGTTGGAAAAATGAAATTTTTCTAGATCTCGAATGACGAAACAGACCTCATCGTTGGATTCCTTTCATAAAATCTGGTTACCCAGACAAATTTTGTTAAATTATGAGACAGTTGGATTTTCATGATTTTTGGGTGGAGTGTTGACTTTTTACAAAAAAACGGGATTTTGAGAGAAAAAAACATATCGAAAGTGGAAAATAAATTAAGTAAAATTCATTTAAAAATAAATTAAACGGTAGGAGACAAATAAATTATTTCGGAGTGAAACGGATCGAGCAGTAATGGACACATGGGCGTGATGTGGGCCGTGTCTCCCGAGCAAGGATTAAGAAGTTAGGAAAAGGAGATTTTGGAGGAAAAAGGTCTCACCTTTTTCTGGTTTTCCCGCGTAAGAGAGAAAAGGAGAAATAAAGAGAGGAAACAAAGCTTCTCTCTTCGATTTACGGAGTTTTGTCGGTCAAGTCGTTAAGGTCGGGCAGAGTTGTCAGCTGATGGGGCTACATGTGGGTACTAAAAACACGGGATTTCACTGAGGATTCAAGTGAGGAGTTCAGGAATGTAAAACCCTAGAAAATTTCATTTTTTTTGAAAAAGGGCAAAAAGGTAATTTTGCCGAAATAGTACAGGCTAAAACTTGGAAATTTTCTAGATCTCGGATGACGAAATGGACTTCACCGTTGGAATAGTCTAGTGAAATCTAGCTACCATGTCGAATTTCGTTGAATTATGAGACAGTTAGAATTTCACATTTTCTAAGGCGTAGGATGTCGGATGACACATGACATGGATTAGGGGATGTAATGTGTAATGGCACCTAAGAAAGTGACACTTAGGTGTGGTTCATGATGGTGGCTTTCATTAGAGCTTGATGTTGTATGATGTCATAAAGGAAATAATGAAATAAGAAATTAAGGGAGAAAAACAAGGGCCACACAAATGGCATGAAGCAATGAGGAGGAAACTTCCTCCTTTGACCCATACGGTCAATGTTGCTCCAAAAAGGGAGGAGAAAATGAGATGAGAAAAGGAAAAGAAAAGAAAAGTAAAAAGGAAGACAAGGAAAGAACAAAAGAAAAGGAAAACATTTCGTGGGAGAGAACAGAGAAAGGAAAGGAAAGGAGAAAACGAAAAAAAACATTATAAAAGGAAAAGAAAGGAGGAACAAAGAGTGCGTGGAGAAAGAAGAAAAAAAAAAGAAAAAAAAAGAAAAAAAAAAAAAAAAAAAGAAAAAAAAAGAAAAGCAAAGAAAGTTGTCTAGAATTTTTCGTGTTTAGATGATCGGAGTTGTGGGAGTAGCTTTAAAGGCATTAAAGATTGGTCTACTCGACGAAACTACGAGGAAATATAGGTACCTGCGAAGCGGAAGAGATAGGTGCTTCACGCTCCAAGAGGTAAGGGTTTCTCCTACTCGAGTGCCTTTTCATTTAATGGCCGTAAATGGTCGTGTGGGTTAGAACCGACCACAGGATTGAGTTTTCGGCCATGAGACTATTTTTCGGACAATCAGGAAACGGGTTTTAAAGGTCGGTATCGAGACCCAGTCGCCGATTTGCTGGAAAATGCATGTTGGACTTTGTGTGGTGTTGAGTTTTAAGATGTTACTCTGATTTAGATTCAGAGGCTTTGGAGGTTCGATTTCTTATGGGTGGTAGAGTGGACTCAGATGAGTGTGTTAATTTGTCGTGGACTTTGCTGCGACCGTGGGTGATCCGTCGGGACGGAGAAACGGGTTAATATCTGGATCCGCTCGATAATGAAGTTTTCATTAACCGCTTGGAACGGATGCCGAATGAAATTGTTGTGTTGACCGCGTTAAAACGAGTTCAAACCGACTAAATCTTCGACCGTGCTCGGATAGACTCGACCTTTGCATCGCCAATGTTGTTGTTATTAGTGAAATTGTCTTGTGATTGTGCGGGATCTCGTTACCGTATCTATTGTGTGTGCCCGCAACTCAGTTATGAGGTCTATCTCTTGTTTTGTTCCAACGCCAGTCGGAGTCCACGATCGTCTCTGAGCCGCCAATGCCGAAATATGTATCTTATAACGAAGAACTGATGGCATTAACGTGCCTGCCACGAAGTTGCCTCTTTGCCGTTCTCATTGAATTGGGTGCGGATGATGCCGATCACGCGCTCAGGCCTCGTTGTTCGATGATCAGACAAATGAGACTAATACGGTTTATGGCATCGAACGCGGAGTGCTCTCTTCGCGGGTTTTGTGCCGCTTTCGCAGCCAAGCCAAATAGGAAGAGCTCAATATATATGTTGGAAGGCGGGAGCTGAAGGGAACAAGATGTTCCTTCTCTTGGGATGAAGAAAGATCTGTTCTTTGGGTAACATAAGAGTATCGTGGTGTGGATCTCCGAAGATGCGAAGTGCCCAAGATATTTGGATCATCTTATCCGCCGACTCAGACATCATGAGTATATCTGGAGTCAGTTCCGTTCAGTAATTCTATTAACTTGTCTTGTATTGACTTATTGAAGTGAGTATGAAATAACAATGTTCATCAGATCGATATCAGTGTATTTGATAGTGATTTCTTGTATATCTTTGTGTGTGAGAGTGATGAAGTGACTCGGGATATGGGCATGATGACATTTCATGTATGACCTTATGACATTCATGTGAACATTTGGAAACCGGATGTATATGTATTTGTGTTTCCGTTGTAACGTGATAACTCCCTAGGTGAGATGGAGGGAGGATATTACATTGGATCAGACCTTCGCGGGCTTTTGCTTTATATTGGTTTTGTGAGGTCTGAGTCAGATCAGATCGAGCCTGTATAACCGGATACCACCTCGGAATGGGACGGACGTAAAGACTTGTTTTATTGTTTATCTTATAAATGTCGGCGACACATGCCACATTGCCATTTCAAGAAGGATTGTAATCAAATGTTGTTTATCCGGTTAAACAATCTCACCTCTTTTTATTGTGTGGGAATAAACCTGCTGAGAATATGACTCCTTTCATGGGATACAAGATGATGTTATGAGATTCCCAAAGGCTTTCTCCGCTAGTTTTGATCAGTTAAACAGTTATCCATGGGTTCTTGGGATCAGAGGGATCATCTTAGATCAAAGTTAGTCATATGTAAAGATATCCATGTAGACTAAGTAGTTTTATTTCTCTAAACTTTCTTATAAAGATGAGGATCTTCTATCACTTTGTGATTTTTATTTTGAATAAGGGATGACTTTGACCATCTTTTACTAGACTGTTTGAAGGTTTTCTACCAACGAAGTAACCGCTTTGCTTTCGTTACCGAATCTTTGTTTTGACCTCTGAAGCGTCGGGTATTGGATATTTGCGTATTGATTGCTGAAAATTTAGACTGATGTTCGAATCATCCGTTAAAAATTATTAAACATTGATCGCGGGACACCGATCACCGTGGATGCCTGCGAACGCCTGAATTATAACCGTTATGAAGACATAGGTTGCCACTGTTTTGGTGACCATCACACCTTCCACCGGATGCACCGGACGGACGTTTTATTGGAAAAAAAGAGAGGACCCGATAAGTGTTTTCAAATTGAATTACGTAACTGGATATCATTCTGAAACTTGATATCAAGACTTGAGTCATAGTGTTGACCTCATGAACATCTGCAAATTGCTCAGTTCGTTTCTTGTTTTCCGAGTTGCTAGCGGACTTCATATCGGATTTTCCGTTGTTTAGATGCGAAGACCGATTGACCGATGTTTCTTCGCGGAATGCCGCGATCTATTGCTAAACTGAGTGTGGCTTTGACTCTTTAAAACTGGTTTATCCACCGTTGCTGACACCTCTGAAGTGTGATGTTTTTCGGAACATACTGATTACATCTCTTTCGAAGCGACATCCATACCACTGTACAAATTTTGGATATTGGATTATTAAATGAAACAATTGGATAAATATTCTCAAAGGGGAATTTTTGCCATCATGACTGATGAGCTTAATATCACCCAGTGGTTACCTCTATAGCTTCAGATTATGGTTATGTTTTCGGATACCTCAAAGTTGCATTGATCCTGCACACTATCAAGTTTTGAGTTCAGTTATCAGTTGCGGAAAAGAGGGACTCTGTTAATATCTTTAATGGGAGTATTACAACTGTTTGTAGTGATCGTTGGTTTGATTAACTTTAAAGTAACGGTGCTCTGTATGTATAGCTATCCCACAGATGGGTTTCCTGTTTCGAAGATTTTGCCGTTGCCTTGTTTTGTTTCTTACTCTGTCGTTTTGGTTTGGACCGGATTTCGGGATTGGGAAAAGAGGAGGATTGATTATCTGTTCTGATCCTCTGTTGCATCTTATCAAGATCTGGAGTGTGTTTTGATCTTCCAGTTAGAACTCCGTGATTATAGTCCATTTTGCTGTGCTGACGGACCACGTTCTGATGTTTATATCGGATTACCGGGACATTCGCCAGCGTGTTGAGACCGGAAGCCGAGTGAGTCTTGTTGTGTTCCTAACCATATAAGCTATTGGAGTTTGTTTTGTATGGGCATCTCTTGCTTTTTCCTTTAGTGTGCCGGGATCAGGGTGTCAAATGGCGTAGTTGAATCGTTGCTCCGCCGAGTGATAAATCGTTGGAGTCAATCTGTGTAATATAATCATATGGATCGTGATGGAGTTGTAACTCAATAAATATCGCATGATTGTTGTATTAACAATGGTTCATATATCATAAATTTGTTGTTTCAGATAAAGATATCGTGCCGATGATGACAGGTGTGATCTACTTGTGACTAGCGAAAGATTCTAACAAACCTAAAATAACGATATTTTATTGGATATATCTGCCGATTATAATGTACCACCAGTGGTTTCCATGTTTGATCTTATAAATACAGAGAGTGTATTCCTCAAGTCATCATTATAGATAATGGCGCTTGTGCATGTGAGATCTCTCCGTAGTCTGGATGTGGTCATGGCGCATCGGATCTCGCCATTCTGGTTGTGAAGTACCGATCAGTGGGCTGGTAATGCCGGACGATAACCACCACCGCGGAATCGCAAGTGCGTTGTGTGAATGAAACCTCTTCAGCGTCGAATGGAGAAAGCCAGGCGGACAATAGGCATACCTCGGGTTGAGATAATGTTTCTCAATTTCTTACTTTCTTAACGTGAAGTAAATCAAAAGTGAAGCGTGGAAAGGGCGATCGCGAAACTGGGGTGAGGATTTCGAGTGCCTCCACTAAGACCACATGGTTTTGGAGTATAATGGATCATGAGGGGTATAACATCAAAGAAACGGGTTGAAACTCTGATGGAGTGTTGAAAGAACGTGGAAGTCGGATGTAATCCACAAATGATGGGTTATCCGCCTTTGTGGCATCTTGTGACCGGACTCGAGTAAGAACTGGTGGAATCACGGGAATCCGCGGATAAGTCGGAGTGTGGGATGTTGCGGGTCGAGGTGTCATCTTCGCGTTTGTATCCGGGGATCACCATAAACAAGCCATCTGTTCCGTACGAACAATGATATTGGGATCTTGTTATACCGACGTTGGCGCGTTGTATTTGCGGTTGAGATAGTATCTCGACCACCTGACATTCTTTCGCTATCGCGACGATGTTAATATGAAAGGTTGAACCGAGATGTTCTTCTGCGAGATGTGTTGTTGGAGAAGGAGACGGGATTGCATGAATCATTTGCGAAGACCTGTTTGGACGAACTTCAGTTCGCGTGTTGTTTTGCAGCAAGATGTTGTGATAACTCTTGGGACTATGGTAATATAGCCTTGTATATTTTTTAGTACGGATAAATGGGCCCGATTGGGTCACTTTTACTCATAAATGGACCCCGTGTTGTCATTGTATTATATTGGGCCTTGAATGGGTCATGTTATTGTATATCCTACATGTTGTATTTTGGGTAGAGCTCCCCGTACAAAAGATATTGTCCAATTTTTATTAAATTATGGGTCCCGGTAAAGGGGACACAACAATATGGTATCAGGTTACTCAACATCTACAAGTTTTTCGCTAGTTGACGGTTGGTCAACGGACCTGCAGGTTTTGGTAGTCACGATTTGGGAGCGATCTCTGGACATAGGTGTCGAGACTCGTAAAAGTTTGTGTGTGCCTTACTTTATTACAATTATTTATATTCACTTTACACACACTCGGTTGACCAAGTAGAGTCGAATGCAGAGCCTGTCGGGACTACACCCGCAGTTCAAAGCATCACGGGAGGTGGTTAAGAACACACCTCATATATACGAAAACAAACAATAATAATATGCAATCCCCCATTCTACCATCCTTTACTTTCTAGACTAAAAACTAGAAATTTTTTTTAAAATACTTTCCTTCATTTAATCACAAATTAACTATCCCACAAATAGGTACATGTTTGATATTCACATCTCTTTCTTCTAATTTTTAACTTATTGTTATTTTTTTTTCCATTCCTTTCCTTTATAATGCCCATTTGTTTTCTGTGTTTGTTTGTATTTTTTTTTTATCTTATTGTTAACTCTGTAAAATATTAAAATTAAAATTTTCAATTGATAGGGTACTCAATCATTATGAATTGTTTGAAACTATGGAGTAGCGTAAAATTCTCGACAAACACTACAGCTCGATATAATTTTTATTAACCTAGAATGGTAAGCAATGTGACTCTTGTTAGATTAATTTGATAAGCATGTCATATTACAATTTTAATTGTGTAATTGTGCATGTTAATTATGAGCCATTTATGAGATGATTTAATAATATTAATTAGATTTGTGAGCACATGATTTTATCTTACTCCATTGCTTTGGTAAGCTTGGACCAAAGCCCGGTTGTTCTACCTTATGCTCTCTATATATAAATGTAAATAAAACCTAAAATTTGACAGAGTTTAGTGCCGGGCACACACTTTTGGGGAAAAGGTGATAGGTGAAAATGTGTGCTATATAATGTGTACACCTATATGCGCAAGTGCATACGTCACCTCAAGTAATATAATGAAAGTAAAGGTATCGTCCCACGAGGAATTGAGTTACTAAGTATCGACTCTATTCTAGCCTAGGCTCTATTTGGATGGTTGGAAATATATAAAAGGATCTAGATTATACTACTAAGCATTCATGAAGACTTAATTAAGACTAAAAGGCCTTGAGGGCATAGATTTCACTAAACAATTATGTATGAATCTCTCAACCCAATTAATCAATATTTATTTCATCATGAAGATGGCAATTTGCTGAATGTCTATGCGAATCTCTCTCAAGCATCGACACACTACCCTTAGGACCAGGTATTTTACATCTCTACTCAACCCTAGATTTCTAAAGGCGCATTAAACATAAGAAATCCTAATGCCACACCTAATCTCATTTATATCTCTATCTCATGATAATTAGATGGTAAATCATGCATTGTCTAATTTTAACTCACCTCTCAAAATCTTGAATCAAACACAAATTCATGCAAATGTGCTAAATACCTACAAGCATTAAGATCAAATGAAATACTCTAACATAAATATGGAAATAAAACATAAATAAATAGAAATTAGAGATTCATACAAATATGTTTTGGCTGCATGCAAACTAAGAAAAATAACTAGAACAAATGGAAGAAATACAGCAATAAAAATAAAGAGGAAAACAGAAAAGGGGAGAAAAGAAGCAAATCTGGCAGAGGATCTTCCTTCTTCTCTTCTATCTTCTTCTTCTTTTGCTTCTTCTTCTTCTTCAAGTCTTCTTCTTCTCCCAATAACTAAAAGTAAACCCTAGAGGAGGGTGAAAAATCTTAAAGAGGGAGGAACCCCAAGAGAGGGCCTCCCTCTTGTCGAATTCGAGCCTCCAAATAGTGCCCTTACGAACCCCCTAAAATGCCCTAATTTGATCCCTTTATGCCAAAACCAAGCGAGCGAAAGAAATGGGCTTCGACAAAGAAAATGGGCCTTGGCATCACGCTGTAGCTTGATGGAGCTGGCGCTACGGCGTGGCAAAAAATGGGAAGCTGCTGGAGGAGAAGAAGCCAAACCACGCTGAAGCGTGAAAATATCGACGCTATAGCGTGTTTTTAGGCTTTTGCCTAGAATTTCCTTTTTTTTTATTTTTTTTTTATTTTTTTGCATCCTTCACTCCTTTCATAACTTCTTCATCTGGACTCTGAATCACGTAATCTTGGTATCTACGGAAAGCCCTTGGAGTCAAGAATCTGATCATGCCAATGAGGGAGCCATATAATGTAAGACCCGAGAAAATTCCAATTTCTGGAAAAATGGCAAAATCGTAATTTTGGTCAAGACCCGAAATTTTTCTAGATGTTGGATGATGAAACGGATTTCATCGTTGAAATCGTCTCACGAAATCTAGCTAACACGCCGAATTTCATTGAATTAAAGCGTCGGGATTTGCACGTTTTCGGGCATCAGTGTCGGAGTGCAAATAAAAACATTTGATATTTGATGTGACAAAATTCACATATAATATGTACTCATGTGACACATATTGCATGAGTAGAGAAATGATGGAAATTGACGGCCTAGATAGTGCCAAGTGGCAAAAATCTAGAGGCAGGGACATATATGGCATTTTAGGAAAGTTTAATGAGGAAGATGACAAAATAGTGTATAGTGGTCATCTTCCTCCTTCAAAAAGGAGACAAATTGGCTGGAACGGATGGGAGAGATGCAGAGCATGGGTTTTGTGATTTTATTTTAGAGAGAGAGTACCTTCTCTCTAAAATCCCGGGCGATCGGACCGTCGGAATTCTTTGGGCCAAGAAGCAAAGCGATTCTACGCAGCGAGGGCTTCGCGTGGGTACCGGATTTAAGGAGTTTCGACAAACTCCGTGAGGTAGGGGTTTCATTCTACTTGAAGTTACACTTTTTTTAAGTGTTTTGTGGATGATTCGGTTGGTTGAGGTCTTGAATGGCCGTTTGATGGGTCCTAAAACTTAGGACTGAAGTGTTAGAATTTATAGAACCCATTTGGGCAGTTCGTGACAGTTCACGGACTGCTTGGGCATGTTGAGTGGATTTATTCAATAAATTCATGATTTGGTGTGTATGAGGCCGGAAATGGCCATGGAATTCGGGTTCGAGTGGGTAGATGTTGGATGTTGGCCGAGTGAGCGATGGCCGAGGGGTTTCACTTTGTTCATGTGAATAGTGTTTGCGAATTGAAAATTTTGTAGAAATTGTGTGTATGGTTGAGTAATTCAAATTGGTGCTCGTGTTTGATAAATTAGCCATGAGCTAATTTTTTGGTGTAATGGATTGTGAAATTGCATAACATGTTTGTGTGATTTAAATTATGTAAATATATGCATGATGGTATATTTGCATGTGTTGTATATATTGTGTGAAATGGCATAATGCATTTCATATGCACTGGGTAGCCTAGAAATTAGGTGAGTGCATGACATGAACAAAATTGAAAGAAAAGCAGCGTTTTGAAAGAATTTCACGGGATGAATTCGGAGGAGCGGGTTGGGAACGATCCAACACATCATTTAGGATGAGGACAAATGGCCCATTTCGGAAGGGTTCTCAACACATTCGCCTCGGAGGGTAGTCATATATTTTTACGATAGCCCGGTGTATGGTTTACCGAAAACAGAATTGTTTGAAAATGATTATGTTTTCTCATGCGTGAAGCAGGCAAGTGTGAGGTCGAGTGAGGACTCGGAAATGGGTTAGCATGTAGACATTCAAGTAGGATCATGAATTTGCTTGAATGTGTGTTTATAGGAGCATTGCATATGCATAGGTGGAGGAGTAGCCCATTTAGGGTGATTCCCAGCTGCGGGCATTAGCGCTCGCCTGTCGAGACATATTTTCGGGTCACGGGAGTGTGCGAGGAGACGACTCATCTTAGAGGCCGATTTTGAAGAAAGCCGGGTTGTGGCTTTGATGGTTTGATGTTTTTGGATAATATGTATTAGAATTATAGATTTTAATATGTATTGGTATTAAGAGTAATGTATAACTCTTGAACCATGTGAGATAGTTGGTTGGTTATGTTTGATGAGTTTTGGTTGGGATAATGTTGTTGTGAGTATTAATGCGGGGAACTAAGTGGCTACATTTTACTCATTATAATTGTATATGAGACCACAATGGTCATTGGCCCATTTGGGACGGAGTTTTGTATTTGGGTAGAGCTCCCCGTACAAAGGAGACTTTGGCTGATTTTCGTGAATAGTGTCGGGTTACGAGCATTCCGCAGTGTCCATGTGAGGAGTTGGCCAGTGATCAGCGGACACTGGTTGGGGCGTCACGGCAGGTATTAGAGCCCTGGGTATCACGAATACCTAGGGATTGAGGGCTTGGGCTTAGGCCATAGTCGTGTAAGAACATCACCACTCGGTGTGGCTCGATGTTAGGTTTAGGTATGAGATTACCTAGGAAATCACGAGACAAAACTAGGACACAACATGCATTGTTTGGTGTGTTTGGTGTGTGATTTGATGCTTAGTGTGAAATATATATATACTATATATATATATATATATATATATATATATATATATATATATATATATATATATATATATAACATGAATCATGTGTTGTGATTGGTTTGTGTGCTTGATAGGTAGCACATAAGTGTTAGAAATTTTTTGGGAGTTTTACGATTATATGGCCGAAAAGAAAAAAATAATTATAATTTATTTGGTTTAGAGGTGAAGAAAATAATTTTCTAAGGTTTTACAGGGTGTAAAACAGAAGAAAAGTGAATAAAATAAATTTTTATAAATTTTTTTTAGTGTTCTGGAAAATGAAAAAAAATATATATATGTATATCTCTTTTATTAGTCTCAAATCGCACGAAAATAGTGAAAAAAATAATAATGGAAACGAAAAAAAATTTGATGGGAGCGGGTTTGAAGTTCACTTCCCAATTGTATTGCAAGAGAAGGGGTTTTGTTGTGCAATATGAGGTGTATTGCAAGTTTGGCAAGGCTTGAATGGCTGGTTTTGTGTTGCAATACAACAATTGTATTGTGATAAGGGCTATAGTCAGGCTGGGAAGTGTATTGCAATAGGGAGGCTGAAATTGTATTGCAATAGGAGGAATTGTATTGCAAGAAGCTAGGCTGCAAGGCTGGTGAGGGAATTGTATCGCAATACAATAGGGTGTATTGTGACATGAAGCGACTGGGCATTGGAGAAGCTAATGTATCTGATTTATTGTAATGTTGAAATTTGGTTTTGGGTTGGGCGTTAATATCGCAGCTACTAGGTGTATTGTAATGAGGGCAAGGGAAAAGGGTGGGGGTGTGTTTAATACAACCTGACCGGCCCGAACATGTGACAGTGCAGCGTACGGTAGCGATGGTGGCTGCGTCACAACGACCAAGACTGCGCGATCACGTAGGCAGAAGGGTATTACGGCGGGGTCGACCACGACAGTATTTGGGCGCCACGGCCGCGACCAGCGGCGCTGTACCGTAACCAGTGAGATTTGTATTGTGCACATAGTGCATGACCCGATTTTTGACTCGATACTATTTAAGTCCTTGTTTGAATACTATTCATGGACCTTGTTTATCCACGAAAAATTTTCGAAAAAAAATAAAAAAATCAAATAAAGAGACAAAATTTTGGAAAAATAAAATTTTAAAATATTTTCATTAATAAAAATGATTTGATATGTTGAATTAGTTGACTTGCATTGCTTAGGAATCTGAGGGACATAGTATATAGTATATTCTGAGCATGATTAGTGTCTCGAGTGTGTTTATGTCTTAGAATCTTGCATTGTATTTAACTTTTCATTGAAGCGTAGATGGCTAGTAGAGGATGAGGCATTAGAGGCGTCCGCAGTGCGGTGCGGCGCCACGATTATTTGATCCGCGAGTACTGTTGTTTGTAGTATTCTTGGCCAGTGCTTCTCGCCTGTTTGAGTATAGTAGGTAGTCAGGGAGGTCCGAGTAACCTCCAAAGGTTTAGGGCACATCATCCTCCGACATTCACAGGGGAAGGAGATCCGAGGGTGGTAGACCATTGGTTGATGCGGGTTGAGAAGGTGTTAGAGGCTATGGAGATTACCTCTTTCTGATCGGGATAGACTAGGCTGCGTTCCGGCTACGAGGTGAGAGACTGAGTATGGTGGAAATGGGCGGGACCTCTGGGAACTGGGGCAATGACATGGGCGAGTTTCGAGGCCCATTCATGGGTAGTACTTTCCAGTCTTTGAGGCATGCGAAGGCTCAGGAGTTCCTAGAGCTGAAGCAGGGGACAATGAATGTGATGGAGTACGTGGCTAAATTCTGGACCCCAGCGTTTCTTGTGAATTATGTGTACGGATATGGCCCAGAGATTGAGAATGGGCTGAAGTTGTCCATTCGGAGGCGGGATCGTGGGACCGCCTGCGGGACATGGACTCCATGGTTGGGACGACCCGACCGAAGAGAGATCGAGATGGTCGAACCTCGGGATGCGGGTGTTGGTAGCAAGAGGGAGGATCAACCTTCTTCTAGTTCGGGGAAGAGGTAGAAGACTTCTGCTTCACACGAGTTTCAGGACCAGGGCCAGGATTGGGCATCTAGTCAGCTAGGGCAGATGATATATTTATACGACAGCACAGGCATGAGGCAAGTTGCTGAGGACGGGGATCCCAGTGTTAGGTGTGTGATCCCAGATTAGGCTTTGTAAACATGAGGAGTGTCGCAGTTCATTCCTCAGCTGGAGTGCGGGTGGAGGAACGGTTTCGATTGCGGGGTGCTATACAAGCACTTTCGGCAACGTGGGTGGGCAGAGAATTCGGATTAGTGGGTCGAGTCAATTACATGGGCTCACAGGTCAGGACTTCTAGTCGGGCAGGCGAATGATATATTTATTTATGTTGGCGGCTTGGGCATATGGCGAGATTGTCCTAAGAGGCGGAAGGTCTCATGGTACTACAATTTGAGCATCTGGAGCGGCCAGGATAGGTAGGGTACGTTCCTACTCTTGCACTTGTTTACTAGAGTAGCGTTTAAATTAGATGCATCATATTCATTCATTAATGCATCTTGTGTGATAGAAGTGGGCTTAGAGGTTGAGGCCTTTAGAGAAGTCAGATGTAGATGTTCTTCCCTAGGATGTGGGGTGAGAGTTGACCTGATAGGTCGGGATTATGAGTGAGAGATCTCAGAGATTCTGCTCATGGTGGACCCCCGGGATTGGGTGTCATAGTATGGCATCATTGCGTTCGTGTGCACGGTAACATTGCGTCGAGTCGGGTGTGGGTGCACGGTATGGTCATTCACCACTCTTGGTGAGTGTGAGTTGAGTTTGTCTTTGGGACTCGATCGATGAAGACCCTCATAGTTAAGATCGGAATGAAGAGTAAATAAAGTGTATTTAGGCAAAACAAGAAGGGGGCCGTTAATCCCCTAAGGTGAGAAGCTTTGGAGTTAGGGTGAAGGGAGACTGTGATAATATCTTAGGAAAGATCCTGTGTGGGTGTAGGGCAGGGCAGAGTATCAGAATTTACGTGTGGGTGTAAGAGACACAGGAGATATCCCAAATTTACGTGTGGGTGTAAGGGCGGGAGCTATCAGAATTTAAGTGTGGGTGTAAGGGCAGGAGATGTCCCGGTACGTGTGGGTGTAAGGGCCTGAGGTGCTATCCCAATTTACGTGTAGGTGTAAGGGCAGGTAGGAGAAATCGAAATTTTCTATGTGGTGTAAAGACCCGTGGAGTTATCCGGGTATGTGTGGAGTGTAAAGAGACCCGTGGAGATATCGAAATTTTGTGTGAATATAAGAGGCTTGAAGTGTAGAAGAGTTATGTTAGAGATGAAAACACGCTTAGTCGAGTTATCACATAGACTTAGAGTTGGTGATAGAGTCGGGAGTGACTCGGGGAATGAAAGAACACGGACATGGATTTATCACGTGAGCTTAGAGTTGGAGTGATAAGTCGAGTGACTCGAGATTTGGTGCCCTTTGGAAATTGCATTGGGTGTTGTTGGTAGACGGGGCTCGGTATATGGATGTCATTCATGACATGGACTAGGTTGACGGTCCATTGGATTGTCAGTGATTGTGACCTTGGGGTCGGCGTTTTACCAAGAAGAGGTATGGGGTTACGTTGTGTGGATTATATACAGGCGTTAGAGGACATGCTATGAGCATGCGTCTTTGGATCATGGGAGTAAGCTGGAGAAGTAGTGCCATGAGTGAGTCATACAAACAATAGTTGTCAGTAGTATATGAATGCTTTATATGAGGCATTGTATGGGAGGTCATGTAGATCATCGTTATGTTGGATCGAGAGTGGGAAGGCTCATCACTGGTCTTGATCGATTAGGGCACCCTCCTCCAGAAGGTGAGGCTTGTCACGACGGCGTCTTCCTCATGGCTTAGGCGGCGGAAGGCTATCTTTGATGTCTGACGTCGACATAGAGTTTGGAGTTGAGATCTTGCGTTTTCTTGAAGGTGATGCCTAAGAGAGGAGTGGTCAGGTTCGGCAAGTGTAGGAAGCTATCGCTGAGGTTTATTGGGATTTTCGAGATACTCGAGAGGGTAGGCACTGTTCGTGGGTTGGCTTCCTTGACATGTTAGGTGTCGCGAGGTGTTTCACGTCTCAGGTGCTCGTATCTCGGAGCCCGACTCATGTGGTGGATTAGAATGATTGAGGTTGATGATGGGACCTTCGAGGAGGACCGGTGTGCGACTGATGTCGTGATCGGGTTTCTTGATAAGACCATGAGGTAGTGAAAGGCGTATGGCGCCCATTTATGGAGTGAAGGAGTCAACGTGGGAGCGTGGGGACACGATCACGGGGCCACACCTATCACATATTGTTTAGGGATGAAGGTGTAGTTTAGTCGTTTAATATTTTAAATGTGAGTTTACATGCATGGTAGAGTACGTTGCATACATGTATGTGTGTTATCAGTGTCACAAATTTAAAGACGAAATTCGCACCAGAGAATGTAGGGCAGAAAATTCCAATTTACGGAAAAGGGCAAGTATTAATTTGGTCAAGACCGAAATTTTTTAGATCTCGGATGACGAAACGGATTTCACCGTTGGAATCGTCTCGTGAAATCTAGCTAACACGTCAAATTTCGTCGAATTCCGAGACATTTGGGATTTGCACGTTTTTCGAGGCACAGAGTATCGGGTACCGTAAAATGATATTTGATGTGACAAAATTCACATATAACATGTACTCATGTGACACATGTTGCATGAGTAGAAATGATAAATGAGCGGCCTAGATAGTCTTCAAGTGCTTCAAAAATGTAGAGCGGGGACATAGATGGCATTTTAGGAAAGTTTAATGAGAGATGACAAAATAATTATAGTGGTCATCTTCCGCATCTTCAAAAAGGAGACAAATTGGCTGGAACGGATGGGAGAGATGCAGAGCATGGGTTTTGTGATTTTCTTTTTAAGAGAAATTACCTTCTCTTCCCAAAATCCGATGATTGGTAGTAGGAATTCTTCGGACCCAGAAATGGCTTATTCTGCCTTGGTGGGCAGCGTGGAGTCTGGGTTTAGGAGTTTCGACGACTCCGTGGTAGAGGTTCATTCACTTGAAGTTACACTTTTTTTTTAAGTGTTTGTGGATGTTCGGTTGGTTGAGGCCTTGAATGGCCGTTTGATGGAATCCCCAAACTTAGGGCCCGAAGTGTTAAATTTATGGAACCCATTTAGGCGGGTTCATTGGCCAGTTCACGGTGCTTGGGCACATGTTAATTGGATTTATTCAATAAATTCATGATTTGGTCGTATGGGGCGAGAAGTAATGTGGAATTGGGTTCACCAAGTGGAACCGATGTTGGATGTTGGCCAGTGACGTGATAGCTTGGGGTTTCAACGTTCATGTGAATAGTGTTTGCGAATTAATTTTGTGAGAAATTGTGTATGGTTGAGTAATTCAAATTGAATTGTTCATGTTTGTTAAATTAGCCCATGTGAGCTAATTTTTGGTGTAATGGATTGTGAAATTGCATAACATGTTTGTGTGATTTAAATTATGTAAATATATGCATGATGGTATATTTGCATGTGTTGTATATATTGTGTGAAATGGCATAATGCATTTCATATGCACTGGGGTAGCCTAGAAATTAGGTGAGTGCATGACATGAAAAATTGAAAGAAAAAGCAACGTTTTGAAAGATTTCCGCAGGATGAATTTTTCGGAGGGTAGGGTTGGGAGACGGTCAGCCAGTCGTTTCGGGATGGGGACCGTAATGTTTAGGAAGGTTCTCAACACATTCGCCTCGGAGGGTGATCATATATTTTTTACCGATACTTCGGTAGTATAGTTTCGAAAACAACAAGAATTGTTTTGAAAATGATTATGTTTTCTCATACATGGCTTAGGCAAGTGTGAGGGAGTCGGTGAGGACTCGGGAAATGGGTTGGCATGTAGACATTCAAGTAGGATCATGAATTTGCTTGAATGTGTGTTTATAGGGCATTGCGTATGCGGCTTAGGTGGAGAAATGCTTGATTTAGGGTGATTCAGTCTTGGGCATTAGCTCACCCTATCGAGGAACATATTTTTAGGTACGGGGGCGTGCGAGGAGACGGCTAAATCTTAGAGGCCAGATTTTGAAGAAAGTCGGAGTTATGTCTTTGATGGTTTGATGTTTTTTGGATAATATGTAATTAAATTATAGATTTTTAATATGTGTGGTATTAAGAGTAATGTATAACTCATGAACCATGTGAGATAGTTGGTTGGTTATGTTTGATGAGTTTTGGTTGGGATAAAATGTTGTTGTGAGTATTAATCACGAGGGCTAAAGTGGCCAGTTTACTCGGTATAATTGTATATAGGATATAAATAGTGGTTGTTATTGAAGCTGACTGGGATAGGTTTTGTATTGGGTGGGCTCCCGTACAAAGGGACTCTTGCCGATTTTCATGAATAGTGTCAGTTAGAGCATTTACGAATATTCCTTCGGGTTGAAGGTGTGGCGCTAAATCGAGTGTCAGTTGATACGATCAACTCGCGGGAAACACTCGTGAATTTAGTTGGCCCGACATCTCAATCGGGCGAGAGTCTCCTTTGTATGGAATCTCTAACCAAGCTTCTATTCAACAGTTCATCTCGGCTATATCCATGAAATCGCTGACCACTTGGGCCTGAGCTAATGCCGTCCAATGAGTAACTATATTAAATATTTGAGTTAAGTTCACTCTTATACAACACATATTAAAAGTTTAAAACATTCTAATACATATGCTACATCATAAAACCAAGTACATCCTGCTTTCTTCTAAAGCGGTCTCTATGATGAGCAGATCTCGCAAGTGCTCACATTGCACAGAGTAAATATTCATGACAGGGTGAGCTATCGCCCGAGTGGTGGAATCACCCTAATGTTACTCTCGATAGATATCCAATTAAGCTGCACTCCGAGTAAATGCATGTCCTGCTTAAATGTCTAAATATACGTTCACATGTCTCGAGGTCCTCGCGAGCTCCCTCACACAACTGCTAAACGTGTGAAAATATCATTTTCAAACACTTGTTGTTGGCGAAAAAATACACTGCAGAGCGTGTCGACTACAGACGTGTGGAAGAACTCCCGGGTCATGGTCTCATCGAAAATGACTCTGTTGGACCATCTCTAACCCGGAATGGAAAATCATCTTGTGAGATCCTTCTGTAACCATGTTCGTTTTTCGAGGAGAAAATTCATGTCATGCACACATACACCTAATTTCTAGGTTTTCCCCGATACTGTAAAGTGAATTATGTCATTTCAACACACAATATATCAATATATTAATTATGCAACATTCTCAAAATTTTCCAATTCACCACATGTAATTCCTAAGCAAATACCGATCATCACAATTAGCTTATTTGGGCAAATCACAATCCTGGAAGTCTCAATGGCCCATACACAAAATTATATTCCATATAATTAGGTAAATCACAATTTCATCTCAATGGCTCTACACACAATTTATTATATAAATTATGACACAAACACCAATCAGTCCTAAAAAGCTGTCACGAGTTCTCATTGGGTCCCAATTTGTTTCAAAAAATTCCAACAGGTCGGTCCAATGTTGGGACCCGTTAAGCGATCACGGCCTCAAACCAACACAAGCATTTACAAAATACTTAAGCGAGGGTAAAACAAGTAGGATAAAACCCTACCTCACGGAGTTTGTCAGCTCCTCAAAACAGTGCCCGTGTAGTCTCGATGTGTGGAAACTACCTTCTTGGCAGAAAAGATAAACGATCGATACTTCTAAATAGAGAGAAGGTGTTCTCTCTCTAAAGAATCACAAAATGTCTAGCTACTTTGCATCTCCCCTGTTTACCACGATTTTCCTGCTTTTTCTTTTCTTCCTTTCCCTCTAGATTCTTTTTATTTTTATTCCTTTTCTCCTTTCTTTTCTTCCTTTTTCTTTTCTTTTCTTTTCTCATTTGCTCATTCCCTTCCTTTCTCCCCATTTCCTCCTTTCTCTTTGCATTTCTCTCCTCCTTTTTGGAGCATTGACAGTATGGGTCAAAGGAGGAAACTTCCTCCTCGTTGCCTAGCTCATACCATTTGTGTGGTCCACACATTTCCTTCCATTTTCCTTATTTCTTAATTCTTTTTTGTGCATCACACACCTGTGGCTGTTGTGAGCCATTGACACAATGAACCATGGCTCTTGCCAGAGTGTCACACTCTTAAGTGCCATGTGACCTCCCTTACGCTATGTGGAATTTGACACGCACGCCTCAGCGTGAAATCCACAATGAAGTATCGGAATCGAGCTAAATTCGTGGTAGCTGATTCGGCGAGATGATTTCAACGGAGAGTCGTTTGTCATCCAAGATCTAGAAAATTTCGAATTTTAGAAATTACGATTTTGCCTTTTGAGAAAATTTGAATTTTCTTGGATCTTGTGAAGGGTAGTCAGCGGACACCCGATTTGGGGTGTCACATATGGGACATCACCGCTAGGAAAAATGATCGTATGTTGCAGCCTCACATTTTGCATGATGACTAGGGATGGCATCGGTCCGGATTTGGATCAGTTTTCAAAATCCATATAGATCCTAAATAAAATAATATATCCATATCCATATCCCATATCCATATCTGCGATAAAAAAATCTGAAATCCATATCCTATCCATCAGTTTGGGTTATTCTCACGGATATCGGTTATCCATGGAAACACTAGACATATTTTTAACCTATGACACTAGTTATAACTTCATGATTCATAAATTTAGGAATATAAACTAAAGTCTAAAGTTAATAAACATCACCAAATCAAACTACTTTTGTCGTATTCAACAAAATGAAATTTTCTAGACAATATAGTGGTTCTTAAAATATAGGTAAAAAGTGAAAAATGAGGCAATTGAATTTTAGTGAAAACTTGGAAGAATGAGAAAATAAATAAAACAAAATAAAAGAAATAATGTAAGAAACCAGGTCATAGATCCAGATGATCCCACCAGTGGTGTAACTTCGAGGAAAATCATACCTCGTGCTAAAAGAATATATCTCAACATTTTATGTGTCAAAGTTAATTTCCATGATGTCTGAATCACGGAAAAAAAATCAATGAGACATTCTAAAATTTAGTTTTAATAATTTATTACTCAATAAAACATATCTGATGTGTGTTTGGGTAACAGGGGACATTCAAAACTTTGATTTGTTTCATCTACAAACTACTTTACAAAAACCAATAATTAAAAAATCTAAGAATGGTATAATTATTGGAAATTAAAAAAAAAAGTATTACAAACGGGTCAAATCAATTTTTAGTCTAAATCCCTGATAAATGGACAAGTTGAAAATAAGATTACAAGAAAAATGTTACTTTCTATGGCTCCGGATACATTTATTATCACAACTACAATTTACTTTACAAGCAGGTCTCCTTTCCTTTTCTTTATTTTTTTTATTTGGTTTTAAGGAATTCAAAACCATCATTACACCATTTACAAAATAATAGGTATTATCATGATTTGTAGCAAATATTTCCCTTGCAATCACGATTAATAACATTTTTATTCTCTAAACAACCAAGCTACAACACATTCTCCACAGTACTTGCATGTTAATATTATTATTATTATTTTTTAATTCCACTCATGGAACCAGCACTAGACTTAATATTTCTGACCTTCAAACATAGTGGAATCTCAGCATTTAAAGCACAAGCATGATGAATCTCAACATTTAAGCACAAGCATGATGAATCGATCTGTATTCAGGAACATGATATATGTATTTTAGATTGGTAATGTTAAATGATGCAGCACAATGTCTCTTACAATGGGTATAATTAAGCTACTCGATCTAAAATAAAGAAAAAGCGAGAATACAAATCACTAACACAGCCGAATGTTATGAAGGAATAGATCAAGAGTTACTTTAATGCTTTGGCGTGATACGAACTACAAGCTTGTTTGAGATTTCCTGACGACAGTCCCGGAATGAGTGTTTTCTTTATAAATCAAGGCCGGTTTTTTTTCCGGATGTGCAAGTGGTGCCTTTATACTTATGCTAAACCTTTAGAAGTATAGACTCATTTTCTATATATCAGCGGGCTATCTTGGCAAAACCACTCTTCGTCTGTCTTCCCTTCTTTCTTCCTCCTTTATATTAGATTAAGATTTATACTTGACGGAGTATTAGGTTAGGGTTAGTGTTGTTTGATTAGGACTTTAAAGTGGTAATTAAAATTTCAATGTCGAATTAAAATTTGTGGTGTTACATTAAGGTTAGGGTTCTTGGGACAAAAATCACGAGGCCCGAGAGGTGTAGTGTGGACTTTCCTCACGCTTTCGAGGGAGATTAATCGACTAAATGCTGCAGTAGGGCGAGATGGAGCCGGTCATTAAAGAGTTTAAAGAGTCACAAGTTTTAATTCTTATATCTAACGGGAGGGCTTCAGCCATCAGCGACTATCAGTCTCTTGGGTGATTCCAAGAATAGCTGAAGCTCAAACATCTTGGAAAGATATATCCAGTCCACAGCTAGGAAGGAATAATGAAGACGTGGATCGATGTAATTTGTATAGAGGCTTATCAGCAAATTAGGGTTTGTGTTATTTACAAGTTGATTCTTGTTAAGTTAGGGTTTCTGATATTAGCATATTCACGTTAGGATTACAAATTACAATTAGGACTAGTTTATAATTTATAATGTTATTTGTTAAGTTTGAGTTTGTTATTCTGTTTTATTATTCATTTCTAACTTTACTAATTAAGTTTTTAAAAAATAGCCACAATTAAATGTTTGGAATTAGTAATGTGAGATCATATCATATTATATAGTGTTATTACAAGTACAATTAAATTTAAATATTGTATGGATATTATAACATTCAAATAATTAATGTATTACGTTGGGAGTCGGATGTAATCCCGAGTTTGGGATGGATACTAATCCATGTCCAATCCATATCCATTCAAAAAGCGGATTTATCCATATCCACCTCGGCTATCCAGTCAGCGGATTTTCCTCTTTGTTTGGATCGGATCGGGTGAGGAAATGGACTCACGGACACATTTACATATCTCTGGCCAGTGACTTTGTCGATTTTTCTTCAATTTGGCTTGTTTTTACTCAATGGTTGGCCTAATCACAAAGGCGAGAAATGAGCGTGGAAACTTATTTATATCTTGAACTGCAAAACTAAGCAAAACATAAGGATAAAATGAGTATTTAAGATACTCATCAAAAGGAAAGAACTATCTTCAACCCTAGCTTTTCTCTGATCTCATCTCTTACAAATTTGGTAGACAAATGACAACCAATAATTTCGAATCCATATCAGATATGTTTTCTACCTAGTAAGAATTGATATGCTCTATTGTTTCAATAAAGTTATTATTTTGTAATGTATTTATTGGGTCTTTTGATTATTGATCAATTGTTTTGGGATCAATGAATATTCTTGAATTTTTACTAAAATATTCTAACAATTGGTATCAAAGAAACTTTAATTGATATTGAGTTGTAATTGTTTTTTTTGTTTTGTATTTATGAGTTTTTGCTTTGTCTTGCGATTTTTTGGCTTTATTTTCTGCATATGTCCTAATACTCAGCCAGAAAACTGTGATGTGCCGATTCAAAACCATTTAAACAAAAAAAAAAAAAAAATTGTTGCGAGAGTGGTTGGCTCTTTGATTTGCCAAACATCTATGTCAGCTCTATTAGAAAGTCATTCTCTTTTTTTGGTGAGGATTTAATGGCCTTTTTGTAACATCATTCCCCAAAAAAAAAAAAAGATTGACAAATGATGACCCTTTTTTTTTTGTCATATCAAAATCATGTCAATTTTTTTAACAATGACAACATGTTGGGATTTCTCATGCAAATTGTTTTATTTCATGAGGTGGATTGAATCTTTTAGTAATCCCTACACAATAACTTTGGATGAATATATATATATATATATATATATATATATATATATATATATATACTTCACATATATATATATATATAGTTTATTAAATTCAAATCATGGACGATATCGATTAAAATATCAAACAAAAAAAATTAAAATTTTTGTTGTTTGTTTCTTTATATGATTTCTCGGCAAATCTTATGGGAATAGATTAAACTCATTTTATTTATTATTTATTCCTTTGTTCCATTGATTGTTGGAAGGTTTTCGGAAAAGAAATACAATAAATATTCTGAGTTTTGTTTATTATTTTGTTTTTTTGGGGATTTTTATGGGGATATTTTGAATCAAACTTTATGTTTTTTACTTGTTTTTTATTTTCTATCCATTAAACATTAAATTTGGTTATGAACAAAAAAATAAAGAATTTACCCAATTTTTGCAATATTTTCACTAGTTGTTTACATATTGCTTTCTGAACTATGTTTATGCAATTTGAGATTATTTATAGCATAATGTTGTGGAATAAAGTATTTTTCTTGTACTTAGGTAAAATTGAAAGGCTCATGAGATCATATGAACTTGTCTTTCGTGAGTTTGAGCATGTCGGATATTCTTGGAATTGATGTCTCAATTGTAATTTTCCCGTCTTGCGCATCAATTTTGCTAAGATCCAAACGGATAGTGAAGTTGTCTTATCGACGACTTGATTATTTGGTAGGATGCTTAGTTTAGTGAAAAGATTTCACCAAGTGTCATTGTAACACCCCAAATTATACCCTAGTAGTTTATTACATGTTTAGGGTATAATATAGAAATAAAATTACATTTTTGGAAATTAAGTGTAAAGTGGGAAAATGGTTAAATTGGTAATTTGTAAAATAAGGACCCAAGGGTCATAACACAAGAAGATGATATGTTATTGTAGGAAATCGATAAGTTGAGTTGAAAATAATAGAAAGATAAAGGATCAAATGAAAAGGGTTGGGAATGTAGGCCCAGCTCACGATAAAGCCAAACAAGGCTTAAGCCAAGTCAGAATAAAACCCAGGCATGCTTTGAAGGTTAAGTTTTCATTTTGATTTTTGGCTTTGGAGTGCTAGGGCTTACTTACGGTTTGGAGGAGAACCAAATTGTGGTTTGCTTTTTATACTTTGTCTTGGAATACACTTGTTCTTATAAGGAAGAAGTGAAGAAAGGAAGGATGGTTGATTTCAAGAGAATTAAGGTATGGAACCTATATGTATGGATATTATAAGTATAGGTCATGTATGGAAACTATATCAAATCCTCCTTGTCTAAGTTGTGTAGGAAAAATCCTAATAAAAATGTTGTTGGTTGGCATAAGATGAGTTTTGTGGTTTATTTTGAGTTGGTTTTGGTTTGGAAGGAAATTTGCTATGAAAATGGCCAAAACTGGCCATTTATGTTTATACTTTCGACACCTTGCTGGCGAAGGAGTGCTTGCCTAAGTAGTCGGTTAGCCTGGCGAGAACCAGACTTTAGTTTTCCGAACTTCGATCCGGCAGGTGTAGCGATTCGCCGCCTAGGCGCACCTCGCCTAGGCGTAGCATTACTTTGCCTGAGGCGTAGCGCGAATCTGTTTGTTTCTCTGCGTTAATTCTAACAATCATCCATGAGATTAATGGAGGGGACCTAATAAGTGAATGAAAGTGCGTATATGTATAAAGGACTATATAGAAAATGCTCATGCCTACTTTTCTCGGCGATCTGTCGTTGAAGCCCAGAGCATTGTATCTTGCCCCTCATTTATAATGTGATTAAGAACAATATAACAAGCCCAGTAATACATATAATTGCATGCTTCTTGCAAAGGCCGAATAGCGAGATGAATAGGCGCGTCACGATCGGTCTGACGACCTCCTGCTGCATTTTGCTACGACACCTTTGTTACGTGGGCATGCACGTCTCTGTTCAGTACGACGACACTCCTGCTAGTACTACAACACTTCTGTTATGTGGGCATGCACGTCTCTGTTCAATGTGGCCCAGTGATCTTGCATTGTGCTCTGACACCTGTACGTGGGGCGGATCTGTCTCTGTTGATGCTATCTGAAATGCTGTGGGTACCTATTGTGCTACATCCCTCTCATTCATTATTTTCGATCTATACAAGCAAACATTTATATTATAAGAATTTGAATAATGAACATTAATAAAGCATAAGGAATCAGTTATGTTACGCCAATGTACCTACAGTACCATACGTACAAGATCTACATTACGAACTACTCTGAGAGATATGAAAACCTCGAACAAAATTATGTTATGTAAACTACGTTGCAGAATTCTATTATATGTAAACTCTAATAAATCCATTTTGTTATATGTATGTGGACCACCCTAAGTGGTCATATTTATGTTATGTTTCCTACTAAGCTATAAGCTTAGCACGGGTGTATCATCCGTATAGGTACTAAAGAGGACATTACGTGGCGTGCTTTCGCCCGGTGACATAGCATTAGGAGTACACCCGCATGTAGGTTTCTAATTACATTTTCTTGATGTAAATGTAATGTTTGGAATGACATGTTGTTTAAGTACAAGTAAATGGGACTCAAGAATATATGTAAAGGAAAATTTAAACACCACTACAGTGGTAGTATTACAGTTTATGTTATTATGGAAGAATTTATGGATTTAAGGTATGCCAATATGATATTATGATTTATATGACTAAATGGGCCCACCAATATCAGGAAATTAGGTAAAGGAGTCCCAGTCCTACGTGTGGCGTCTCGTCGTCTGCCTAAGAGGGGGATGAGGCATTAGAGTCATGAACCGCACAATTTTACTACTCTTTCGATGGGAAATTAATGCATTTGGTTATGACGGCTGGTGAATTGCTCTTACACATGTATGAGTATTTTTGTATTTTATAGACTGTAGCATTTGGTGACCACTTTTTGTGGATCATTTGGTAAGTCGAAGAATTGAGCAATTTGCATGTCTTTGTTTTACATGTATTTTTGACATTGCTCTCCTGTTTATTCCTCAACTTTGAGCTTTCCTCAGTTCTTTGCTATCACGAAACTTAATGGGACTAATTACAAACAATGGGTTGAATCTCTCACGTGGGTTTGACAATTATGGCCCAGACAGCGCGAGTTGAAACTCCTCCAAAACCCATTGCAGAGAGTTCCGCTAGTGAGAGAAGTTCTATGAGGATTGAGAGTATTACAATAATTGTTGTTTGATGATCATGGAGAATCATATGGAGGATTCAATTTTTGCAAGCGATCCTAAGATTGAAATGTAAGGAGTTTCTTGTTGATATTAATAAAAGCTCAAAGTTTTTTCAAAAGAATTAAGCGAGAAAAATGAGCTATTTGATAATCATTGGGTGAATGTTTGTTTTGAATTCAATGTCATTGATGTGTCATCTGATACTTGGTGGTTAGATAGTTGTGCTACCATTCATGCTTGCAATTCTATGCAAGCGGTGATAAGCAGAAGAAGTCCAACTAGTTTGGAGCAATATGTGTACATGGGAGAAGGTACAAGAGTCCAAGTTGATTTTCTGGGAATTGTTAGATTGCAACTTAGTACAAGAATTTTTTTGGAATTGTAGGATGTGGTGTACATACCCTCGACCAGGAGAAATTTGATATAAATACCTATTTTTGATAGACTTGGATATAGTTTTCTTTTTGGAACTGAAAAAGTTAAATTGTACCAAGAGTCACTATTGATTGGCACTAGAGTACTTTGTGGAAATCTTTAAAGATTAAAGTTGTCTACTTTGCCTTCTATTTCTGCTACCCTTACTATTAACACTGCTAGTAGCTCCAAACGTTTGAGATTGAATGAAAAGTCTTGTATTCTTTGGCACAAACATCTGGGTCATATTTCAAGAAAGAAATTGAAGGGATTAATTAAGGAAGAGATTCTTCTAGATCTTGATTTCTCAGATTTTAATACTTGTGTAGGTGCATCAAAGGGTAAGTCATTACCAAGGTTGATAGATGCCTTAGGGTTATTTTGGTGTGTATATCAGTTTGGCAGGACATTCACTCCTCTTACTATGGGTGGCCACAAATATTTCATCACGTTCATTGATGATTATTCCCATTATGGTTTTGTTGAGCTCATTTGTGAGAAGTTTGACTCTTAGAAAGCTTTGAAAGCTTTTAAAGAAAAATTTGAGCTCCAACACAGGAAGAAGATCAAAGTGGTTCATTCGACGCCAGGTCAGTTTAGGATTGTGATGATATGATGAGGACGGGATGCAACCCTGGACATTTTCAAAGTACCTTCGGGAATGTGGCATTGATGCTCGATGTCTGATGCCTGTACTCATAACATAATGGGATTGCAGAGAGGAGGAATCACATGCTTCTTTATATGGTGCGATGTATGCTTGTTAATTCCTCACTACCTAAGTTCTTGTGGGGTGAAGCTTTGAAAACTGCAGCTTACATTTGAACTAAGTGCCTAGTAAGTCTATTTTTAAGACTATGAGCTATGATCACAGAAAAAGCCTAGTCTTTATCACTTCCATGTTTGGGGCTGCAAGGTGGAAGTGAGACCATACAACTAGAAATCCAAGAAATTTGATCAGATATAAGTGGGTACTTTGTGGTTATTGTGTGGGATTAATAGGTTCTAGGTTTTATTGCTCATCGCACACCATCAGAGTGATTGAGACAGATCGAGTTATTTATTTTGAGGACAATCTTGGTGCAAACGAGACGAGAAATTGTGTTCAAAAAGACACCTAGTTTTTATTCTATACATTGCTTCTGTAATGCAAAATTATGCAAAATTATACCTAGTAGTTTATTAAAGTAAATTTTATATTTTTCCAAAATTAAGTGCAAGAGTGAAAAGGATAAAAGCGGGACTTAATTTAGAAGTCAGGAGTAATTTTTAAAATTAGGACTCAAATGACATAAGTTAAGAAGATTATATGCTAAGATAGAATATTGATAAGTTTGAAGTGCAAATAGAATGAAAATGAAGGACTTAAAGGCAAAGGAGAAAAATTAGGGCCAAATTGGCCTTAAGACCTCAAAATGGCTTATAGGGCTCATTCTCCATTTTGGCTAAGAGAGAGCTAGGGGCACGGTTTGTGGGAAAAGAAGCCATTCCTTGGGGATTTTCCATGCTCAAGTGAAGAAGAAAGGAAAAAAATTTGGTTTAGAAAGTGCGAAAGTTGGGTATGGAATATCTCTTTTGAGTACGGAGAGTATGGAAAATGGTTTGGAGAAGAAGTATCCAGGCTCATCTCTCGCTTTGTGTTGTTTTTGGTTGATTTGAGTTGGTTTTGAGGTTGTTTTGATCTTGTTTTGATTTGGTTTGGAATTGTCCATGGATAAGGACCAACAATGTGTAAAGAAACATGTAGGTATATTAAGGGATTTGCTGTCAATTTTTTTTCTAAAATCCATGTTTTTATTTTGGTCATATCTTGGTCTAGAGACCTCCAAATGGAATGATTCAAATTGGAAGAGAATCCTAAGACCCGGAGCTTTAAATATCCAGAAGACCACTGGGTCAAATTATGGTACTATGAGCCCCGGGTGGAATTCAATTCTAGTTCTCGGTTTGATTGCTTAGACCAGCCTTGAGTGTTTGAGTCATATCTTGGGCTAGGTTGATCCAAATTGAGAGATTACATTTCTGTGTAAACTAGACTTCTTGTAGAATAATTCCCAAGAACGAAGTGTAAGCAAATTCAGCCCCTGTTGTGCCCAAAAATTCTGAGTGAGTTTGAAACACAATTACGAGTTTTGTACGGAGTCTTAGTGTTTAGATTAAAAAGTTGAGTTTTACTCATCAGAGACCGATTGATTCTAATTTTTGTGTAATCTAGACTTCTTGTATAATAATTCCATAGAAGGAAATGTAATCAAATTTAGCCCTTGTTGTTCCAAGAAAATTGTGCAAGTGAAGGTGAAAAATCTGTTTCTAGGTGGGAAGAACATTTCCCATTAATTTGACCTCTTTGGCAAAATCCATTGTTAATGGATGATAGTTATGACTTGAACACATATAATAATATGCTCCAAAACCGTATAATTGTAGGTCTCCTTGAGATTAGATAGTGAATGAATAGGCACGCATGTTTGCTTGACCTCTGTCTGAGTCATTCTGAAACTTGTTTCGTGTGACAATTCGTGTCAATTTGGTACTTGACACTCTGCATAGTCTTTCTACGACACTCTGTTTTCGTGTTGCATGCACGTTTTTTTAGTACTGTACAGTACCTTCGAGTACCTATTGTGATGCGTCCCTCTCATTCATTATTAGTGGTTTATACATGCAAATATTTATATGATAATAATCTGAATAATGAATCATAAGAAAGTAAAGTAATCATCTCTGATGCTATGGAATAATTCAGTTCTTCTCTATAATGTACCTACGGGTACCCTCTTTACAAGATTTTTGTTCTGTACTCCTACGAGAGATATGATAATTATGATATATGAGCCCGTATATATCTTGTAATTGTGGACCACCATGTGGTCATATATGATCCTCCCATTTCCTACTAGCTATTAGCTTAGCACGGTTGTTTCATCTGTGTAGGTACGGAAGAGGACATCCGAGGCATTCCGCATTCACGGAGACGACACTGACATTAGGAGTACACATATGGTTTTGTCTCTGTTCTGTGTAAATGTAAGATTTTGGAGATAGTGGAACATGTGTAAGTATAAGTATATGAGACTCAGGAATGTATGTACATGAATAGTTAAACACTGCCACGGTGGTCGTATTATAAGTTTTATTTCATTATGAATTTATATATGAAATGGGCCCACCAATGTTAGAAAAGCAAGTTAAAGAGTCCCCAGTCTGTGTGGCATCCTCGCGCTTCAGGCTAGGTGAGGCGGCGTCCACTTCCTCTCCGATCTTTAGCCCTATTGTTGACCAACATCTAGTAGCCACTACCAATGATGAACGATTAGGGATGTAGATCCATTATTGGAGATAAGAATATATTAGACCTAGATGTAGTCATGAATATACCCTTGAGGAGGTCAGAGAGGGCGCGTAGGCTCGCAATTTCAAATGACTACATTATCTACTTGCAGAAGCATGAGTATGATATGAGTGATGTATTAGATTTGACTACCTACAAAGAAGCCATTGTTGATCCTTGTCCATTTCAAGTTGATCTGAGTGAAAGATGAGATAGGCTTAAAGTATTCTACGAATAAAGTGTGGAGGGCGGTAGATTTTAGGATGGAAACAGAGACCTATTGGGTGCAAATGAGTGTTTAAGACTAGGCGATGCCAAGGGACAGGTAGAGAGATATAAAGCAAGATTAGTATTAAGGGTTATAAGTTAACGAGAAATTATTGATTTTAAGGGGAAAACTCATCTCTGTGTCCACTAAGACTCTGACGCATTAGCTAGCAGCTGTAGTGGCTCATTTGATTTTGGAGTTGCATCATATGGATGTAAAGGACAACTTTCTTGAATGGAGCTTAGTTGAGGATGTTTACATATCTAACCTATTGAGACAAGGAAATTACACATGGTTTGTAAGCTCTGAAGTCGACATTTATGGTTTTTAAAAGAAAGCGACCTGGCGAATTATCTCAAGTTTGATGAAGTTGTCACCGCCAATGGTTTTAAGGAGAACATCGCCAATCAATGCATATATGTGAAGGTCAATGGGAGCAAATACATATTCTTGGTTTTATCTATTGATTATATTGTGCTCGCAACCAATGATACTGACTTTTTAGTTGAGACAAAACAGTTATTGTTTAGCCATTTTGATATGAAGAATCTTGGGGAAGCATCTTATGTCTTGGACATACAGATACTTCGCAATAGACCTAGTGGCGTTATGAGATTGTCTCAACAGACGTATATTGAACGCATTCTAAAAATGTTCAATATATAATCATGTTCCTCTGGTAAACATGAGATTGTAAGGAGTTGCAGATTTTTGAGTGATATCCTCAAAATGATATTGAGAGAGATCAGATGAAATAGTCCCTTATTCTTCAATTGTGGGTAGCCTAATGTATGCTCAAGTATGCACAAGCCCTGATATTTCTTTTGTTGTTGGCGTGTTGGGTAGGTATTTGAGTGTTCCTGATCAAAGCCATTGGAAAGCGGTTAAGAAAGTTTTGAGGTATCTTTAAGGTACCAAGGATCTCATGTTGACATATCAGCGTACTGACACTCTTGAGGTGGTTGGTTTTAGTGATTTCGATTATGCAAGCTACGTGGGTGATAAAAATTCCACTTATGGTTATATCTTTAGGATGGTTAAAGGAGCTGTTTCATGGAAAAGTGTCAAGTGGACACTTCTGACCTTCTTATGGAAGCGAAAGTATGTGGCGTGTTGTAATTTACTTGTCTTTAATATGGTTGCGAAACTTCATTTTGGCTGGAGGTTGTTCACTCGTAATTTCTAGACCACTTGAAATTATTTTGTGATAATTCATATTTGTATCTTTCTCTAGAAGACACTGAACGCTGCAAGCTCGACACATTGATCTCTGAAGTTCTTTTCTTAAAAGAAAGTTGCGGGAGTCCCTTATTTCGAGGTGGGCACACACTACGACTAGCATGTTGGTGAACCCATTTAACGAGAACACCTATTTGTGTGTTTCAAGAACACGTCACCCTCATGGGATTGTTAGGAGCTTAGACTCTTTGTTTCAGTGGGAGTTTTTCCTTTTTCATGTATTTTGTAAGGAAAGCTCATGCTTGTTCATTATTACATGCACATTTTGACGTTTTTCATTATCTTATGATTTTGTGTCTTGACCAGATGATAAACTACTGTGATGTTTTTTCTTTCTATTGAATCAGCCTCTTGCCATTGAAATGCTTCTAGATTAGTAGCGCCTGATTGTGTATGGTTTATGCATCATTTCGATGTATTAATTGTATATGATTGGTTATGACTATGTAAATCTCTTGTTGAAGCATCTGAGTTATGATTTTGATTAGTAGGGCTTGATTTTGTACAATTTATGCTTCCTCTCGGTGTGTTAATTGTATATGATTGGTTATGACTATGTAAATCTCTTGTGAAAGCATTTGAGTTATGATTATGCGAATCAGTAGGAGAATGTTAGATTAATTTATTAATTATGGACTAAGCATGATCATAATACAATTTTAATTGTGTAATTGTGCATGTTAATTATGGGCCATTTATGAGATGGTTTAATGTTAATTAGCTATGGACCCACAGTTCTATCTTCTCCTTTGCTTTGGTAAGCCCATTGGACCTAAGCCCAATTATTCCCTTGTGCTCTCTCTCTCTCTCTCTCTCTCTCTCTATATATATATATATATATATATATATATATATATATATATATATATATATATATATATAAGTAAATAGAGCTCACAAGGTAACTGAGGTTTGGTAGGAAACCTTGCTAGGGAAGGAAAAAATATCTTCCAACCCCCAAAACTTATCTTCCATATATGCTAGGTATGTTTTCTACTAGTAAATTAATATCTTCATTGTTTTGATAAAGTTTTGTAATGTATTTATTGAGTTTTGATTATTGATAATTTATTTTGGGATAAATGGCTCTTGATTTTACGAAATAATTTACTTAACTCTTTCATATTGTTCAAAATTTTCAATTAAGAGGTCGAGCTTATTCTCTATGTTCATTTCATCTTTGATATTATTAGACTACTTTCTTTTAATGTATTTTAATATTTCTTTCAAAATTATTTCTTATTCTTTCAATACAACTATATTTTGAGTTTTCTGTAAGTTTTCATTTTATATTTTATAAAGCCTCGTAAATCAAAATCATTGAATGGTGAATAATATTGCTTAAAAAAAAAAGGAAAAAAAGTGGTATGTGCTTTATCAATTACTTAATAAAATAATTGTACAGTATCACGTAATTATTTAATATAATATTCGATTCCTTAAAAGATTTTTACTAAAATAAAATATTTTTAATGCAGGAATAATAAAGAAAAAAATTGAAAGATATTATAAAGTGAAGTGGCAATGGAAAGAAAAAAGATAAAAGGTCAAAGAAAGATAAAATTTACCTCTTATTTGATATTAAAAATTAAACATGATTGAAGAGTTAGCATTTGATATTGATGATCTGGGTGGGATATTGGAATAAAATTCTAAATAAATGTGTGGTACATGGTGTAATTAACATGAATAAGTTGTAAAAAGATATAGAAAAGAATGATAAATCGAAGTGTGACCTTGTGAGAAATGAATTTAAAAATAAAAAATGAAATGATAAAGAGGATGTGGATGGGGCTTTCTTTTCCCAAGAAATGATAAGAATACAATGTTTAGCACCAAAAATATTCCTGGCATGTGGACAGTGAAACCAGGCCTCCATGGCTTTAATATGAGATTGGGCTTTCTTTTCCCAAGAACCAAACCTCCATAGCCGATTCCATTTGCCTGCCACTGATCAATTGCATGTGACTCCCACATCTCATGCAGGTCTAATCACTACAAGAGATATAAGCTATAGTCATGTAGATTTAATTGGGTCATTAAAATTTGTAACTAAAATACACATTGAGGAGCCTTTTAGCTGGGGAAATTGATTGGCGTGACTATACGATGGGCAATAGACACGTTAATTTAGACACACATTTAGACTTTTTCACGCTTAAAACATTTGTCCACGGTATATATGATCACAAGGAGCTGTTAACTTAATTTATGGCTATGTGCTATAGATGCATTATTTACTATCTTTAGCTAGGATCGGTGACCGCGATCATAGGCTTCCATTCTTGTTGTGAATTGAAATTAATTTTTGCATATTTTTTGGTTTTAAATATTTTAGAAGTTAAAAGGGTATATATATATATATATATATATATATATATATATATATATATATATATATATATATATATATATATATATATGTCACTAACTTATATATACAAGCTATCGGAACAACACACATAGAAATAATGCAAATAAATTTGTAATGCAGGCAAAGCCTGATGTGGCATACATAGTTTGAACAAGCAAACATACGATTTAATTGGCATGCTTTAATGCTTTGGACCATTACCAACTTACAGATATAAGATATCATAAGGAAACATACTAAAAGGACTGATGAAAAAATTCATTACAAGCATCTTTCTAAGTAGGATGGTTTCAATACATGATCCTCACACAGAAGCCAATTAGTCCGCAAACCATACGTACCTACAAAAAAAAAAATTCAAGACAATAAGAACAGAAGCCCCTTGACATTTAAAATACATAAAGGGAAATTAAAGAAAATTATAGGGGTTATCTCACTCACACATAAATGCAAAGGAAAATCCTTTCTTTGTTTGCATATGAAAGGTTGGACATTCTAGTCTCCTCAAGAGGATCTTTGCCTCAAAGATCCACTTCCTCCTTCAAAATCCTCTTCCTCAGGACCTTCTTGATCATCAGGAATTGTTTCTTGAGAATCCTCTTCCTTGGGATGCTGGCCATTAATTCAACACAAGTGAACAGAGCATCATATTGAGAGGAAAGAGGCAAAAAATTATAATAACAAAGGTTAAATGTTGTCATAACGAAAAGAGAATTTTAGAATGGCCAAATCAAACTTGTTGGATGGAAGATAAGTTCTCATTTCTGTTCTCATTTCTTTTGCAATCACAATACTTGATTTTCTCTTTCTTTCTACATTTGGATTTCCTATAGATATATAGAACTTTTTCACAAGCATTTTAGAGTTTGTATCAGCCCAAGTCTTAAAACAATAATAAACACGATCGATGGAGTATGGTTTTGCTCTCTGTCTTCTTCTGCCCAGCAACAGAAATTAGAGATATATGGTAAACAAACAAAAGTTTGTGTTAAGGTAGAGAAGGAAGTAAAGGGAATTATAATTAATGTACCTCTTTAACCTCCATAAACATCTTCTGTATGGTAGCATTTAGGTTGTTCTCCCAATATGAGAGAAAATTACCCGCCTTTACTCCCTCTAACATTTCTGTGATTGAGTCTCCCTTGCAAAAATATTCCATTTCAGGGCATTCTATCACCGACATGTCTGTCAAGCACGGGAATATGAAGGTGTATGTTGCTGAGCAAAAGCTTTTCAAAATTGGTAAATCACTAAGGTTTAGCTCTCTTAATTTGGTGAAGATAATCTTATGGACATCCGTGGCTTCATCACCTCCTCCTTCATTTTCAACTATTTCTTTCACCTTATAACAACTCCCACAATAGCTTTCTAGATGCCAGTGTCCTCGCCGATGACGATGTAAACAAAATTTCTAACTTCTCACAACTGGATATTTCTAGAATACGAAGCTTTTGAAGATTGTGGCCTAATCCAGGGATTTTGTTGCATAGGTGTGTAAGCCTGGGTAGTTCGTTTACCTCCATTTCTTCTAAGGACGGGAATACAAAGGTATTGTTACTGAAACAAATATCATCATCATCATCTGTTACTGTTAATGCTTCTTCTTCAGTACTTGAATCATCATCATCTCCTACTATTTCCTTAACCATGGAGCAGGCGGTTATAGAAAGCTTCTTGAGTTGGACTAATCTTTTAGCCATTGAGGGTGATACTATATTTATCAACTTTCCACATTTAGAAACATGTAGATGATGAAGATTTTGAAGAAGTGCAGCAACCAATTCAAAAGTGCAAACCCAACGAGATGTGTAAGCATAAAGTGAATCTTCAAGTGCATTTCAGTTAATTGTGGAAGTAGTAGAGTCTCACACTGTACAACCTTCCACTTGGATTACCTCTTTCACTGAATTACAACTTCTGAGGGTGAGTTGCTTTAGATTATGCAATACTTGCAGCATACTGGACGGAATCACAACTGAAATATTGGGAGAGTCTTCAATCTCCAATTTTCTTAGTTTGCCGAATGACTCCCTTGAAAATTGGCCCCCATATCTCCATGGGTGCCTGCCTCAACTAGCTCCCTCCTGACAAAGGGAAACGTGTCTGGCAAATCAAATAAATCAAATAGCATTGATATTTTATTATGCAAATTAAATTTTAGGTTATATTAGGTTCTCTAAAAATATGAGGGAAACTATAAAAGAAATAAAATGGAAACAAAATGTATGAGAAAGGAAAAAAAATGAAAGAAAATAAAAAATGGGAATGAAATCCAATATATCAAATTTTTTTGTTACTTGCTTATAATACATTTTATTATTGGTAACTCCTTAAATATATATATATATATATATATATATATATATATATATATATATATATATATATATATATATATGTTGATTTGTGGCTTGAATTTAGTTTTGGGCATATGTTCGGCGCGAAGGCCTGATGCGACTTTGTGAAATGAAAAGTTGAGAAAAAAGGAATCTTTTGTGGTGATGAAATTTAGGCAATTAGGCCATGCGGGCTTCCTCTGATGTGGACCTTGTCCTTAGGTATTTTAAAGTACTATCACACATTAAAGTTTATTCCCTATTCCGTTGTACTTTGTAATTCTTCTTGGATTCATAGTGAAGCTTTTCTCCTCTATCCTTGGTTTTCTAAGGGTTTCCATGTAAATTTGATGTTTTTTCTTTATTTTGAATTTCTTTATTGTGCCATAACATATATATATATATATATATATATATATATAGTTGCAGTATTATTGAACAAAATATATAGTTATATTAGTTAAATGCTGTTTTGGGTAATAGGTGTAATATATTATTGAATAAAACATAATGTTCATCACACTAGCAAAATTGTCTTGGCTTATAATTATTGGTGCATCTTAATTTCTTCATATGTTCTGATCAAGTCCTTTTGTATGTGATTTTATTAACTTAGAGATAAAAGTAGTAATTAACCTAGCTACGAAAAAGAAATCGTACCTTGTTGACCAAGAAAGAGGCTGTTTATGAACTTCATGATCTTGAAGACTTTTAACAAAAAGTAGCTCCATGTCACCACAATTATACCTCCAAAATTTTCAAAGTGGACGATCCCCAAAGTATATGTCCTGTTCATAGAATCTCTTGAGCTGCCTTAAGCCTCTTAGTTCAGAAGATAGTCGATGGAATAAAAACATGACGCTACTGCTTCAGGTCCCGTTTTCATTTACAACAATTTCCTCCAAAGTACTTCACAATTGATTATATGTGAGACTCAAGTTACTGAGCCCTTCGCCACGAAGTTAAGAAAGAATATTTCAGGGTGACAGATATCAACCTCAATGATTTTAGATTTTGAAGGCAAGGAATATCATAGGGATTTTGACTATGTAAAGACATTTTCCATGGAGTTACATTGATACTATCGATTTCAAAGAATTTCTTTCAAGACCGACAATTACTTATTTTCAGAGTTTGTAGACTTTGTAATCCTTCTAAGAAATCAGATGGGAAAACAGTCTGTAGATTTTCACATTTCCGCAGGCTGGTTTCTTCAAAGAGTGAAACACCAACTTACAGGATATTTGTTGTGCCACATTGTTCTAACACTCTCCCGTGGATTCAGTGTGGATCTCTAACATAAGAACTGCAATCCTGTCCAATTTGTCATATATGGTTAATAATTAATGTACTTCTAATGAAATGGTAGAAAGTCAGCATGTAAGTGTGATAAAGCATTGAGTAAGATTTTGCTACTAATTTCTCTTTCTGAATAAGAAAACAAGAGATCCCAATTCGCATATGAAAAAAGAAACATGGAGAAGAATGATACTACTAGCAATTTAGAAAAATTAAATAAAATGCAAGGGTGAAGGAGATAATTAAAATTGAATTTTGAGGGATATATTTTGAAAGTTTGTGGATGAAACAATATAATTGCATTTTGAGTTTTTTTTTAAAGAAATAGAAAGTTTATATATTTGTAGCTAAAAATTAGACTAGACAGAAAGCAATAATGGCAGAAATTATTCCAAGCATCATCAAATATACATACCTGCTGATTGAAAAGGGATGATCAATGAAAATAGACTCCTACTGATTCCTGTATGGAGTAGAAATCAAAGCCATATTGTTGACTGAGTTCAACTGTGCGTACAGAAACTCTAGTATTGATTCCCTTCCTTGCGCATGGAGAGCCATAAAGACACATTCAAAGCTGACAGCGCTCCTATCCCATAACTCTTAAGTTGACAAAACACCCCATAAGAATTGGCCCATGGCATACCGCTTCCTATTTGTTGAGCTTCGTAGCATTAATTCCTCAGGAGAGAGGGAAAAGCCTTGGGTACTAGGTGGTGGGTCAGCACATTCCATTTCCATTGTAGTATTCATGATGTATTGCAGCCATCACTCCAGTAGACGGATAGATACTTGAGATGAAAACCTTAGCAGTCTAACTCATTAACAAAATGTTCGACATCATCAACAAGCTCAAAATCTAAAACTTCAATTGTCTTGAACAGCTTCGAAGCAGCTCACCGTGTGGGCCTTTGACCTTTTGAACTTCAGCCCTCTTGAGGTATTTTTTCTAACATCCCACTCCTTTGATAGCCTATAAATGTCATATCAGTGAGGTTGTCAAAGTTACATCTTCAGGCTTTTATCTAGATCTGATATGTCCACTTCAAGGCCCACAAGCAGGACAAATTTTCAACTCAGAAAACCAAGCAATCTCTCTCCACCTCAAGCAGCACACTCTCACAGTCCCATCTATAAAATATTCCTCAAACATAAATGCTCTAATTGAGATAGACTTGATATCACATTTCTCGGAATGGACGCTTGGCAATGCCTCAAACTCAACATCCTTAAATCAGTCAATTGCTTCATCGATTCGGCAACTTTTCCAGCTTATAACCTACAAAGCTGAAATTTGTAATTTCTTGGGATTCTCCGACCATTTATGTCTTTCAAACTCGGCAAGAAGTATCAGTACTCATACTTAGACCTTACAATGTTCGAAGATTTGAAGAAACTAGGCTGATGAAAACCAGTTAAACAGTTAGCTGCAGACAAACTTAAAACTCTAACTATGCTTTCATCTCTTGAAAAAAGGTATCTGGGATTCTCAAAGGAAACGCAATAATTATCGAACAAGAGTTCAGTTGGGACATACCAATATGCGAAGCTCATGGACTCGTTCTTGTAAGCTAATGTCTTTATTCACCATAAATCGATGAGGATCTTTTGATGCAATTGATCTGGCAACATCACGAATGACGTCATGCATTCTCACATACTCGTTACCTTCTTCCGCCACAAAATGCAAACTTGGAGGTTTACTGAATATTTGTTTATCTTCAACTACGTGAAGCAACAGGCTTGACTCTTTTAGTATTTTCACCAGCGTAACTACTTTGTCTCTTGCTTTCTCCAGTGAATCCATATAATCAAACAAATCCAAGCCCATCACATATTTTAACAAGTCATCTAATGAAATAACATCATTACCCAGCAAACCACAAAGTAAGAACACTAACTTGACTTCCTCACTCTCCAAATGGTTGTAGCTCAACTCCAAACATGAGTACACGTTTTTACTCACTCCTCTGATGTTTGTTGGCGCAGCCCTTCTCAGTTCTTCCAACGCATTACTCCATACACTCACGCTCTCACCCTTCAGTGCCTTTGCGACTGTCATGATTGCCACTGGTAGACCCTCACATTTTTCTACTACTTCAGTTGCTAAGTGTTGCAGTTCAGGCTTCTCCACAGAATCACCTACTGTATTCTGAAATAAAATCCACGCTTCCTCTTCACAGAGATGTTGAACATGGAAGTCCTTATGAGTGCCCATATCCTTAGACAACACCTCATGCACTCTTGAAGTCAACAGTACTTTACAGTAACTCTTTGGATGTTTGTCCGATCCATAAGGAATTCCAATTGTTTCAAACGAGATGGGCTCCCAGATATCATCTAAAAATCCACCCAGGATCTTCTTGCGTTTCGCAGACATTGACTTAGGCGAACTGCTCTTTTGGTTCATCTTTCTCCTCTCAATTTCAAGCCTAATATTAGCGCAATTTCTCCTTAATTTTGTCACATTTGGGTTTGGGATATATTTAGACGCCATGACCATAGTGTCAAATAGTTTTCTTCTTTGGCTTGTTTATGGCAGCAGGACAGAATTGGTTTTGCCCACACCACCCATTCCCCGCCACCGATCATGTGATACCGTCATCTCTCAAGGCCTCCATTATTTGGTTGAAAGTTTTCTCCCTAGATTTGAAAACTTTATAACCCCGGATAGATGAGAACCCGATGCCGTGAGGAGGAGGGCGACGTGCTACTCCCTTTTTAATCAAGTTATCAGCTTCTTGGATTTCAGTAACGATATCCCCTGCCTGTTTCTTTGCTTTCTTGCTATGCTGGTACCGCAGCTTCAAATGAAAACAGCCCCTGTTTGCTTTCACTTTCATCTGTGTAGTAAGATTTGTCTGTCTCCTTAATCATCTCTTTAGCACGTGACAGCCACTTTTCAACATCAGGAAAGACTTCATCACCTTGCCTGTTGGCCTCATCCACAGATTGCTGCATTCTCACTCTTCCATCACTAAGCTTCTCAATTTGTTGGGTGACATCAAGGAAATATTTACTACAATGATTCACGAATAACCCACGTGACGTTCAATTAGAGTAAACAACCTCTCAACAACTTTTTCTGCAACCGGAGTCGCAATAGATTCTTCAATTTCTGCCTTTTTCTGCCTCTAAGACAGACCCAGGGAATTGAGGAAAGGAGATGATGAGGAAGTAGCTACAACAGGAGAAGGAAAACGCACAAAAGATTGATATTTGACTGAATATTAATTAATACAGATGAATTAAAGGATATGAAAGTTTGGACGTATCAAAGGAGCAGAAGTTGTGGAAGGTTTTAGCTATATATATAAAAAAAAAGAGACTTTTTTTCAAAGTGATGAGAGGTGAGATAGAGAGCAGCAAAAATTGGAAAACGAGAGTGCTTAGCAGCTAGGGATCCAAGTACAAAGAGCACGAAGCTTCTCAATTTGTTGGGTGAGTTCCAAAATGTTGCTGTGGTAGTTCCACACATAATCCACGTGACGTCGATTCCAGCAAATAAGTTCTCAGCAACAATTTCTGCAACCAGATTCTGTAATTTCTATTTCCTTTTTCTCCTCTAGGAATGAAGCAATTGGTAAGCAGATGAGGAACAAAGAGCAGAAGAGCAGCAGAAGTTGTGAAAGGTTTTAGCTATCCAAATATTGGAAAATTAGAATACTTACCAACAGGAGAGTGCAAAAGTAGGAATAATTGAGTAAAGAAATGACAGAAAGGGTAGAATTAAAGAAATTAAGCTTAATCACAGCAACTGATTCAAGGAGAATGAGAAAAGGTTTATATGTGTTACTTGACGAGAGGCAAAGTGCTGTGAGGCGAGACGCTCACGGGGAAACTCTTTCGGGCTTGGCTACGGTCGAGAAGCTTCGACTCGTGTGGCTCATTCCGGAAATGTTAAGCTAGTCGGCTCGAAAAACTTCATATCTTCATTGAAAATTTCCTTGAAAGCTCGAATATTTTTATATATCTAAAATTTAAAAGTTTTTTTAAATTTATATCTCTACTTTAAGGGGATGACATAAATAATATCTACCGTACATTTTTAACTGATCAAATACGTTTTATTATTTATTTAGTTATAAATATATTATTTTAAAAATAATTAATTGTCTTCAAAGAAAGAATGTAAGAGAATAAGATATTATTACATAAAATTATTAATAAGTTAGTATTATAAGCGTGATAAATATATATATATATATATATATGTGTTTCTGGAATTCTCTAGGGATTGGATATATAATAATTAGGAGTCTTTAATGAAATGAAGACGGCTAAAAATTTCTCACCGGTACCGGCTACGTCAGCTCGTGCTTCGGCTCGAGTAAGGCTCTACTTCGGTACCGAGCAACTCATTCGGTACCGTAAATTTCGACTCGAGCTGAGCTCGACCGAAAATGTTAACAAAGTCGGGGCCGGCGCCGAGTCAATCGCTTCGACTCAAAACAGCCGGCTGAAATGTTAACGATTCGATTAATTTCGATTGAGCTGAGCTTATTCGCGTCTAATTCGCCTTTTTCAGGAGAGACCGATGGCAGGAAAATGAAAATGGGAATCAGTAGTGAGAATGAGAAGGCTATTGCAGAGAGTGGGAATGCTGAGACATAATAAAATGATTGGCACCTTAATTCGAAAACAAAAAATAAAAAAAGGAAAAAGGAAAAAGGAAAAAAAAAAAAAGAATATAAAAATTTAGCAAAGGACAAGACATGATTCCTTCAACAAGAAGGAAGCAAATTAGACTGGCAAGCGCAAGATGCGTTCAAATTACAAGGACAAGACTTGGCACTGTTAGGAAGGAGGAAGGTTGTTCCACATGCCTAGTACTCCTTTTGAAATATCTTTTTAAAAGATATTGATTTAAGATCTTGATAAGCAATAATATATAAGAGATTTCTTTCAAATAATTTTGAAATGAAAATTCTTGATAATAGATCTTTGTCAAGATCGTCAGACCCAATTCAGAGAATGAATTTGAGGCCCTTTTCCCATCTTAAAATGCATTATGAAATGTCTCACATATCCTTTAGAAAATTATGTATTTTTTGACAAATTATGTACACATGTTTTGGAGAACCAGCTAAGATCCTACTAAGGCCCTATTTATGTCTAAATTTTATTTTAGTGAATATTAGGGAATGATTCAACCTTTGTTCATCCCAAAATGCGATTTAGTCACATACATCATTTAGAAAAATATGTACATAAATTCTTCAAAAAGAATGCACATTTTTTTCGAGGTCAGTAGAAGCTTTTAGCCCTATCATATTTTAGATATTCATTTTGGTAAGGTCCGGAATGGATTTGAACCTCTAAATAGTAAAATATAACTTTTAGATTAAAACTTTAAACTATATATTAAATGTATTTATATAAATGCCCTTGGTCAAGTTTAAGTGATAAAAGAGCTGCTCTGTATATAGGATGTTTAGGTTAGTCGCTATAAAAATATAAGTCTTCTGACGATAAAATCTGAAAGTGAATTGATGTCAAAAAAGTGTATTAATATTTTGAATGATTAAGTATATTATTTATGGAATAATATTTCACTTTGTTCATTATGTATCTATATTTTTGTTTTAATTACTTGGCAATGATTATGTGAATTATTAAGTATATAGTACCATTCATTGTGTTTAATGTGTATAAAAAAGATGGAGACATACATGAGACTACTAAAATTATTTCCCTCTTATCTTCTTCAATTTTACAACAAAAATGTCCGTATCAATGAAGAAAGTAGCAAAAAAAAAAAAAAAAAAGAAAATTAAGGACTTTAACTTTTTAACTTTTCGTCATTATTGAGCTTTGGTAAATTTATTTTGTCTGAAAGATTAAGATGTTTTATAGTTCATACATGATTTACTTTAGGTTGTTATCAGTACTTTATCTTTATGTAGTTTGTTCGTTTTATTATGTTAAACTTTTGAAAAACGAAGGAAGAATAGTATAAACAGCGACCTCGAGTGTCTCTATTAAGATGGTTTGTTAATTTAAAGTGGCTAGAAAGCAAAGTTTCAAGAAAATAAAAAACGAGAAATACAGGTTGTGGTTTGGCATCTAGAAAATAATTTTCCATGTGAAAACGATTTTCTATTTTATAAAGGAACAAAAGGAAAACATGATAAAAAAAAAGTTATTCGGTACCTAATGTGGTTTTGAGAATTAGAAAACTAAAAACTAAAAAAAATTAAAACCTTCATTCACTATTTTCATTGCATTACACAGGGGAAAAATGGAAGAAAATTACCTCTTTTAACGTAAACATATGTAGAAAATATAATATATAAATTCTTTAAAAAAATGTATCAATCACATCATTTAGAAAAATATGTATACTCCTTTATCATTTATAAAATTACCTCATTTGCGCCACATACATCATTTAGAAAAATATGTATATAAATTATTAAAAAAAATGTACATTTTTTCCGGGGTCAGCAAAAACCTTTAGCCCTATCATATTTTAAATATTCATTTTGGTAGGTCCGGAATGGATTTGAACCTCTAAATAGTAAATAACTTTTAAATTAAAACTTTAAACTATATAATATTAAGCATATTAATATAATTACTTACTTAAAGCTAGAGTTCAAGTGGTAAAGGAGCTGGATGTATGTTGGGAGGTTCTAGGTTGAGTCCCTAAAAAATGAGTATTACAAAGTGAAATGATAAATATATGATACCATTAATTGTGTTTAATGTATATAAAAAAGATGGAAACATACATGGGACTACTAAAATTATTTCCCTCTTATCTTCTTCAATTTTACAACAAAAATGTCCGTATCAATGAAGAAAGTAGCCAAAAAGAAAGAAAGAAAGACTTTTAACTTTTTTACTCTCATCATTGTTGAACTTTGTGGAAGCTATTTTTGTCTGAAAAGATTAGAATGTTTTATGGGGCCTCTTTGTTATGATTTATATTGTTATCAGTCAGCATACTTATGTGTTTGTTCGCTTTTATTATATTTCTTTGAAAAACGAAGGAAGAATAGACTATAGAACACAACCTCAAGTGTATCTATTAAGATCAGTTTGTTAAATTTAGTGACTAAAAGTAAAGTTTAAAATAAAAGCAGAAGGGAAATAGGTTGTGGTTTGGCATCTGAAAATAATTTTCCATGTGAAACGATTTTCTATTATGCATAAAAAAAGAACAAAAGGAAAACACACTGAGTAAAAAAAGTTATTTGATACCTAATGTCTTTTGAAATAAGGCTCCTAAAGTAAGAATTAAAACTTCTTTGTTCACTATTTTCCATTTGCATTACGAGGAAAAATGGAAAGAAAATTATCTCCTTTACGTAAACATGAAAATATTCTCTTGTTCGAATAAGGTTTGTCCATAAGCCTAGCTCATGTGATGGGTGTTCCAACGTTTAAATAAATGCAGGTGCCAAAGGGAGGGGGTCTCGGGTTGATTAAAGTGAGAACACCTTACTACATTGTAACTAAAGTTTTAACTTTAAAAAAATGAGGTCGGCCATTTTCTCCGTCTATATAACCTAACCGTTTAAATAATCATCAGATGGACCAGTACGTTAAACACCAAGCGTTAGAGTTTCCGAGTTTGGATTGTGACTTTTTATAATAGGATGAACATCGTTGACATGTTAATAAGCATCAGGGTATCTTGTATTAAAATTTTTCACCCTAAAGTAGTACATAATGTAACACTTGGGGTATTTGTACTTTATCCCTAAAATAGTATGTTACTACCTAATATTTATAAAGAAAATATCATTTCCCTTCATGTTCAATATGATTTAACATCCAGAAATCTTGCTTTTACAAAGTTATATGTTGTTTGAGTGGCATGCGAAAATTTACATATGTGAGTTGTTTGTGATCGATACGGACTTGTTTTGTAAAGTGTGGCATAGTTTTGTTTTAGTAGCACTCCATGCATAATTACTTGATTCTATAAACATGTCTTGGGATCATAGTCATTTGAGGCTTTGTCCTGTTATCCTTTAAACTTAAGGGACAATTATGTTATAAAGTGCATTGTGGATTAATGAAGGAAAAGACTCCAGCTCACTGAAATGGGATGACTATTACATTAATGTATGGTATTGACAAAGGATGAATTTCTCTCTCTAGTATCCAAATAAAAATATCCATTAGTCGACTCATTAAGGGAAATTTATCTTAATAGGAGAGTGCATGCTCATTGAGTAGAAAGTACATTTCACAATAATATGGGTGAGTTGGATTCTTTTTTCCTTCATAAGGTATAACAATACACTTTAACATAATTGTCCCTAAAACTTAAAAGGGGTTCTCTTTTCCCCTTAAGCTTGTTCAGCAGAGCAATCTCTATGTGTATGTTGTTGATACAAAATATCACAATTTTAACCTATCCAAGGTAATTTTGCTTCTTAGTTCCTCAATAATATGACTTCAATGAACTAATACTTTTGATGGGATTTGTTCAATGTAAAAGCATCGGTAATTTGATGGACAAATAACAACATTTTGTATTTATTTTGACTTTCATAAATAAATGGACACAAACTAAGGGAAGCAAAACAATTTTAACACTTAAAACCTTATATTAAACAACAAATTTCAAATTTTAAAATTTTAAAACAAATTTCTAGGTAGAGTTTGCCTCGTTGGTTAATTTATTGTAAAGCCCCAGAAATAACCCTTTTCTTTAGTGAAATGATAGTTTAACGACGTGTGGAAGAGGCGTCTTGATATGCTAAATGGCTAGTCCCACAAGTTTTTGCTTATCATAATAGTAAATAAAGAGAGAAGAATGACTTTTTAAAGAAAAATAATTTTATTGATTCAAATTAGCAATATATTGATAGAAACATATAAATAAGTACTACAAAAGCCATAAGGATAAACATATCCAAGGGTTAATAACATAATGAATGACTCAACATGCATGTTGATAAGTTGAGCCTACACATTTGATGTTGATTTGTGACCCGAAGGCCCATGGTGCGACTTTTGTGAGAAGAAAAAGTTGAGAAAAAAAAAGGATATGTTATGGTAGCAGAGGGGCTGGGTTGTTAGGCCTAGCCCTGTAGCCCATAATTGATCCTAAGGGGGTGCGAGGTTTTGCCCCAATGGTATGGACCTTTATGCTCGGGTATTTTTTTTATAAAATTAACATACTAGGGTTTATTCTCGATTTTGCTGAGCTTTTGTAATCTCTCTAAAATTACGGTGAAGCTTTCTTCTCTTAGTGGTTTTTTTCGTAAGGGTTTCCGCAAATAAATCTAATGTTTTCTTTATTTTGTATTTCTTTATTTATTACCATAAATGCATAACAAAACGTTATAAGAGCCATTAGTTTTAGATCTTGTCAATGACAACCATGAAATACAAAATTCCCTTGTTGGATCACCATACCAGATTTTTGTTGTGGCAAGTTAAGATGCGCATTGTGCTCGTGCAGATATATTTGGATGATGCTTTGCTAAGGCTTGACAAGATGTCATCATCATTGACAAAAGAGGAGAAAAAACGTAAGGATCGTAAAGCACTATCTTAGATTCACCTTCATTTATCGAATTAGATTATGTAAGACGTTCTAAAGGAGAAGAGTGTTGATGCGTTATGGTTGAAGTTGGAAGAACCGTGCATAACGAAAGTCTTATTAGCAAATTGCATTTGAAGCAGTGATTGTATTCGAACAGTATGGCAAAAGGTATGTCTTTAGAATAGCATTTTACGACCTTTAAAGAAATTTTTATGGATCTAGAAACTTTGGAGGATAAATATGAAGAAGTAGATCTAGGGTTAATGTTGTTGTGTTCGCTTCCTAATTCATATGTTACTTTTAGAGATTTGATTTTATATAGTCGTGATACCACAACACAAATATAGGAAATTACATGAGGCTCTACATTTCTAGGAGAAAATGAAGCAATAAATTATAGGGCATGAAGCACAAGGAGATAGCCTGTTTGTAAGGGGTAGGCAACAAGAGAAGAATTATGGTGAAGAATAGAGAAAAAGGTCAAAATCCAGGAATTCTAATAAAATTTGCAACTACTGTAAGAAAAAAGGTCACATCAAGAAGGAGTGTTTCAAGCTATAGAATAAGGAGAAGAAATTCGAGAACAAATAAGGAGAGAAATCTGGGAAATCTGGTGAGGCTAGTGTTGTGGAATAAGATCGGAGGCGATGGAGAACTTACGGTTTTTTTGTGAAATGATAATTCGAATTTGGTGAGAGGTGGTTAGATTACGGTATCGTTCATGAATCATAATTGGGACTGGTTCTCTACATACGAACCTGTGAATAAAGGTGCGGTTTTGATGGGTAACAATGCATCTTGTAAGGTAGTAGGTATTGGGACAATTCACATTAAGATGTTTGATGGAGTAGTTCGTACTCTTGGTGATGTCAAACATGTTCCTAATTTGAAAAGGAATTTGGTATTCCTAAGTACTCTTGACACAAAAGTCTAATTACTGCTTAGTGAAGGTAGGATTCTAAAGATTAGTAAAGGAGCCGTAGTTATGATGAAGGGTCATCAAAAGACAGCCATGTTATATGTTTTGCAGGGTTCCAATAGTACAGGAGATGCTGTTATTGCATCTCATTTATTCTCAGAGGATGATATTACGAAACTCTAGCACATGTGTCTTGGGCACATGAGTGAAAACGGTATGCCAGAGTTGAGTAAAAGAGGACTTTTAGATGGATAAAAAACAAGTAAGTTACAGTTTTGTGAGCACTATGTTTTTGGGAAAGAGAAGTTCGTTAGATTCTCTTCAGGCATTCATAAGTCAAAGGGCTTGCTTGACTATCTACATTCAGACCTTTGGGGACCTGCAAAAGTATCTTCTATGGGAGGTACTACTTATATGTTGATGATCATTGATGATTTCTCACGTAAGGTATGGGTATTTGATTCATGCCACAATTGGTGTCTGGAATCAACAATATTTATATCCTAGGGTTCCCTCTTCTTGAAGTAGCGAGCTCGCTGCCGATGTAGTATCTAAAAGTCGAACTGGGGATGGGTTTCTTCATGAGTGAGTGCAGTTGGTGAAAATGGTGTTTCCACTTTGGATTTGGGTTTCTTGTAAGCAGTGGGGTTGATGGCTTGAAGAATAAGCTGTAGAAATAGAATAAAGAAATCCTTGAAGTTTCGAGCCACTAGGCTTAGGGTTCTAAGGCAAATATGATGTCCTCGGGTCCTTTTCCTCACGTTGGGGAGGATGACCTATAGTCATTTCCCGAACCGTATCTATGTTTAGTCGCCAAAAAGCTGAACCTAAAGATGTTTCTCCTTGTATACAACATTTATTGACCATTAATGTTCGAAGCAGTTAAAATTGACCCTGGATCTAACCTGTAGGAGCAAATAAATGGAAACTAAGCTAGCATCAGTGGATCTAGCAATAAGTATCAACGAGCAGCACAAAGCTTGCCAATCTGCTGGCTTTTCAGGTACATCACGAGTTGAGCCTAGGCGTGAGATGTAAAGCATAAATGGTAATAAATGCCTACGTTGCTTAGCGGGGAGGGCCAGTGTTTTACCTCAAACTTTCCTCGAGTGGCCCTCTCTTCAAGGATGAGGAGAGTTTGTAACATCCCTTGAGTTGTCATCTCAGGGTTGTTTAGGCGAGTAGAAAAAAAAATGAGAAAGGGGAGGAGAAAAGCGAGGAAAATCACGCACCGCGGAAAATTTGGAAGCTTTGGGCGCCAATTTATTGATTGATGGATTGATTGATTTCTGGAAAAACTGACTGGGGCTTATATGCGCTTCAGTCGAGAGTACAAAAAATGAAGCGACACAAAATCTGATGGGGGCAATTTGAGTATGAAACCTGGCAGGAGTCAAAAGTGAGTCAACACAATGAGAGGCGGTGCGAAAATTTACATCTTTGCGAAAATTCATGGCTCTTGCAAAATCTACGCAATGCACACTCTCTCTGTATTTAGCTCGATTGCCATACCTTTGTTCATGCGACTTAGAGTTCTGCTCAGGTTCTTCGTAGTTGAATTGGCTTGAAGATAATGGCATAATTGGCTTGCAAAACTACAAAAATATCCACAAAATATGATTAGTAGTATAGTCGGGACCTTAGTGTATCAATTGGGTTATTTAAGTTGATTAGCACACATAAAGTGCTCGAAGCACACAATAAACGGGACACCGAAACAACCTTATTTGGGCACTAATCAATATTCTTCATGAAATAGAAAAGTGACATGTTTTCAACATTAAAGTTGAAGATAATGATTGAGAAGCAAACGGGGAGGTAGGTGAAGTGTCTTCGCACTGATAATGGGCTAGAGTTTTGTTCTGATGAGTTTAAGACACTTTGCAAGAAAGAAGGAATTGTTAGACATTGTATAGTTCTTCATACTCCATAACAGAATGGTGTAGATGAGCGTATGAATAGGGCTTTGGTGGAGAAGGTCAGATGCATGCTCTAATGCTCAGTTGTCGAAGTCTTTTTGGGCAGAATCCGCGTCCACTGCATGTTACTTGATCAATCGTTCTCCCTCAGTTGCTATAGAGAAGAATACTCTGAGGTATGAGTCTGAAAGTAGTCACGCTACTTATTAAGGTGAAAATGTTTGGATGCCACTGGTATGCCCCATGTTGATAATGGGAAGTTAGAACCTAGATCAGTGAAGTGTATATTTCTTGGTTATAAATTTGGTGTAAAAGGCTATAAATTGTGGTATCTAGAAACCAAGAAATTGGTAATTAACAGAGATGTGATTTTTGATGAGACTTTTATGATTAAGGTTTTGGCTCCTAAAGACTCTAGTGTTGAGACCATTCAAAGTGTTGATAAACAAGTGGAGTTTAAGATTGGTTTGGTTCCTAATTCAGATGAGTGGAGTGTTCCTATAGCTTTAGTTCCAATGCAATAGTATTCTATTGCCAAAGATAGAGAGAGGGGGACTATCAAGCCACCACAGAAATATGGTGAAGCTGATTTGGTTACATATGCCTTGAGTGTAGTAGATCATGCTCGGAGTCCAATGAAGAGCCATCCCATATGAAGAAGCGTGAGATTGTAGTGATTTAGGTAAATGGATGATTGTTAAGCACGAAAAGATTGAGTCTCTTCATAAAAAATGGGACATGGGACATGGTGAGGCTACTTAAAGGATGAAAGTCGTCGATTGCAAATGGGTGTTCAAGAAGAAAGAAGGCACACCAAGTGTTGAGAATGCAAGGTACAAGGCAAGACTAGTTGCTAAAGGTTACAATCAGATTCCAAGTGTTGACTTCACAGATGTATTTACTCTAGTGGTGAAGCATAGCTCAATTTTAGCTTTGCTTGGGATTATGGCTTTTCATGATTATGAGCTTGAGCAGTTGGATGTGAATGCTACCTTTTTACATGGGAAGCTTTAGGAGGACATCTATATGCAGCAGCTAAAGGGTTTTACAGTTTTAGGTAAGGAGGACTGTGTTTGCTTACTTAAGAGGTCTCTTTATGGTTTGGCTGAGTTCCTAGACAATGGTATAGCGAATTTGACTTATTGATGATCTCTCATGATTTTAAAGAGAAGTAGCTTTGATAGTTGTGTCCACTTCAAATGATGCAATGATAGTCATTTATGTATTTGCTCTTAAATTTTAATGACATGCTAATAGCAGCCAAGAGTAAAGAGGAGATAACAATTGTAAAATAGCAACTTAATAGTGAGTTTGAGATGAAAGATCTAGGAGCAGCCTAGAAGATACTTGGGATGGAGATTCTGAGGGATATAGTGGCAGGAAGATTATCCTTGAGTCAGAAAGGATATATTGAAAAGGTGCTTCGCAGGTTCAACATGCTAAATGCGAAGCTTGTTACAACTCCAGCCTATGCTCATTTTGTTTTTCATTTTGCCCTATGTCCACAGTCAAATGAGGAGTTTTACTACATGTCTAGAGTACCATATTCTAGTGTTGTGGGTTCTTTGATGTATGCCATGGTGTGTTCACGTCCAGATTTGGCCTATGCAGTCAGTGTAGTTAGCAGGTACATGGAAAAACTTGGCAAAGAACATTGGAAAGCAGTTCAGTGGATCATGCGATACTTGCGTGGATCCAATAGTACTGTTTGTTTGCAGTTTGGTAGGACTAGAGATGGAGTTGTAGGGTATGTTGATTATGATTATGCTGAAGATCTCGATAAGAGGAGATCCCTTATAGGATACATGTTCACCATTAGAGGTTGTTCTATTAGATGGAAGGCTACTCTTGATCACATAGTAGCTTTGTTAACTATAAAGGAGACAAAGTACATGACATTTGGAACCTTATGAGGCCCTTTGGTTGAAGAGGATTGTTTAGGGAGCTAAGTGATTAGATTTGCAAAATGAGTACATTGTTTGTGACCAGTGCTATATTTCTCACCAAGATTAGATTTTCATGGAAGGAGTGAGAAGCATATCAATGCGGTATCATTTTGTGCGTGGGATTATTGCTCGTGGTGACATTGTTGTGAGTAAAGTTGGAACCCAAGACAATCCTACAGATATGATGACTAAGTCACTTCCTATAGCCAAGTTTGTGCATTGTTCAAACTTGGTGGGACTTGGTTGCTAAGTTTTGCCCTTTGGGGGCTTTGTTGTGGAAGAGGAGTATGGTTTTGATCTTGTTTTGAGATATGGAGTTTGTTGGCGTTTTCTACTTATTATGAGAATTCGTGTCAAGGTGGAGATTGTTAGGTTGTATTTCGAATTTGGTTTTAGACTTATGTCGGGCCCAGAAGGTAGAGGTCTGACTTTTTTGTGAAAGAAAAAGTTGAGAAAAAAAAGGGATCTTCGTAAAATGAACATACTAGGGTTTATTCTCTATTCCGCTGAACTTTTGTAATCTCTTTCAAAATTCATAGTGAAGCTTTCTCCTCTGCTTGTGGTTTTTTCTTGCAAGGGTTTTCATGTAAATATAATGTTTTTCTTTATTTCGTATTTCTTTATTGTGTCATTGATCGTAGCATTTGATATTATTATTGTGACTAGAATACCTGTATTTAGTTAAGACATATTGGCGACCATTTTATTTAATTTATTGTCTCAGATCACATAACTTCTTTGTACAAATGCGTCTAGCAACGAATAAGCGTCGTGACCAGCGAAAACCAAAGCGTTGTCTTGGGCGGCGCAGCCACGCCACACAAGGCGGTGGCTTCCACACCCTTACGAAAGCGAAGACAATCCACGAGCACCAAGGCGACAAATAAATCGTAATGAAAAAAAGAAGAATGACTTATTGCATTCATTTGTATTGGTATAATTTCTTTGTAGAAAATCTTACTCCAAGTTGCATTTATCTTTGTATTCTTTCTTTCCAAAATTTTCTTCTTTTTTTTTTGGGCCTCAAGTAATTGTCATGTGGTTGCCGTTGTCAATTCTGATTGTTGGAGTATTGGGATGAGCAGATTTTGAAAAAAAATGGATTCAATTCTTCAATTAATTTATGCTTTATTGGTATTTGAGTACTTGATGTGGTGGTACTAAAAATTATAGGAAGAATTATGTTTAAATGCAATGAAGAGATCATAATTAGGATAATAGAAATTTGATTTTTCATATAAATTGAAACATGTGGATTGATACCATGAAGGAATTATTTTGACTTAAAAATGGGTTTCTTATTCCGATCTGTGTTTGTCTTATTTTTATTGCCTTTATTATATATTGAAACATATGAAGAAATCAAATTTCTATTTTCCTGACTCTCTGCATTTATTGTTCAAACACAATTCCTCTAAAAAAATTATATTATCTTTTATCTAATATATTTAAAATGTTTTAAATGTTTGTGTTGTTAAAAGATAATAATTTTAAAAACTATTTTAAAAGAAATTGACAATATGTCTAGAATTTAAGATTGACAATGATAAATAAATTTTATAATACATTCCATCAAAAAAGTGTTTCAACATTTTTTGTTAAACTTTTAAATGAGATAACAAAAACTTTTTTTTTGAAATGAATGAGATAACAAAAAACTAACAGACAAAAAATAAAATTTGTTTTGACTTTTTAAAAATTTATAATAAAATTTGAAGTGAAGATTACCACCCAAAACTTCCCCAAATCTTTTTAATAAACCAACAATATGGTTATCTCTCCTGTAACCATAATAATTTTTATAAAAAAACCAAAAATATTATATAATCTGTTTACATTTTTATTGCATGATTCAGATTTCAGGCAAACCCTGACATGGACTAGAGCCCACACAGTGAAATCAATCAACAAGTCATGTGAATTATGACAAGAAAAACAGAAGAAACGGAGACTTTACTTTTTACTCATGATGAAGCTTTAGTCGAATTGCTTTTTGTCTGAAGATTTGAATGTTTTATGGACCCACTTATGATTTATAACTTGGCTTGTTATCGTCTGTATCTTTATGTCTGTTTACATTTGATTTTATTATCCTCCTTTTAGAAAGCGAAGAGGAAGGATATATAGAAGTATGACCATCAGATCTTCACATATTGTGATGGTTTGCTTAATTTAAAGTGAAGCTAGAAAGTAAAATTTCAAAGAAAAATAAAGGAAGAGGAAATAGGTTGTGGTTGGCAACTGAAAATAATTTTCATGTGCGATCTATTTACTGAATAAAGAGAACAAAAGGAAAATGCATGAAGTAAAAAACTAATGTTGACACCTAATGTCGTTTGAGCAGCAAACTAAAGTAAAAAAAAATTATATAAAAATTATTTAAAGTAGCAAATAAAATAAAAAAAACAAAAATAAAATTACTTATAAAATCATATATTCTTAAATGATTAATCTTTATATTGATGAGTTAAAATAAATAAAATAGATTTAAAATAGCAAATAAAAATGATATATTAAATTTAGTTACTGTTTTATTTTTCTCCATTTTCTTTCAACTCTATCATTCCTTTTTTATCTTATTTCTCTTGCATTTTCTTTTAGTAGTTTTCAGAACCAAATTGGCTGTAAGACAGGTATGTAAGTGGCAGCCATAAAAAAACAAAAAGTAAAAAAATAAAAAATAAAAAAGGGGTTTGGTGGGAACAGGGATTTAGGGGAGAGAGGGGACAAAAGAAAAAAAAATAAGAGAGGACAAAAGAAAAAAAAGTAAGAGGGGACAAAAGAAAAAAGTAAGAAGAAAAAACAAAGGAGCCGAGTTTGGGAGAGGGACAAAGAGAAAATGAGAGGGTTTTTTCAAGGGGGTGAAGGGTTTTTCAGAGGGAGCTGGCGAAATTTTTCAGAAAGAAAAACAGGAGAGGAGTTTTTTTTAAAGGGGGCGTGAAGGGGTTTTTCAGGAGGGGGGAAGGATGCGGAATTTTTCATAGAGGAAAAATGAGGGAGATAGTTTTCATTAGAGGTGTGTTGAAGAAGAACTTGGTGACTGAAAAAGAAAGGCAGAGTAAACTGCCAAATTTGAGACCCATAAAACTTCATTTAGGTACATTGTAGTAGCTCATATCATTATCTATATATATATATATATATATTGTATTTGTCCAAGTTCATAAGACTCATTTTCTGTTTCAGCCTATATCAATAAAACTTTGGTGATTTAATGGCTTGTTTGATTGTTGGTCATTGTGGAAGCTTTGATTTAGGAGTCGAGTTTGATACTGATGTCATTGATGAGTATCTTAAATACTCATTTTATCCCCATGTTTTGCTTAGGTTTTAGTAGTTATATGATATAAATAAGTGTCCTAACGCTATATTTTCCCAATTTTGTGATTAGGCCAATTATTGAGATGGCTCCCTCATTGCCATGGGAAGATTCTAGACTCCAAGGGCTTTTCGTAAACACCAAGATCGAGTGATTCGGAGTCCAGATGAAGAAGTTATAAAGGAAGGAGTGAAGAATGCCAAAATAGGAGGTTTTAATCGAAGCGTGAGCAACTCACGCTGAGGCGTGAGCAACTCACATTGAGGCGTGAGCAACTCATGCTATGCAGTCGTGGAAAACATGTGATCATTTTGCTTGTGTGGTGTACTTCTATGGCTCCCTCATCGGCATACAGGAAGATTTTGAACTCAGGAGCTTTAGTAGACACTAAGATTGAGTGGTCGGGTCGGATGGAAGAAGTTATAAAGGAAGGAGTGAAGAATGCCAAAGCAGGAGGTTTTGACAAAAGCGTGAGCAACTCACTTTACAATGTGAGCCACTAATGCCTCAGCGTGAGCCACTCACACCTTAGCGTGGTTTATTCTTCACTTCTCTAGTGGCTTCCAATTTTCGCCACGCCGTAGAGCCAAATCCATCATGCTATAGTGTGATGCCGAGGCCCATATGTTGGTCGAAGCCCATCTTGTTAGCTCTTTGTTTTGGGCGATCAAAAAGGGAAGTCAGGCATTTGAGGGAGTTTTGTGGCTGGGGAGTTCGCACGGGGGAGGTGGTTCACGGCTGGAGAGAGAGCCCACTGGGGTATCAGACCCTAGGGCGCGAGAAAGGAAAGAAGAGACGTTTGAAGAAGAAGAAGGAGAAGATATTGAAGAGGAGATTGAGCATCACATCTTCCATATAGGCTATTTCTTCTCCTCTTTATGTTTTCTCTCTTTTCTTTGGTTGTTTTTCTATCCTCCATGAACTAATCCCATTTTCTAGGGTTTTAGATGTAGTTTAGTTAGGATTTATGTAATTGGGATTTGATTTACTCTTCATTTAATCTTTGGATTATAGTTTTATTAAATGTTCTAGTCTATTTCCTTTATACATGTTGATGATTAATCACCATTGATATGAGTTGTGGTTAAATTTGAGACTGAGAAGTGAGAGTTGAATTAGACCATGATAAGAACATCACAATTCACCATTGATAAGAGATTCTCATAGGTTTTGCGTGGTAATTAAGGTTTCCCGGGTTCATTGCATTCTTAGGACTTTGGGGTTGAGCAAAGATGCAAAATACTTAGCTCACAGGGTGGGTGTGGATTCTCGAGAGATTCACATATCTGCAATAGTAAGACTTACCATTAATAGTGATTCGAATGTTAATTGGGGATAAATTATACCTAATACATAATGATTAGCTAAATGAAATCTAAACCGCCAGCTTCCGTCTCTTTCTTGAAGCCCTAATTGTTTGTCAGGTTACTTTACATTGATGAAGCTTGAGTCTGGGATTTACTCAAGATGTGATTGGTCATCTGGGTTTGATACGTGAAAGGTTTAGTGATCGAGGGTTAGAGCACTTGGAGATTGAGTGACTCTACTGGTGAAACTCAGTTATTAGGAATTTGAGATTTTGTTTTTAGAGCTTTGGATTTTTGGGTTTGGTTTAGAATTAAAATCCATTATTGGTTGATCCCGAATTAAGCTATCTTGAGCAAAGTGAAACTTTTTTTATTTTGAAGATTTCATTATTGCTATTTATAAGTTGAGAGTGATTTTGTATATATTTGATTATTAATTAAATGGCCACGTCGTTGCCGCCTCATATTGTTCCGGTAGCACCGTCTCTAGCATCTTCTCCTCCTCTTTCGTTGCCTCCACCTTCACTACCTAATGAAACAATGCATTTGTTGCGCATGGTTTGTAAGAATTTTTTGGGAAATAGGTACTTTCTTTTCTTTATGGCTTGTGTGATGCAGATATTGAATGGTATTTCAAGTTAAACAGTGCACTAGATTGGCAATACAAGTATGGTGATTTGAGCAATGATGAGAGAGAGTGTCGTCATTGTCACCACTAGACTAGAGGAGGTGGCGAAAACAATGGTAGGAGAGAGTTTAGGGAGGTTAAGGATAAGGACAATTTTGTCAAAATAAGTTTTGGGTTTTATGAATCACTTGCAAAGCTACTACATCAGCTAAAAATGCATGTGAGGTGTGCCATGTCAACATCGATCGTTAACGCCTTGTTTACCTACATGTTGGTTCTGTTAACAGTAGGGGCATAAGTGTGTCACGCTAGAAATGTTAAGGCATGGTTGAACCCAGAAAAACGTTAAGGACTAGATTGGACATACAACCAAATGTCAGGGGCATTTATGCACCTTTTCCTTATCCACTGCATATGTGAGTTACGCAATACCTCTGGACTTGTTATGTCAAAGTGCGACATAGCTTTTAATTTTAGTACCTCCATGTATATGGTGAACAATTCTATGACATGTACTGGGATATGGTGCTAAGGCTTGTCATGTTATGGTTTAAACTTGTTGGGTTTGAGATTATCCATATTTTCATCTCTAAAGTTCTACAAGACTTGATGAATTAAACATGAAGTCACTTGGAGAACCAGGAAGTAGTTTAGACTAAGGCAGTCTTGCAATGCAGGGACGTGACAACCTCGATAAGTTTGGACTATGGTCGGAACTAACATGGGACTCAAGTCAGTTCTGGAATCTTGGAGGCTAAGGTACTTGTGGAGCAGATATTTATGCCTAGGATGGTTTTGGAAATTAGATAAAGATCAAATCAAGAAGATCCAATCATTTAAGCTATCGAACCAGAATTAGAAACAAATGAGGTTTCTATTATGAAGATATACTTGAACAACAAGTTTCCTTATTTCGTTGCAATAGCTTAAAGGCAATCAACAAGTCATGTGAATTATGAGAAGAAAACAAAAAGAAGTGGAGACTTTAACCTTCTTACTTTCATCATTGTTAAACTTTAGTCAAAATGGCTTTTTGTAAAAGAATATTCCAAATGTTTTATGGGTCCTCTGATTTCTCTTCCACTGTTATCCATCTTTATCTTTACGTAGTTTTGTTTACTTTATTATCTTCCTTTTTAGAAAAACGAAGAAGGAAGGATATATAAATCACAACCTCAAGTGTCCCTGTTATGATGGTTTTGCTTAATTTAAAGTGAAGCTAGAAAGAAGTAAAGTTTCAAGGAAACAAATAAAAATGAAGGAAATAGGTTGTGGTTTGTCAGCGAAAATAATTTTCCATGTGAACGATTTTCTATTATGAATAAAAAGAAGAGAGCGAAAGGAAAATGTTAGTAAAAAAAAAAACAATGTTATTTTGATACCTAATGTCTATTTAGGGTAACTAAAGTAAGAAAAAATTTAAAACTTGTAACACCCCAAATTATACATAGTAGTTTTAAGTACATGTTTAGGGTATAATAAAGTCGACTTTAGATTTTGGAATTTAAATAACTAAAGAGTGAAGGTCAATTGGTAAAATGTCACATTAAGGAGTTAAAGGTCATCATGAAGAGTACATGTTAAAGTAGAAATGCTGATAACTTAGAGTACAAATAAAATAAAGAAAAGAGGACTTAATGAAAGGGCTAAAAATTAAGCCAAATTAGGATAAGACCAAACTTGTCTTGGGGCGAGATAAGTTCTCATTTTGATTTTTGTTTGCCTTGGGAGCTAAGGCTACGATTTGAAGAGAAGAAGCCATTTTTGGGTTTCCAATTGTTCAGGCAAAGGAAAGGGAAATAAGTAGAGAAGAAATCAAGCTATGGAACCTATATGTATGGAATTCTTGTTTGGAAGAAGTATGGAAACTATCATAAGCCTACTTGTTTTAAAGGTTATTTAGGAAAAAACCTAACTCATGAGTGTTAGTTGGTTTTTGTGGGCTTTAATGGTTTTGGTTGGTTCAAGTCACGTTTAGGATTTATTTTCTTTGACGTGTTTTGGATTTTGGTTGAAAATTTCAAGTGAAAATAGGCAAACCTGCCATTTCTACAGAAATTACAATTGAGTACTAGTACTGAAAGTTGTTTCTGGTCCAAAGGATGTTAGAATGCAGATCTTGAAGTTCATTATCGGTACTCAGAGTGGTTTAAGGTCAAAGGATGTTGAATGCAGTGCGAAGAGTGGAGTAACCGGTATTCAAGTTGCATTTTTAAGGGTAAGGTAGCGGTCTGCTGACCATGTTTGTTATGTTCATTTGTTGTTCAAATGAAGGGTCCAGTACATGTATAAGTTATATGAAAATACTCTGTACCTCGCCAGCGGCGGCGTAAAGAAACCGTCGGCGATCACATCGTGGGAAAACATTGTTTCTTACCCCTTATTTGCTAATGGGATTAAGAACAAAATAACAAGCTCGGAAACACATATAATTGTATGCCTGTCGGAGACCGAATAGTGAATGAATAGGCACGTCTGATCAGTGTGACAACATTCCTTCATTGTCTTTATGTTACCTACATTTACAGGGCAAGCATGTCTGCGTTTAATGTAATAACCTCACCTGCTAGATACTTTACAACACGCCGCATTCACAGTGGGCGGGCATGTATGCGAATTCGGTCGACAACACTCCTGCATTGTGCTATGGCACCTTTGTTACATAAGGGAGCATCTGCAGTGAGTATTCTCACAGGTACCTTGGTACCTATTGTGTTGTGTCCCTCTCATTCATTGTTCTTTGGTCTATCTGAGACAAACATTTATACCAGTAGAATCGAATAATGAACAATAAAGCATAAGGGAATCGATTCGGTTCTTTGTAATCTGCCTATGGGTACCTTACATACAAGATCTCTATTACGAACTCTACGGGAGATATGAAAACCTATAAGAATTATCTTTATATGGCTACATGATAAGAATTAGGTTATACATAAACTTTGACATATGCATTTTGTGCCTGTAATCTGTAATTGTGGACCACTTCAAGTGGTCATATATGTTATCTTGATTTTCCCAACTAGTATAATCTTAGAGCAATTATTTCATTTGTGTAGAGTACTAAAAGAGGACATTCGAGGCATTCCACATACAATGGGACCCCGACACAACAATAGGAGTCCACTTGATGTGGGTTTGATTTTGGTTTTGAAATGTAAATGTAAAGTTTTGTAATAGTGGAGTTTGTGTAAGTAGTAATGGGACTATGGCATGTATATCACAAGGACATTTTAAACACCATTACGGTGGTTGTATTACAAGTTGTATTTCATTATGAAATAATATATGAAATGGGCCCACCAATGTCTGAAAAGTAGGTTAAGGACTCCCAGTCCCATGCTGCGCCCCCTCTCTTCACCCAAGCAGGGGTAGGGGCGTGACAAAACTTCTTGGTTCACTATTTTCATTTGTGTTATGCAGGAGAAAAAATGGAAAGAAAATTACCTCTTTAAACTTAAACATGAAAATATTCCCCTATTCCAAATTATGAGGTCAACCATTTTCTCAAATATTTACATTGTATTTGGTTCCTATATAAAGTACTAAGAAAATGAAAAGAATGATAACAAAAATGATTTTCTTATATTTGATCATTGATAGGTTTGAAATGTGCAATATAAAATGTGTGTGTGTATATGTGTCGCGAGTGCGGCGTAACTCAATGTCTATTAAAAAGTAGAGTATTGTTAGGATGGAGAAAAGGGTTACGAAGTACTAAAATCGAGTAAAGTCCTATCTTTATCTAAATGATAGGAATGGTGGAGATATGAGAATAAAACAACTAATAAACTAAAAATCCTAGCTAACAGCAAAGGATATGAAATAAAGTGCAAAAGCTTAGAGTTAGATTTCATTTAGCTAATCATTATGCATTGATCCATTTTATCCCCAATTAACATTCAAATGTTATTAATGGTAAGTATCACCTATGTGCATATATGAATCTCTCTCGATAACCCACATTCTACTCCTAGAACTTGGGTATTTTGCATATTTACTCTTTAAGTCTAAGAGTGAACCAAACTGGAAAATAAGCAACCTTTTTGAAACTGCCATCAATTATGGTGAGATTTTGATGTTAATCATTGTATTCTAATTCAACTCTTACTTCTCGAGATCTCAGAATTGAACCATAAATCATGTCAATGGTTATCAATCATCAACAAGCATAAAAGACTAGAATAGAACATTTAATAGACACTATGATTCAAACATCAAGCGAGAGAGTAAGATTGAATCCTTAATACATAAATCATAACTAAACTACATCTAAACCCTATAAAATAAAAATAAAACATCTCTAGAAAAATAAAACTATGAAAGAAAAGAAAACGAAAGGGAAGAGGATAAACAAATATGAGTGGTGCCTTCTTTTTCCTCCATTTCTCTTGAAGCACTCTCCTCAAAGACTTTGACCACTACGGTGTTTGACCCTTAAGAAGAAGCTACTATCCACCCGTCGAGCCCCCTTCCGTCACCACTAAATTCATTATTCAGCTTGAAAACCAGAATATGGCGAGAAAATGGGCTTTAGTATCATTAGGCCCGAGAAGATGCGTTGGAAATATAGATCTATCTTTGTAATTAACGAAGGTAATGGTATGCTAGAGCAATTGAAGCATAACCATGCTACAAAAAGTGATCTTTCATGATGTAGCGTGATGTACTTAAAGGTGTACGCTATGCGCTTGAGTACGCTGCGTGCGCCTCAAGTAATATAGTGTACCTAGGGTACGGATATCGATCCACGGGGAGAAGTGCGTTGACTACTGAAATTAGCCTTGTAATATTATCTGGACTTAATCTTTGAATGACTAGTTAACTACGATGTAAGATTAAACCAGCTAGTATCTTAGTAAATCTTTGTGTTGTGGAGGCCCCAGGAGCTCTGTCTCCCACATACTTTGATGGATTACTACCTAAGAAATTACTATTCGATCATTCGCGACTTATTGATAGAGCGGGGTGATCGTACCCTCTGAGATGATACACCTCTCAGTGTATCCAGCCTATCTCGCTAACGAGGGTTGAGTGTATCTCTGCCCCCAGCTTGCGTCTTGAAAGCGCTTAAATGTTCTAACCTTAATGTAGCCCCTCGAGGTGGATATCTCTGTTACCAAATTGGCCAAGTGGCCTATTAGATCACACAAATCCTCATCTCTCGATCT